>JAKOOJ010000002.1:199031446-199451690 GCA_022577455.1 Arizona elegans | reverse complement strand
CCTGGAGGTTTTTAAGAAGAGATTGGACAATGCTTTGTCTGAAATGGTTTAGGGTTTCCTGCTTGAGTGAGGGTTGGACTAGAAGACCTTCAAGGTTCCTTCCAACTCTTTTATTATGTTATTCTGTTGCTTCCAAACACAGGTCAAAGACATTTAGGGATGAGAATGGTGGTAATCACTAGATCCTTAAATGCTTAAGATACACCATGAACTAACAAGAATTCTCTCTTCTTCTATCTAAAATCTCTCTTTTTTTGTTTTATAGTTTTTTCTTTGACATACATAAATGCTTAGTGAACAGTGTATTGTCTGGGTCAATTTACTTTATACACAATACTAATAATAATACTATTTAGCTATACGTGATGATCTTTCAACATCTAACACTTACATATACATAGTAATTATAATATATTATGTAGCAGGATACATAATATTTTCCCAATTTCTAATTTCCACCTCTATTTTCTAACTCCTAATAAAGCAAATCCCATACTAAGAAGTATTCTGTATCTATCCATCATCTCTTGCCCTTTTTAGTATTTCAACTCTTATTGACTTCTTGATAAATCTCCATGTTCCTCCCTTGGGATCTTGTATCCCTTTACATCACTCATATTTAGTCTAAGTATTTCATCTGCCTCTACATCTACCTCCCGCTGTTGAATCTCTAGAGCCCCCATCAATAACTCTTTCATCAACTCTATTATTCCGTTATTCTGTTGCTTCCAAAGACAGATCAAAGGCATTTAGGGATGAGAATGGTGGTAATCAATAGATTCAGAGGTGGGTTTCATATATTTTTACCACCGGTTTGCTGCACGAGCACACGCTTGCTTCGCACACACTCCTTCTGCGCATGCGGCCAGCCTCCAAAACATGGCTAAATCGGATGGCATAGCGCCGGGGCGGGTGGGCAGGGGACGGGCGGGGGCGGGCCCACCTGCAGTCACCACTACCAGTTCACCTGAACCAGTACGAGCCGGCTAAATACCACCACTGACTAGATCCTTAAATGCGTAAGATACACCATGAACCGGGGTGAAATCCAGCAGGTTCTGACAGATTCTGAAGAACTGGTAGCGGAAATTTTGAGTAGTTCGGAGAACCGGCAAATGCCACCTCTGGCTGGCCCCAGAGTAGGATGGGAATGGAGATTTTGCAATAGCCTTCCCCTGCCACATGCACCAAGCCATGCCCACCAAGCGACACCATGCCCACCAAGCCACGCCCACAGAACCAGTAGTAAAAAAAAATTGATTTCATCACTGCCACGAACTAACAAGAACTCTCTCTTCTTCTATCTAAAATCTCTCTTTCTAAAAACACACACTCGGATAAGGAAACAAGAAACAAGGAGGAAGACAGAGCCTAAAGAGGGGGATATGATATGATTGATATGATTTATTGCAGAGGTCTTTAAACTTGGCAGCTTTAAGACTTGTGGACTTCAAGTCCGAGAATGGAGAATTCTGGGACTTAAAGTCCACAAGTCTTAAAGCTGCCCAAGTTTGAAGACCTCTGATTTATTGGGTTAGGGATTTTCTGTCTTCATTGTGAGTTGTATTGTGTGTGTGTGGGTGCACTGAGGGAGCTAAGCCAGTCTCATTGTACATATGTTGTACAATAAAGATCTGACCATTATTTTAATTCCCCTTTTGCTTTGGGGTATCTTTAAGCTTTCTGTTACAACTACTCCTTCTCAGACAACAGAATCTTGCAGTTATGCTTGCGTGTTTACATGTGTTTGAAGATAATTGCCTTGGAAGACTACACCTAAATATTTTTATAATTTTACCTCATTTTCCTCAGTTAACATGCCTGTGAGAAATCTCCAGTGACTCAGCGTTGATTTTTCTAGGGTGATTCTGCTTGGCCCCACCCTCGTTTAAGTCAGTTACACACTCTTAGGGATATTAATTCTAATTATGTGAACGTTTTAAGAATCCAGTCCCTTGGGAATAAACACAGAAACTCCCAAAAGCTGAAGGAAGAGTTTTCAAAGAACATTCTACAGGTAGTCCGGTAGTCCAAGATGGTGTCTTCGGGTTTTTTTCTCCTTCTTCTTCTTTGCCAAGCGATCTCCCGGCTGAAAAGCAAGCCCTGATTTTTTCCTTCTAGCCGATTAGCTGGGAGACTAGGAGGCAGTGAATAGATTGGGGGTGGGGCCAGGCAGAGGTGGTATTTACCGGTTCTTCGAACTACTCAAAATTTCCACTACCAGTTCGCAAGAATGAGTCAGAACCGGCTGAAACCCACCTCTGGCCTCCGGGTAATCCTTGATTTACAACCATTCATTTAGTGACCGTTCAAAGTTACAACAGCGCTGAAAAATGTGACTTATGACCACTTTTCAGTTATGATCTTTGCAGCGTCCCCATGACCATGGGATCAAAATTCAGATGTTTGGCCACTGATTCACATTTATGACCATTGCTGTGTCCCAAGGTCAGGTGGTTCTCTTTTGTGACCGTCTGGCAAGCAAAGTCAATAGGGAAGCTAGATTCACTTAAAAACCAAGTTACTAACTTATCAGTGCAGTGATTCACTTAACAACCGTGGCAAGAAAGGTCGTAAAATGGGGCAAAACTCACTTAAGAAAGGTCTCACTGAACGACGGAAATTTTGGGCTTGCGCTTGTGGTCATAAGTCGAGGACCACCTGTGTTTCATTTCATCTTTTTCTTTTACAGGCGGTCCTCGACTTACGACCACAACTGCGACCAGAATTCCCTCTGCTAAGCAAGGCAATTGTTAAGTGAGTCGGAGCTGATTTTGCAGCCTTTCTTGCCACGGCTGCTAAGTGGATCACTATAGTTGTCCAGTGAATTACATGGGACATTCAATGAACCCAAGCTTCCTCCGTTGACTTTGCTGGTCGAAGCCAGCTAGGAAGGTCACAGATGGTGACCCCAGGACACTGAAATCATGATTAATGAGACTCTAGAAAAAGAAGAGCAATGAAGGTGATTTGGGGACTGGAGGCTAAAACATATGAAGAACGGTTGCAGGAACTGGGTATGTCTGGTTTAATGAAAAGAAGAACTAGGGGAGACATGATAGCAATGTTCCAATATCTCAGGGGCAGCCCCAAAGAAGAGGGAGTCAAGCTATTCTTCAAAGCACCTGAGGGCAGGACAAGAAGCAATGGGTGGAAACTAATCAAGGAGAGAAGCAACTTAGAACTAAGGAGAAATTCCTTGACAGTGAGAATAATTAATCAGTGGAACAACTTGCCTCCAGAAGTTGTGAATGCTCCAACACTGGAAGTTTTAAAGAAGAGATTAGATAACCATTTGTCTGAAATGGTATAGGGCAGTGATGGCTAACCTTTTTGCCGTCGCGTGCCAAAAACAGGAGGAGCACTGGGGGTGGGGGGGTGTCACACGCGCACCCACACCCATAATGCAATTCTCCCCCCGCACATGCATGACCTCCCCATACTCCCCCTGCATATGCGTGCGCGACCCCCCGTGCCCCCAAATAAGTAGACTGCCACCCCATCTTCTTTGTGGCAGCCCCTCAAATACTGGAATACTGCTATCCTATCACCCCCTAGTCCTTCTTTTCTCTAGACTGGCCATAGGTTGACCCTCTCTTCTTTGTGGCAGCCATAAAGACTTAAATAAAGTTCATACAACCCAAAGGAAGGTGAAGAAGATGTTAAGTGACATCATAGGTTGAGGCAAGGAAATAGAAACTACTCGTTTGCTAGATATTTGAGCTCTGCGGTTAAAGTTCAACCAGTCTGAAGTAGACAAAGTAGTAGGACGGGATGAGGGCAAGGCCAGGGGCAGAGGCAGAGGCAGAGGCACAGAAGAGAGGAGAGGAGAGGAGGGGAGGGAAGGGAAGGGAAGGGAGGAGAGGAGGGAAGGGAAGGGAAGGGAAGGGAAGGGAGGAGAGGAGAGGAGAGGAGGAGAGGAGAGGAGAGGAGAGGAGAGGAGAGGAGAGGAGAGGAGAGGAGAGGAGGGAAGGGAAGGGAAGGGAAGGAAGGGAGGAGAGGAGAGGAGAGGAGAGGAGAGGAGGGGAGGGAAGGGAAGGGAAGGGAAGGGAGGAGAGGAGGGAAGGGAAGGGAAGGGAGGAGAGGAGGGAAGGGAAGGGAAGGGAAGGGAGGGAGGAGAGGAGAGGAGAGGAGGGAGGAGAGGAGAGGAGAGGAGGGAAGGGAAGGGAAGGGAAGGGAAGGAAGGGAGGAGAGGAGAGGAGAGGAGAGGAGAGGAGGGGAGGGAAGGGAAGGGAAGGGAAGGGAAGGGAAGGGAGGAGAGGAGAGAAAGAGGAGAGGGGAGAGGAAGAGAAGAGAAGAGAAGAGAAGAGAAGAGAAGAGAAGAGAAGAGAAGAGAAGAGAAGAGAAGAGAAGAGAAGAGAAGAGAAGAGAAGAGAAGAGAAGAGAAGGGAGGCAAGGAGTCATATCTAAACCATATAAAAGCCCCAAGTTTCAATATGAGCAGAGGAAGAAGAGGAGAGGAAGAATAATGAATGTCAGAAGGTGAGAATTCCCCCCTTGCTGATGGAAAGGATATGAGGCTGAGGTAAAAAAGAGAGAAGAGACAAGCCGTGGACTCTTTGTGGGTGGAATGAGAATTTGGAGGTACAGGTAAAGTTGTCTTCAGCTTACAATCACAATTGAGCCCAAGATGTCTGTTGCTAAGCAAGACACTTAAGTGAATTTTGCCCCTATTTTTATGACCTTCCTTGCCACAGTGGTTTAAGTGAACCACTGCAGTTGTTAACTCAATAACATTGTTGTTGAGTGAATCTGTCTTCCCCATCGACTTTGCTTGTCAGAAGTTCTGAAAAGGGGATCACATGACCCCAGGACACTGCAACTGTCATAAATATGAGTCAGTAACCAAGTGTCCAAATTTTGATCATGATCGTAAGTGTGAAAAACGGTGGAAAAAAGTCACTTTTTTCAGTGCCACTGTAATTTCAATGCTGGCCGAGGAATTCTGGGAATTGAAGTGCACAAGCCATAAAGTTTAGAATAGAATAGAGCTGGAAGGGACCTTGGAGGTCTCCTAGTCCACCCCCCTGCTCAAGTAGGAGACCCTATACCCGTGATGGCGAACCTATGGCACGCTGTTTCCTGCCTCCAGAGGGCCTTGGGGGGTGATGGGGAAGGCCCATTTTTCTCTCTCCCCAGACTCCAAAGCCTTTCTAGGAGCTTGGGGAGGGTGAAAACAGCCTTCCCCACCCCCTGGGGTCCCTCCAGAGGCCAGAATGGGACCGTTTGCCAACTTCTGGTGCGACCGGAAGGCCCATTTTTGCTCTCCCCAGCCTCCAGAGCCTTTCTAGGAACTTGGGGAGGGTGAAAACGGCCTTTCCCAACCCCCCGGAGGCCCTCTGGAGTCCAGAAACGGCCCATTTGCCAACTTCGGCAGACGGACCATTTCCGGCCCTTGGTGGGCCTCTGAGGGGAGTGGGGAAAGCCGTTTTTGCCCTCCCCAAGTTCCTAGAAAGGCTCTGGAGCCTGGGGAGAGCAAAAAGCGGGCCTACCAGGCCCACCGTGCCATCACGTGCCAGGAGCAGGGGGAGCTGTGGGTGGTGGTGTGCGCGCATGCGTGGGGGCGGGGTGCATAGAATGGGTGTGGGCAGGTATGTGCACAATCCCCCACCCCCGCTCCTGGCACGCGATGGCAAAAATGTTAGCCCTCACTGCCCTATACCATTTTAGAGAGGTGGTTGCCCAGTCTCTTCTTCAAAACCTCCAGTGCTAAGGTTGGAGACCTCTGTCTTAAGGGGATTCAGCTCTAAAACCCAGAGCCAGCTTCTGGATTACAGTTGGGGCTCTATAGTTTCTTGGAGCAATATAGCTTTCCTCCTACAATATGGTAAACATCTCTCCTGCCAGGTGTGTATTATCTTTCTACAACCCAAAGTTATTGTTTTCATTGCCAACTGAGATTATGCAGCATCTTTTTTATTTATTTATTTATTTTGAAAGTTTATTATATTACAATACAATACAGTTTAGTCGGTTAGACGGTGGTGTTTTCTACACAGGATTAAATTCATTCTTTTGTTATAATGCATCCTAATTTTACAATTTACATATTCATCCTAATATTCACACTATGTAATCTTTCTCCCTTATTCGGTTATCAATCCATCTATACCAAAGTTCCCACACCGTCTAGTATTCCGAGTCCTCTTTCTCGTTCTGCTCTAGAGTCAGTTTATTCAAAGTCAGTTTATTTTGTCTTCTGCAACAAAACAGAGGTTCTATACAAACAGGGAAGAAATCTTTTGGTTTTTTTTTTGGTTTTTTTAAATCTTTCTCAAGGACAAATCTGCCTATTTGGTTTTGCTATCATAACTGCAAGTGAAACTATGTCAAACAAATCGGGCCCTGCAATAACATCCATTTTCCCATGAAGGACTATCTCTTCCCAGCAAACCAGTCTGGATCCCATGCAGAGGACATTGGGCAGAAAGTCCAAAAGATGCTTTATCAAGTGTTTTTTCAAAGGTGCTTTTGCAAGTGTTTTTGAATTCAGTTCAGTTCCGAATAGAGTTGGAAGGGACCTTGGAGGCTTTCTAATCCAACCCCGTGCTCAAGCAGGAGACCAGACAAGTGGCTGTCCTGTCTCTTTTTAAAAACCTCCAGTGATGAAGCACCCACAACTTCTGAAGGCAAGCTGTTCCACCGGTTAATTGTCCTCACTGTTAGGAAGTTTCTCCTTAATTCCAGGTTGCTTCCCTCCTTGATTAATTTCCAGCCATTGTTTCTTGTCCTGCTATCTGGTGCTTTGGAAAAACAGATTGTTTCCCCCACTTCTTTGTGGCAACCTCTCAAATCCTGGAATACTGCTATCATGTCACCACTAGTCCTTCATTCCTCTAGACTGGCCATACCCAATTCCTGCAACCGTTCTTCATATATCTTAGGCCTTTCATCATCTTAGCTGCTCTTCTTTGCACTTTTCCCAAAGTTTCAATTGTGATTTCCAGTGATTTCAATCATTTGCAGCTTCTTCAGCTTTGTCCCAATAATCTTAATAATTTTAAGATCTTCCTTAAGTGTTTGGTGCCGCGTTTTCCCAGCCCAGCCTCATTTTCGCTTTCCTTCAGAAGGTATCCAATGTAGTGCAGTTTTTTTTTTTATTGCAAAAGTTTTACAATTACATTTTCACCCCTTTTTCCCCCCCCCTCGACCCGCCCCAAACTTCCCAACCTCCCTAACCCACCCTAACCCACCCCTCCCCCCAGACTTCCTCACAATATAGTCATGTCAAATAAAAGGAAAAACCCTCCTTTGTATATAAAACTTGAACCCCGCCCTCCCCTTACAAATTTTCATCTTCATTACATTAACCTATTTCTATCTTAATATAGCAGTTTCAAATAAATTTTCATCCTGATTACCTTGAAAATATTTCTATCTTAATATAACATTTTCAAATAAATTTTCATCCTCAACCTTAAAATATTTCTATCTTAATATAACATTTTCAAATAAAAGCTATTTGGTACTTCCTAGTTTGATATTTGTTCTGAACATAATCTATCCACTTCTTCCATTCCCATTCATAAGTCTCTTGAGAACAGTCTTTTAAATATGCTGAAATCTTCGCCATCTCCGCAAAACTGGCCATCTTCAAAATCCATTCCTCAATCGAAGGCAGCGCTTCATTTTTCCAGTATTTACCTATCAACAATCTTGCTGCAGTTATCATGTACAATATCATTTTTGTTTCCCCCAATGTAAAACCCTTAACTATACCCAATAAAAACAGTTGTGGAGAAAATTGAATCTTTCTCTTCAAAACATTCTGCATGACCCACCAAATTTTTATCCAAAAAGCCTTAACTTTCTTACAGGTCCACCAAACATGATAATATGTAGCGTCTAAGCAGTCACATCTCCAACATTTAGGCTGGGCACTAGGGTACATACACGACAATTTTTTTGGATCTAAATGCCATCTATAAAACATTTTGTAGAAATTTTCCCGCAGATTCTGCGACTGTGTAAATTTAACATTCTGAACCCAAATTTTTTCCCATGTTTCCAACATCACTGGTTCCTCAAAATTTTGTGCCCACTTAACCATACAGTCTTTAACTAGTTCAGTTTCTGAATCCCTTTCTAACAAAACATTATAAAGTCTTTTAATATGCATTGGGCCTTTCTCTTTTATATGTCTAACTAATTCTTCCTCATACATCATAATACCAGTTTTTTGGTCCTCTTTCCATCTCAATTGCAATTGATTATATTGTAACCAAGTTAAATTAATCCCTTCAGCCAACAATGTCTGTAATGTCTTCAGCTGCCATCTGCCCGCATCTGCAAAAAGAACCTCTTTATATAAAAACCCCCCGAGTGACATTATATTTGTATTCCACAAGGTATGACCAAGATCCAGCCATAGCGGTATTTTGTAATTCCAGTTGTTTCGGTGCTTCTTCCAAACTCTCAGCAAAGAATCTCTAAGTATATGGCTTTTAAATACTTTATCCACTTTGCTGTCATAAAATAAGTAAGCGTGCCATCCAAATTCCAAATCAAAACTTTCTGCATTCAATATTCCAATCTTTTTTCCTCCAAACCAATCACTTACTAAAGTCAAAGCTGTTGCATCATAATATAATTGTAGGTTTGGAAGTTTGAGACCTCCCCTTTCTGGGATGTCTTGCATAATTTTCATTTTTACTCTTGGTTTTTTCTCGTTCCAAACAAATTTGTTGATACCAGTTTGCCATGCTTTTAGTTGTTTATCATTTTTGAGCACCGGAATCATTTGAAACAAAAAAAGAAATCTTGGCAAAATGTTCATCTTAACTGCTGCTATTCTTCCAAGTAAAGACAGCTGCAGTTTTTTCCAAATCTCCATATCTTTTTGCACCTCTCGCCACAACGCCTCATAGTTATTTTGAAACAATTTCATATTTGATTCTGCAACCTGAACTCCTAGATATTTTACCTTTGGTACAATCTCAAAACCTGCCCTTCTTTCTAACTCCAGTTTACGATCTTGTGTCATATTTTTAACTACCATCTTAGTTTTTCTCTGATTCAATCTGAAACCTGAAACTTTACCAAAGTCTTGTATAATGTCCTTCATCTGGATTATCGATTCCATTGGCTGTGTTAGGGTAACAACCAGATCGTCTGCAAATGCCTTTATTCTGTAATCCTCTTGCCTTATCATTATACCTTTCAATGTGTTAGAATCCCTTATTGTATTGTAGTGCAGTTTTTTTGGATGCTGATCTTTAGGTAAAGGTAAAGGTTCCCCTGTAACATGCGTGCTAGTCATTTTGGACTCTAGGGGTGGTACTCATCTCCGTTTCTAAGCCCATGGTCACTTGAAGAGCCAGTGCTGTCCGAAGATGTCTCCCTGGTCATGTGGCCGGCATGACTAAACGCCAAAGGCACACGGAACGCTGTTATCTTCCCACCAAAGGTGGTCCCTATTTTTCTACTTGCATTTTTTCGGTGCTTTCAAACTGCTAGGTTGGCAGAAGCTGGGACAACTAATGGGAGCTCACCCTGTTATGCGGTGCTAGGGATTCGAACCGCTGAACTGCCAAACTTCTGATCGACAAGCTCAGTATCTTAGCCACTGAGCCACCATATCCCTGCTGATCTTTAGGCATATGTAAAATATGGCCAACTCAAATACGGCCGAGCCGGTAGCGGTGACGATATGATGTCACTGAACCGGTTCTCCCCCCCACCCACCCATGTTATTCTTACCTTTTATTTGGTCCCACCCCCAATCTATTGCTGCCTCCTGAGTCCCAGCTGATGACTAGAGGGAAAAAAAACTGTTTAAACTCTTGCTGCGGGGCTTCAAAGGGCCGTCCTACAGCTGATCAGTGTTAAAAGCAAACAAATGAGTTGGGTCGTAAGTGCGAGGACTGGTCGTAAGTGTGAGGACCTTCCAGAAATGACTCTGACTAGCTAGCCATGCCCACCTAGTCACATGACCACCAAGCCACACCCACAAAATAAGCCACGCCCACAGAACCGGTAGTAAAAAAAATTAGAACCCACTCCTGATCAAAACCCACTTAACAGGTTTCTTAGTCGCACCATAAATGTTGGGCTCTTTCCTAATTTTTTTCTGTAACTAAAACAAGTTAATTTTGTCACCTCTGCTAACTCCACCACATTTTCCATCTATTCTTCCATCATGGGGATTGTTGCAGGGGTGAAATGCTCCCAGTTCGGACCAGATCACCCGATCCGGTAGCGATGGAGGCGGGTGGTACAACGTCTTCGGCCGAAAAAATGCTTTTAAAAGTAAAAAAAAAAAAGCCTCTGATGATCACGCAGCTCAGCTTGGATCATCAAAGGCTTTTAAAAGAAACCCCCCTTTTTTTTCTTTTAAATGCCTCTGACGATCCAAGCTGAGTTGCCTGATCGTCAGAGGCATTTAAAAGAAAAAAAAGTCTCTGCTGATCAGGCAACTCAGCTGGGATCGTCAGAGCCTTTTGAAAGCATATTTTACAACCTCTTTGCTGTCAAGGTTCTAGAAAAAATGGTTTTAAAAGTAAAAAAAAAAAATGGCCACGCCCACCCAGTCACATTAACCCCCACTACCACCAAGCCACGCCCACAGAACCAATAGTAACAAATTTTAGATTTCACCCCTGGATTGCTGTCAGTTTTTAAAGAAAAAATTAAACAAATTTAATAAACAAAATAAAATAAAGAAATAAATACTTTTTTAAACAAAAAAAAAGAAAAGAAAAGAAAAGAAAAGAAAAGAAAGAAGAAAAAGAAAAGAAAGGTGTTAAGGTGTCCTGTTTTGTCCCAAGCTTGGAACAAAACTCTGCAACGCCTTCAGATGTCTTCACAACTTGGAATTCTTGAAATACCGGGAGTAAACTAAAAGTAAAGTTGACTTTACTTCTTATTTTTCATTGCTTCCTTTTCTATAATCTTCCCACTGTGAGACCTTCTTTGACCTTCTATGACTCCCTGGCCACTGCCTGAAGCTCTCCAGGCAGCTTTACTATCATTTGTATAATTCACTGTTATACTGAAGAGTGTTGCTATGGTTGGGGTTTTAACCAATTCACTGTTATTAAACTTCCACTTTGCAATGGAAAAAGCTGATGCGTAAACAGGCAAGGCATTGCCCTTACCATAGAAAAGGCGTCAGGATAATTCTTCTGTTGAATGTTTGTCATGCAAAGAAGGTAAATGGATCCATAATGCGTGCACACACCCATGCAAATAAGATGTGTAAGGGGTATGGTTCCTAATGAAGAAACACGTCAGTGGATCAGGCCAATGGCTTTATGGTATATGTTTCCTCTACGTACAGGGAATTAAGTGTGATTCAAATCCCAGAACCATCCCTCCCTTCCTTCCTTCCTTCCTTCCTTCCTTCCTTCCTTCCTTCCTTCCTTCCTTCCTTCCTTCCTTCTTTCTTTCTTTCATTCTTTCTTTCTTTCTTTCTTCTTTTTTCTTTTTTTTTTGAGATCTGCAGTGAGCCTGTGTTAGGGGTCAGTCGGTCAGTCAGTCAGTCTTTCCCTCCCCCCTTCTCTCTGTCTCTCTCTCCACAGACCCTTCTCTGTGGGGGCACCTACTATCTGGAACGAGCTCATCCCGGAGATCCCCCCGGAGATACGGAGGATCCCGGATCTGCGCACCTTCCACCGTGCTCTAAAGACATTTTTATTTCACCAGATGGGCCTGGCCTAATTTTCTCCCTCTTTTATAAAAGAATTTTTAATATTTTTTAGTATTTTATATATTCAAATTTTAAAATTGGTTTTAAATTGATTGGGGTTTTAATTTGTCTGGGCCAAAACTATTTAATTTGATTTTAATTCTGCTTTTAAATTTTGTATATATGGATTTTATTGTTGGCTGTTCACCGCCCTGAGTCCTTTGGGAGTAGGGCGGTATAGAAATCAAATCAAATAAAAATAAATAAAATAAATATCTATCTAATCTCTTTCATCTCATGGTCAGATCACTCCGTCCTTCGCTTTGACCTTCGAACTGCCACACCCCACCGCAGGGAGGCGGAACCGATGAGGTGGTTCCGCCCCAGGCGCCTGATGGACCCGGATAGGTTCCAGACAGAGCTTGGGCCATTTCCTGAGGCTCTGGCTCACGGCTCGACTGAAGATCTAGTGGTTGCCTGGGATAGGGCGGCCACTGGAGCTTTGGACCTGGTCGTGCCTTTGCGGCCTCTGACCCGGCACCAGTCTCACTTGGCTCCTTGGTTCATCGAGGTGCTGAGGGAGATGAAGCGCCAGAAAAGACACCTGGAGAGCAGTTGGAGGGCCAGTTGTTCTGAATCTGACCGAACACTGGTAAGGTCTTATATTAAGACCTACCTGGTGGCAATAAAAGCGGCAAAATGTAATTATTTTTCCGCTCTTATTGCGCCATCAGATAATCGCCCAGCTGCCCTGTTTAGGGTGACCCACTCCCTGCTCCATCAGGAAGCACGGGAGGACCCCTTGGAGGGTAGAGCCGAGGTCTTTGCACAGTATCTGTATGACAAAATCGCTCAGATTCGGGAACACCTGGACTCTGACTGGGTAGATTCAGGGGGGATGATGGAGGCAGGTCTTGAGAATATCACCTGGGAAGAGTTTGATTCTGTGACTCCCGAAGACGTGGACAGGATACTGGGTAGACTGAGCGCGGCCATATGTTTATTGGACCTGTGTCCCTCCTGGTTGGTGCTGGCCTCCCAGGAGGTTACGTGAGGCTGGCTCCAGGGGATTATTAATACTTCCTGAGTGAGGGTGTCTTCCCCGCCGCCTTGAAGGAGGCGGTAGTGAGGCCTCTCCTCAAGAAGCCTTCCCTGGACCCGGCAGTGTTGGCTAATTATCATCCAGTCTCCAACCTTCGCTTCGTTGCGAAGGTTGTTGAGAGTGTGGTAGCACGACAGCTTCCTCAGTACCTGGATGAATCGGCTTATCTAGATCCATTCCAGTTGGGCTTCAGGCCTGGGTACAGCATGGAGACGGCATTGGTTGCATTGATCGATGATCTCTGGAGGGCTCGGGACAGGGGTTGCTCCTCTGTCCTGGTCCTATTAGACCTCTCAGCGGCTTTTGATACCATCGATCATGGTATCATGCTGCACCGGTTGGAAGAGTTGGGGGTGGGGGGCATCATGTTGTGGTGTTTCTCCTCCTTTCTCTCCGACCGGTCACAGTCTGTGTTGACAGGGGGGCAGAGGTCGACCCCAAGGCCCCTTGTATATGGGGTGCCACAGGGGTCGGTCCTCTCACCCCTTCTGTTCAACATTTATGTGAAGCCGCTGGGTGAGATCATCCGTGGTTTCGGGGTGAAGTACCATCAGTACGCTGATGACACTCAGCTGTACATCTCCACCCCGGATCACCCCAATGATGCCCTTGAAGTGATGTCCCGGTGCCTGGAGGCTGTAGGGATCTGGATGGGGAGAAACAGACTCAGGCTCAACCCATCCGAGACCGAGTCGCTGTGGTTTCCGACATCCCGATATAGTCAGTTGGTGCCATCACTGACTATTGGGGGCGAGTTGTTGGACCCCACAGAGAGGGCTCGCAACTTGGGTGTCCTCCTGAACTCACAGCTGTCTTTAGAAGAGCACTTGACGGCTGTGGCTGGGAGGACTTTTTATCAGGTTCGCCTGATCCGCCAGTTGCGTCCCTTTCTGGATCGGGACTCCTTACGCATTGGTCACTCATGCCCTTGTCACTTCCTGCCTGGACTACTGTAAAGCTCTCTACATGGGGCTCCCCTTGAAAAGCACGCGGAGGCTCCAACTGGTCCAGAATGCGGCTGCGCGGGTGGTTACGGGAGCGACGTGGCGCTGCCATGTGACTCCCCCACTGCGCGAGCTGCACTGGCTCCCGGTGGTCTTCCAGGTGCGCTTCAAAGTTTTGGTTACCACCTTTAGAGCGCTCCATGGCTTAGGACCGGGGTACCTACGAGACCGCCTTCTGCCACCAATAGCCTCTCACCGACCAGTATGCTTCCATAGAGAAGGTCTTCTCAGACCATCAGTCAAACAGTGTTGACTGGCTGCCCCCAGGGAGAAAGCCTTCTCTGTGGGGGCACCTGCTATCTGGAACGAGCTCCCACCGGAGATACGAAGGATCCTGGATCTGCGCACTTTCCGCCGCACCCTCAAAACATTCTTATTCCAGCAGGCTGGTCTGGCCTAACCTCCCTTTTTAATTATTTTTAAATTGTTTTTATTATTGGGGTGTTTTAAATCTGGCCAAAGTATTTAATGTATTTTAAATGGTTTTTAACGTTTGTATTATGTATATTTTACTTTCTGGCTGTTCACTGCCCTGAGTCCTTCGGGAGTAGGGAGGTATATAAATTTAATTATAAATAAATAAATAAATAAAATCTCTTTATCATCTATCTACCTATCCATCCATCCATCCATCCATCCATCCATTCTATTCTACCTATCTATCCCACTCTCATTTATCTATTCTATCTATCTATCTATCTGGTTCTGGTTCTTGTTCTTGTTCTTGTTCTTGTTCTGTTCTATCTGGGTGGGATGTGGTGGCTCAGCAGTTAAAGACGGTGAGCTTGTCAGCTGGAAAGCTGACAGCCTGGGTTCAAGATGCAAGCACTGCAGGACGGGATGAGCTCCTGCTCCCTGCTCCAGCTCCTGCCCACCTAGCAGTTTCGAAAGCATGCAAATGCAAGTAGATAAATAGGTACCTCTTTGGTAGAAAGCAATAGCGTCCTGTCATGCTGGCCACATGGCCACAGAAGCATCTTCAGACAATGCTGGCTCCCTTGTTAAGAATTTCAAATAAGTACCGCTCCTTAGAATCGGTCATGACTAGAAGGGGAAACCTCTCTCTCTCTCTCTCTCTCTCTCTCTCTCTCTCTCCCTCCCTCCCTCCCTCTCTCTGTCTCTGTCTCTGTCTCTGTCTCTGTCTCTGTCTCTATCTCCCTCCCTCCCTCTCTTTCTGTCTCTCCCTCCCTCCCTCTCTCTCTGTCTCTTTCTCTCTCTCCCTCTCTCCCTCCCTCTTTCTCTCTGTCTCTCTCCCTCCCTCTCCCTCTCTCTGTCCCTCTCTCTCTCCCTCCCTCCTTCTCTCTCTGTCTCTCTCCCTCCCTCCCTCCCCCTCTCTCTGTTTCTCTCTCTCCCTCCCTCCCTCTCCCTGTCTCTGTCTCTCTCTCTCCCTCCCTCCCTCTCTCTGTTTCTGTCTCTGTCTCTGTCTCTGTCTCTGTCTCTGTCTCTGTCTCTGTCTCTGTCTCTGTCTCTGTCCCTCCCTCCCTCCCTCCCTCCCTCTCTGTCTCTGTCTCTGTCTCTGTCTCTCTCTCTCTCTCTCTCTCTCGTGTTTTGTGTACTATGCTTTGCAGATTTAATTTCTTACTCCGATGGTTTGAAGAACTAGTCCAGCTTAACCAAATATTTGAATGATGAAGGTCTTCTAGCCCAACCCCCTGCCCAAGGAGGGGGGTGTTATACCATCATGAACAAATTGTTCTTCAATCTTTTCTTGATGTTGACGGTGATTTCTTCTCCAAGCTCGCCGTTTAGCTTCCTATCATTTCGTCACCAGGCTGGGTAACATCATTAGTGGGGCTTCGTTTGTAGCTTAGGCAAAGGCGACAAAACATTTGGAAGCTGAACGGCAAACTTGGAGAACAAAGCCAGGTGTGGGTTCTAATTTTTTTTACTACTGGTTCTGTGGGCGTGGCTTATTTTGTGGGTGTGGCTTGGAGGTCATGTGACTAGGTGAGCGTAGCTAGCTGGTCAGAGTCATTTCTGGAAGGTCCTCGTACTTACAACCAGTCCTCGCACTTATGACCAGTCCTTGCATTTACGACCCGACTCATTTGTTTGCTTTTAACACTGATCAGCTGTAGGACGGCCCCTTTGAAGCCCCGCGGCAAGAGTTTAAACAGCTTTTTTCCCTCTAGTCATCAGCTGGGCAGCAATAGATTGGGGGTGGGACCAAATAAAAGGAAAAAATAATGTGGTGGGGTGGTGGGGTGTGAGGGCGGGGGGGGGGAGAATCGGTTTGGTGACATCATATCGTCACCGCTACCGGCTCGGCCGAACCGGACCGAACCGGGAGGAACCCACCACTGAACAAAGTACCATCAATATCTACCACCCCAAGCTACAAATATTTCTCACCATTTCTTTTCTTGATCATTTCTAATCTTCCCAGTGACAGAAAGAGGTCTGGGTTTATTTGTAAACCCCTTGGCTGTAAACCCCAGGTACTTTTGTGCTGGGTTCTGAGCTTCTGAGCCTCAGAGACCAGCAAAAAAAATGTCTTAATTGCCTTAAGCAGCAATAACAAAATACCCTATGCCACCAGACTTGAAATTCTGGGTTTAGAAAATTTAGAACTACGCCGCCTTCGGTATGACCTAAGCATAGCTCATAAAATCATCTGCTACAATGTCCTTCTTGTCAATGACTACTTCAGCTTCAACCACAACAATACACGAGCACCAGTGGTGGGTTCCTCCCAGTTCGGTCCAGTTCAACCGAGCCAGTAGCGGTGATGATATGACGTCACCGAACCGGTTCTCCCCTCCCGCCTCCCCCACCCACGTTATTCTTACCTTTTATTTGGTCCCACCCCCAATCTATTGCTGCCTCCTGAGTCCCAGCTGATGACTAGAGGGAAAAAACTGTTTAAACTCTTGCCGCGGGGCTTCAAAGGGCCATCCTACAGCTGATCAGTGTTAAAAGCAAATAAATGAGTCGGGTTGTAAGTGCGAGGACTGGTCGTAAGTGCGAGGACCTTCCAGAAATGACTCTGACTAGCTAGCCACGCCCACCTAGTCACATGACCTCCAAGCCACACCCACAAAATAAGCCACGCCCACAGAACCGGTAGTAAAAAATTTTAGAACCCACCCCTGACGAGCACACAATAGAGACAAACTTAAAGTGAACCGCTGCAAACTCGATTGCAGAAAATACGACTTCAGCAACAGAGTGGTCAATGCCTGGAATGCATTACTTGACTCTGTGGTTTCATCCCAAAACCCCCAAAACTTTTAGTTTAGTTTAGTTTTATTAAATTTGTATACCGCCCTACTCCCGAAGGACTCAGGGCGGTGAACAGGCACAGGATAAAATACAGAAATACAAAAATTAAAAACAATTTAAAACCAAATTAAATAATTTAGCCTGCGACAATTAAAATCCCAATAAATTTAAAACAAATTAAAATTTCAATTTAAAATTTAAAAGAAAGGGAAGAAAAATTAAGCCAGGCTGGCTTGCTGGAATAATAGGGTCTTAAGGGCACGGCGGAAAGTGCACAGATCCGGGATCCTCCGTATTTCCGGGGGGAGCTCGTTCCAGATAGTGGGTGCCCCCACAGAGAAGGCCCTCCCCCTGGGGGCTGCTAGTCGACACTGCTTGGCTGACGGCCCCCCGAGGAGCCCCTCTCTATGAGAGCGTACCGTACTTTAACCTTAGACTGGCTACTGTTGACCTCACCCCATTCCTAAGAGGTCTGTAAGGGGTGTGCATAAGAGCACCAGCGTGCCTACCAACCCTGTCCTAATGTCCCCATTAATTGTATTCATTTTATGTATTCAATTCATGCTTATACTTATATATATTATCTAATATGTACTCGACAAAATAAAATAAATAAATAAAATAAAATAATATAACACACACTGTGGAAAAAAGTTCTACAGTAAAGAGCCACTTGTTATATGAAGGTCTCACCACTCCACCAAGTGGTGAGAAAGAAGGAGAGAGAGAGAGAAAAAGAAAAGGAGAGCCAGGAAATTAATTCGATAAGGAAGTTAAGCCTATTGCATTAATGTAACAGTAACAGAGGTGGGTTTCAGCAGGTTCTGACCAGTTCTGGAGAACCGGTAGTGGAAATTTTGAGTAGTTCGGAGAACCGGTAGTAAAAATTCTGACTGGCCCCCGCCCCCATCTATTCTCTGCCTCCCAAGTCCCAGCTGATCGGAAGGAAATGGGGATTTTGCAGTATCCTTCCCCTGGAGTGGGGTGGGAATGGAGATTTTACAGTATCCTTCCCCTGCCACACCCACCAATCCACGCCCACCAAGCCGTGCCACACCCACCAAGCCACACCCACAGAACCGGTAGCAAAAAATTTTGAAACCTGCCACTGGACAGTAAGTCTTAAGAATGCCCCCATTTCATCAATGACAACTTCTCCCAAAAGTCCGTGCAAAAGAAATGCCAGAAGTAAATTTTCCATCAGCCCATGGGAAAAAAAAAATGCAACAGAATTTCCCATTACAGCCTCGTACAGGTAGTCCTCAACGTGCGACCACAACTGAGCCCAAAATGTATGTGGCTAAGCGAGAAATTTGTTAAATGATGTTCGTCCCATTTTACGATTTTTTTTTTAATTTGATTTATATGCCGCCCTTCTCCGGAGACTCAGGGCGGCTTACAATGCGCTAAGCAATAGCCTTCATTCTTTTGTATATTTATACAAAGTCAGCTTATTGCCCCCACAATCTGGATCCTCATTTTACCTACCTTAGAAAGGATGGAAGGCTGAGTCAACCTTGAGCCTTGGTGAGATTCGAACCTGCAGTAATTGCAGGCAGCTGTTCTTAATAACCAGCTTAATAACAAGGTGCCTTAGACCACTGTACTATCAAGGCTCTTGCCACGTTTGTTAAGGGAATCGTTGCAGTTGTTAAATTAGTCACACGGTTGTTAAGTGAATCTGCTTCCCCCATTGACGTTGCTTGGCAGAAGGTTGCAAAGGGGATCACGTGACCCCAGGACATGGCAACGGTCATAAATGTGAGTCAGTGGTCAAGCATCTGAATGTAAATCACGTGAACACGAGGATGCTGCATTGGTTGTAAGTCTGAAAAATGGTCATAAGTCAATTTTATCAGTGTCATTGTAACTTTGAAGAGTCACTAAGCGAACTGTTGTAAGTCGAGGACTACCTGTAATAGCCTGATTTATTCATCATTGCAAGTTGTCCTCATCTTACAATTCATTTAGTGACCGTTTGGAGTTACAATAGCCCTGAAAAAAGTGACTTATGGCAGTTTTTCACACTTATGGCCATTACAGCATCACCATGGTCATGTGATCAGAATTCAGATGCTTGGCAACTGGCATGTACTTATGACGGTTGCATTTTTCCAGGGTCATGTGATCGCCTCTTGTGAACTTCTGACAGGCAAAGTCAATGAGGAAGCTGATTCACATAACAACCGTGTTACTAACTTAAGAACTGTAGTGATTCACTTAACAACTGTGTTAAGAAAGGTCATAAAATGAGGCAAAACTCACTTAACAACTGTCTTGCTTAGCAGCAGAAATTTGGGACTGTTGTGGTCCTAAGTCAAGAACCACTTGTAGTCCTTCACATCATGTCCCCCTCTGGGGGGTCATCACTCACACTTAACCTCATGGGTATAACCTGGAAGATTCTAGGAAGTCCTCCACTTACGAACATAACTGAGCCCAATTTTTCTGTTGCTAAGTGAAACATTTGTTAAGTGAGCTTTATTTTTTTTCCTGCAACTGCCACCTACTAGATAAAAGTATAATTGCATCTTTCAAACAATTTGATCCTTGCACGCAGGGCTTAGTCAAATGTCCCCTTGTTTCATGTAGGTTCTTTTTTTTTTAATTAGATTTATATGCCGCCCTTCTCTGGAGACTCAGGGTGGTTTACAATGCGTTAAGCAATAGCCTTCATACTTTTGTATATTTATACAAAGTCAGTTTATTGCCCTCACAAACTGGGTCCTCAATTTACCTACCTTAGAAAGGATGGAAGGCTGAGTCGACCTTGAGCCTGGGGAGATTCGAACATGCAATAATTGCAGACAGCTGAATGTTAATAACAGGCCTTTAGTCTGTTGAGCTATCCAGGCTCCTTTTTGATTGATTGATTGATTGATTGATTGATTGATAGATAGATAGATAAATAGATAGGTAGATGATAGATAGATAGATAGATAGATAGATAGATAGATAGATAGATAATAGATAGATAGATATGATGATGATGATGATGATGATGATGATGATGATAGATAGATAGATATGATGATGATGATGACAGATGGAGGGATGGATATGATGATGAAGATAGATAGATGATAGATAGATATATAGATAGATATACATACAGTACATACATATATACATAGATAATCAATCAATCAATCAATCAATCAATCCGATCCAAAGTAGGCGTACAGTTATTTCTGTATGAAATAACATTCATTTATTTAGATTAACAAAATAGAAATAAATACACATATATAGAAATATATAAGCATATACTGTATACTATAAGTAATATTACCAATGGACTGTACTCGACTATAGATTAAAGTGTACAGAGTGACAAGTGTATAGAGCGTTATGGTATAACTATGAGAATAATGGCTATAACTAGGACGTACAAGTTTATGTATATTTAAAAGGGGCTACATTGTATAATTATGAGAACAATGGTTATCATCAGGGTGCATAATACTATACTTAAAAGAGACTTGATACAAACAGTACACTGTCGTTGCAGAAATGGAAACGTGATGTCTAATAAAGGAAAATGTATAATAATTAATAATAATAATTTAAAAAAACAATCATTTATTTATTTATTGAGCATTGAAGTCTTAGGTGTTGGAGAAGATTGCTGAGAAAACCACGGAGAGTTAAGAAAACAAACAAACAAATGATTGCATCATCTTTAACCCAGAATTCTCATTTGAGGCACCAACGATCAGGCTTAAATAGTCCCGCTTCAAATTCATGATGCAAAGATCTCGCTCTCTAGAAAAGTATCTGAAGCTGAGAAAGGTGGAATCTCGTCCTTTTGCTTTACATTTCTCAATGCTTCAAACCATTTCTATAAAGTCAAAATCATGCTGTTAAAACCTAAAAAAAAAAAATTCATTTTCCATAACATCAAAATCCTTCTGTCAAAACCTAAAGCTAAAGTTTCTTTTTTCTTTTCTTTTTTTTTCCAGTTTCACATACAAAATCCAGAATTGGTTACCGACTGGAAACAAGACGAGATAAATCTGGTGCAGAAGAAACATCTGTTCGAAGCATGGTTGCAGAGGTCACTTCCAATGTTGCTAACCTTATTTAGAAGCACTGCATTAAATGGAATCTTGTGGTCTTACAGGATTATAAATATTTTTACTGGCCTTTGCTCTCGTGCCTTTGAAAAACAGCTTGCACTGCAAATATTGATCTTTAGATAAGGCTCAACTTTAAGTGGTGGAAAATGTAGTTCCTAAATTTTCAGCAATAAATGTCATCCGTCAGGTCAGAGAATTTTTGGAGAACAATATCTTCAGGAATAATAAAAATGTAAAAAAGTAAATGATGTAAAAAAGATGTTGAGACTCTAGAACAGGTCTGCAACCTAAACACTCAAAGAGCCATTTGGATCCATTTCCCACAGAAAAGAAAACACCGGGAGCCACAAAACCCTTCCCGTGCCTGATTATTTCTTGAGCGGCCACAAAACTAGCATATGTAGTTGAATTAAACGTTTTGTTTTCTTCCTAAATTTTTCTTTTCTTGGATTTATCCATGGTTGGCCTACCAGGGTTAAAAGGCTCAATAAATCATGTGTCGGTGGGTTTCGCACATTGGTGGTTGTAACGCATAATTTGAGTGACAGGGAGCCACAGCAGAGTGGTGAAAGAGCCACATACGGCTCCAGAGCCGCAGGTTGCTGACCCCTGCTCTAGAAAGAGTGCAGAGAAGAGCAACAAAGATGATTAGGGGACTGGAGGCTAAAACATGAAGAACAGTTGCAGGAACTGGCTATGTCTAGTTTAATGAAAAGAAGGACTACGGGAGACATGCTAGCAGTGTTCCAATATCTCAGGGGCTGCCACAAAGAAGAGGGAGTCAAGCTATTCTCCAAAGCACCCGAGGGCAGGACAAGAAGCAATGGGTGGAAACTAATCAAGGAGAGAAGCAACTTAGAACTAAGGAGAAATTTCCTGACAGAACAATTAATCGTGGAACTTGCCTCCAGAAGTTGTGAATGCTCCAACACTGGAAGTTTTTAAGAAGATGTTGGATAACCATTTGTCTGAAGTGGTGTTAGGTTTCCTGCCTAAGCAGGGGGTTGGACTAGAAGACCTCCAAGGTCCCTTCCAACCCTGTTATTCTATTCTATTCTAAAAAAAAAGATGTTGAGGAAGACTGGCACCTGCTTTCTTTCAAATCTTTCAAATACACTTATCATTGTTGTTCAAGAAATCCCATGCCAGGGAATTGTGCAGCAGGGGTCCCAATGAAGTCATAGACGTTGACACGAACTTGTAATTTTATATAAATAAATATATTTACAGCTATATTTACATTAAACAAGATAGTCAGGCAAATGTGAGGGAGGTAAACCATCACAGGAATATCATCATGACATGAGGTAAATTACAGAGCACACAGGAGAAAAAGTCGGGAAACAAGGAAATCCCTCCTTTTCACCCACAGCCATCATATATAGAATAGAATAGAATAACAGGGTTGGAAGGGACCTTGGAGGTCTTCTAGTCCAACCCCCTGCTTAGGCAGGAAACCTAAAACCACTTCAGACAAATGGCTATCCAACATCTACTTAAAAAATTCCAGTGTTGGAGCATTCAGAACTTCTGGAGGCAAGTTCCACGATTAATTGTTCTAACTGTCAGGAATTTTCTTCTTAGTTCTAAGTTGCTTCTCTCCTCGATTAGTTTCCACCCATTGCTTCTTGTCCTGCCCTCAGGTGCTTTGGAGAATAGCTTGACTCCCTCTTCTTTGTGGCAGCCCCTGAGATATTGGAACACTGCTATCATGTTTCCCCTAGTCCTTATTTCCATTGATCAATCACAGCTTAGATTGCCTCATGCAGGAGCCAGCTCTCTTCAACCAGTCAGCTGTAACTGTGTTTCTGACTCATTGCACAACTCCACTGCTTCGGCTAGTAAATTTAAATATCGTAACACAACTCTTTGAGTGGGGAGTGGATCACGGAGTTTTGTATGAGCAGGCAACGGTAGGCTGAGTTTCACACCATATGCTTATTATCCAAGCCAGTTTCAGCAGCTACATTCATGCTTTGCGTTCATCTTGGTCAGTGTGAATTTAACCCATTTTGTTCATTTAGAGCATTGTGGAAATCTTCACAATGCTTTCATTCAATCTGGTAGTCGAAGTAGGTGGCTTGAGCAGCATCTTACATTCACCAATGAGATGATTACTACTCATTTTTTTTTTATCCTGCTGTCCAGTGCCAATAAAATAATCAAACGGCTGTGTTGTGGCCCGCCAGCAGCCTGCGCAGATCGTGGCTGATCCCGACAATGAGGAGGCTGGTGTGGTGTCGCGCCAGCAGCTTGCACAGCCGGCGCTCGCGTCGGACAGCGAGGAGGCTGAAGAGGATGTGGTGCCAGAGGCAGAGACTCAGCCAGGGCCTTCAGAACCTCCAGAGGCTCCTTCAAGTGGAGATAGCGAAGTGGAGGAGCCTCTTCTCAATGCTCGAGCACGCAGGGCTGCCGAAAGGAGGAGTGGCTACTCAGGAGGAGGAGGTCTCCTCGAGAGCAAGGTTTGAGGATAATTGGCCACTCCCTTAGCCTATTTAAATTGCACACAGTTAGTAAGTTTCTTGCTGGAAACAACTTGTAATTATCATCAGAGCATTTTTGGAAAAGTCTTATTGTATCTTGTTTTCTGGGCTGGTTGCCAACCTTTGCCAGACTTTGGTTTATTCTTGCTACTTAATAAATTTGATAAGGACCGTTGGTGTGTGTCAATATCCTCGGGAAATGGGAGCTGGGGCAGAACAGGCTGTAACAATAACAGCAACACTTTAAAAAGGAAGTACTTCAAATGCAACAGTCAAGGGAAGTCTTGCAAATCTAATACTTTAGCTGCAAGGTTGCTAGCCATGGTGCTGATTCTGAAGACAAGATTATCCAGTCTGGCAATTGTAGAACTGTCCACGGTCCTGAATTAGCTATATTAGTGATCTGTGTTACAGATACTCCTTACCACACAGTAATGTAACGGTTCATTTAGTGACAGTTACAACGACGCTGAAAAAGTGACTTATGACAGTTTTTCAAGTTACAATCTTTGCCGCCTCTCCATGATCATGTGATCAAAATTGGGTACATATCTGCATATGCACCAAGACAAATTCCTTGTGTGTCCAATCACACTTGGCCAATAAAGAATTCTATTCTATTCTATTCTATTCTATTCTATTCTATTCTATTCTATTCTATTCTATTCTATTCTATCCTATCCTATCCTATCCTATCCTATCCTATCCTATCCTATTCTATTCTAGACCCAATATTTGTGTCCCAAGGTCATTTTTCATCATTTTTCAGACTTACAACCGATGCAGCATCCTCATGGTCACATGATTTACATTCAGATGCTTGACCACTGACTCACATTTATGACCATTGCCATGTCCTGGGGTCACATGATCCCCTTTTGCGACCTTCTAACAAGCAAAGTCAATGGAGAAACCAGATTCACTTAACAACTAGGTTACTAACTTATCAATTGCAGTGATTCACTTAACAACTGTGGCAAGAAAGGTCATAAAATGGGGCAAAACTCATCTAACAACTGCCTCACTTAGCAACATAAATTTTGGACTCAATCATGGTCACAAGTCGAGGACTGCCCATAGCTGCTTTGTCATGCTGTCCCCACTCACCCGAGTCATCATTTAACTGAATCCTTGATGGAACAAGATATCAAGCGTCTGTTGGGGCAGACAGATTCAATCAGCCGCCCTATTCAAGAGTATTTCATCTCAAATTTAACTGTAATAAAATTTGGCCGATAACCCTAGAGAGATTACACTTCCCTTCAGACGAAACATTGTGGCAGGTTATGGTTCTTCTAGCACATAAAGTCACTTACTCCATTAATGTAATAATCAATCCTATTCAGAAAGTTCAATTTTGCAAGAGTCTATTATTAGCAGCTGGATTCTGAAAGAACCTTCTTTCCCTGCAGCGGGATGGATTTTCATAATTGGCAAATTATCACGGAGGAAACAGAAGATTGAAATACTCTATTGCTCCAGAAGAGGGCATCCTTCACCATTATCGAAATATACCGCAGCAATAAAGAGGATAATACCTCAAGAACATGTGGAGGACAAACTTATTTTAAGCAAAAAAATTTTTTTTAAAAAAAATGCTGGGGCAAAAGATATTGATTGTGTCAATTAATAAACAACTATGGTGTAAAATACGGGGTCCAAATTAAATGAGCAATTTGGAAGGCGTTCAGGATCCTAACCCCCTATTCCCATGATGGCAAACCTATAGTACGTGTGTCACAGGTGGCACATGGAGTCCTCTCTGTGGGCACACGAGCCATCGTCCAGCTCAGCTTCACCCCGCATGTGTGCACATGCTGGCCAGCTGATTTTCGGGTCTTTGCCGCTCATGCACGGAGGGTGTGGGGTGCGTGGGGGAGTGCACACCCCCCTGTGGCCTGTTTTGGTCCTAGCAGGCCTCCCTGCAGCCTCCTGGGATCAAAAACAGGCCATGAGGGGGTTGCTGCACCCCCACCCCCATGGCCTGTTTTTGGTCCCAGGAGGCTGCAGGGAGGCCTGCTAGGACCAAAATGGAGTGGGGGTCATGCGTGCATATGCAGGGAGGCTGGGGAGGGGGTCATGCATGCATGCACAGGGGGGTGGGAGGAGCACTGGGGAATCACACGTGCATGTATGGGGGGTGGGGCACGGGGGGGTCACGCACACATTGTTATATGGGTGCATAATGTGCACACACACTTTCGGCATGCAACGACAAAAAGGTTAGCCATCCTCTCTCCTTATCCTCTCCCTCCAAGCTTTTCTAAGTCCTCTTTTAGTGCCATTGAATTGAATTCAGATCCTGATGAGCCTGTGCACAGAAGCTCTTTCCTTCCTCAACCTCTTCGGATGCAAAAAAAAAAAAAAAGGATCAAAAACAAAGCTCAGACTGCCCAAAGAGCTGCTGACACAGTTCTACAAAGGAATTATTGAGTCTGTCATTTGCATGTCTGTAATTGTGTGGTTTGGCACAGGAACCCAACAAGACAGACACAGACTTCAGAGGATAATTAGAACTGCAGAAAAAACAATGGCTACCAACCTGCCTTCCGTTGAGGACCTGTATACTGCACGAACCAGAAAGAGGGCTGGGAAAATATCTACAGACCCCTCACACCCTGGACACAAACTATTTCAACTTCTTCCCTCAAGACGACACTATAGGGCCGTGATGGCGAACCTATGGCAGCCGTATCTATGGAGCCGTATCTGTGGGCACACAAGCGTTGCCCTAGCTGAGCTCCAGCACGTATGCGCGCACTGACCACCTGATTTTCAGCCTTCCGGGCCCACCGGAAGTTGGGAAAAGGGCTATTTCCAGCCTCCGGAGGGCTTCCGGGGGGGACGGCAGGCAGTTTTCGCCCTCCCCAGGCTCCTAGAAAGCCTCTCGAGCCTGGGGAGGGTGAAAAATGGGCGCACCGTTCCATCACTTGCCAAAAGCTGGGGGAGCGGGGTTAGTGGTGGTCAGAGCATCCATGTGCGGGGGATGGGGTGCATTGAATTATGGGTGTGGGCACGCACGCGCGCAAACCCCCCGCGCTCTCCCCATTTTTGGCACGCGACAGCAAAAAGGTTAGCCATCACTGCTATAGGGCATTGCACACCAGAGCAACTAGACCTAAGGACAGTTTTGCCCCCATCACTTTGCTAAACAACTAATTCCCACAACATTGTCTTATTCTCTGGGATGTCAAACCACCTAGTAGGGCTGCATTACTATTATCCTTCTCATCTTTCCTACTGCCTATTTCCTTAGCTTCTTATGACCATAACTTTGTTGTTTGTTTCTTATGATTTATGTTGATTGCTTTTATTAGTATCCTATTATGATTTATGTTGATTGCTTATTTAGTATTATACGACTATCACTGGGTGTTGTATTTATGATTTAGAATGATTGTGTTTTACGATTATGATCATGATTTATCACTTGTTTGTATGTACACTGAGATTTTATGCACCAAAGACAAATTCCTTGTGTGTCCAATCACACTTGGCCAATAAAGCATTCTGTTCTGTTCTGTTCTGTTCTGTTCTGTTCTGTTCTGTTCTGTTCTGTTCTGTTCTACTCTACTCTACTCTACTCTACTCTACTCTACTCCTATTCTATTCTATTCTATTCTATTCTATTCTATTCTATTCCATTCCATTCCATTCCATTCCATTCTATTCCTGCTTGAGCATAGGGTTGGACTAGAAGACCTCCAAGGTCCCATCCATCTCTGTTCTGATTGATTGAAGAAACAGTGGATGGAAACTAATCAAGAAGAGAACCAATCTAGAATGAAGGAGCAATTTCCTGACAGTGAGAACAATAAACCAGTGGAACAGATTGCCTCCAGAAATAGTGGGTGTGCTCCATCACTGAAGATTTTTAAGAAGAGACTGGACAACCATTCATCTGAAATGGTACAGGATCTTCTGCCTGAGCCTAGGGTTGGACTAGAAGACCTCCAAGGTCCCTTCCAATTCTCTTATTCTGAATCCCTGTTCATTTGGATGGCTTATAATTCACTGCCCTGTGTAAGGAACTTCACAGGATGGGATTACTTCACTGAGTATGTTGGAGCGTCTCCAATATGTTACTAAGCCCACAGTGTTGTAGATTAAACACAACAATAACAGCTGGTAGCTTCCTGCCAGAAGCCACTGGAAGAATGGGCGTAATTTAGACAAAAACCATTTTACATGTTCACATCTCTCTTTTTTAACCCGCTTCCCCAATCTTTATTTCATGAGCCATTAATCAAATGCAAAATAAAGGGGATGGGGGGCGCTACTTCATGTAACACCCTCCCCTTTGATTTTACTGGTAATTTAACATTTCGATTAAGGGAGGAGCTTCCGGCGGTGACGTCAGCATGTAAGGAACGAGGGGAACGAGGCTCCGTCCCCGAAGTTCCAAATTTCCTGATTGGAAGCCGTTTTTGGCACTTTCGACCACGGAGAGGTCGACAGAAAAAGGAGGACTCCCTAGGACCTCGGGGTGACAGCAATCTCCCCGAAGGTTCAGAGGAAAACCTCCTAATTCCAGCCGGGAAAAAAACCAGCCATCTTGGCTGGCCGGAGCGCTGTCAACCGACAAGCGGGGAAGCGAAGATCGTACAGAGAAACATCGGTAATGGACTAAGCTATTCGAATACGAAGGTATAATTATAAGGATTTAAGGATCTAAGGCATCGGCGTGAACAGGACTCCAAAAGCGGCGGCAAGATCTACAGGCAAGCGGCGAGAAATAGTGATCGGAGCGAAGTCTGACACTCACAGTGACTACGCAGATTTGACAGGCGAAAGGAACGAGAGACAGAAGGAAAGGATCAGAAGCAAGCGGTGGATTACAATTTTATATTAATATATTTTGATTTAATACGGAACAAAGACTAATCAACAGAGTGACTAATCAACAGAAGTTTAAAGATCTAAGACTATTTAAGACGGTTGCGGACGGAAAGGAAACAGCAAATGGCGGATTGAGGACTGAGGATTCAGAGAAGGAACTCTTACTTTGTATCCAGTACCAACAACAATTTAAACCACAGACACGGGATTTGTAATGAGACATTAGATACATTGACGCTGTTGGCAAAAGAGACACAATTTGTTACACAGGGAAAGCGGAACAATTAACTTACTGATTAAACGGAAGCCACTGTAATAGAACCGTGAAGCTGGGTGAGGAGAAGACGAACGGAATAACGAAGGAAGAAGGAGAAGGAAGTAATTCCAATTGGTCTGGAAGTGATATAGTGGAGAGCCTTAAATGTTAATTTATTAAAATATAGTTATTTCATTTTCTTTACAAATCCACACTTAAAACTTATTTAATTTTGCTCAAAGAATACTAATATTAGATCTTGAAGTTATTATAATATATATCAAAGAATTGATTTAAGACTATTTCTTTTTTTTAATTGTTTTATGGTTTCCCACCCTATTGAAATAAGTTAATAGATTCTATAGTAATATATTGATTAAGAGGAACTATATTGTATACCATATTATATTGTCTATTGATTAGAAACCTAGATATTAATATAGATATTGGAGAGAGACGGCTATAGATATTATTAAGGGATATTAAGGAATAATAACTGTGATTATCAATATAGGTAGTATGCATTGGCAACTGTGATATAACTTAATAGAATATTTTAGATAATTCATAGAGAATCTTAGATTTTATAGGTTTATTACATAAAAGCTACATAGAAATTGTTAAAAGGGAATTGTCTAGTGTTAAAGTGAATTTAAGTATTGTGATACCAGAAAGTATGAACATAAATGTGATTTAGCATCAATATAACTTGGTACTTAAATATTAACCGTATTATATTGTATAGAAACAATAATAGAAGAATGAATTGCTAAAATACTGTACTTCCCTCTAACCCCTCTGAATTAATTAATTTGACTCTTATATAATGATATTTCACCCTCCCCCAATCGAATTAGTGTATGAAAATTTGGGGAAAAATAATACAAAGAATGATGGCAACATCCTCAATAACAATAACGAAAACAGGGAAAAAATTAACACCCACACAATCTTCACCTGCACAACAAAAAACCATAGACACGATGCTAACTACAGACAAGGAAAAAGCTGCCACTGCACACAACATGCAGAATATACAGTCTATATTAGCTATGATCCAGGAGGGGATGAACAAGACCCAAGAAACAATAGCGAATAACCATGAAGAAACAAAAAGGAACCATGAGGAACTGAAATCAGAAGTAGGACAAATAAACGATAATATAAAAAAAATGGACGATAAGATCGAGAGAATCCAACAAAACATAGTTAAAAATGAAGAACGAATCCAAAACATGGAAGCTAAAATGGTGTTAACGGAGCAAAAGATAGATAACATCGAACAAGATCAAATGGAGATAAATAGAGAACTTGAAGAGTCAATTACCCATCTAGAATTAGAAAAGGCATCATTTTTTTTACGATTTCAAAATATTGTGGAAACAAAAGGAGAAGACCTAAGAGAACTGATGACAGATATACTAGCTGAGGCTACCCAGAAGGGGAAAAACGAAATTAGCAGGGAAATTGACGAAATCTATAGAGTTCACACGAACTATGCCCGCAGACACAAACTACCCAAAGAAATACATGTCAGATTTGCACGTAAAACTGTAAAAGAAGAGATCTACACATTAATGAGAGAGGGAAAACCCTGCTACAAAGGGAAAGAAATAATAACTCTAAAGCAAGTTCCAAGAAGAATAAGAGAATATAGGAAAAACTACAATTTCTTGACAACCCTACTGAACCAACATAAAATAATGTTCCGCTGGCTGGTGCCAGAGGGAATTTTAATATCATGGGACGACAAAAAATATAGAATCGACACGATAGAGAAGGCACAAGAATTTTTTGACACACACTTTACAATAGAAGAGGAACAGGAAGCTAGGCGTGACTCAGAAAACACGAATCAGGAACACTCCACGGGGGAAACAAACCAAACAAAAAAAGGAAAGGAAGAAAAGGAGGCTAGAGAAAGGGAGAAGATGGAAAGAGAAGGGGCTAGGGGGAAGACACATATGGTAACAAGAAACACAAGTAGACTTAAACTAATAAAGGGAAACTAAGGGCAATGGGACGAGAGTTGAAATTAATCTCAATTAATATAAACGGCCTTAATCTACCAACCAAAAGAACACATACTTTCAAAAAACTCCAAAAATTAGACACAGACATTATCAATTTACAAGAAGTACATATTAAAAAACAACATAAACAATTACTAGAAAACAGAAAACTTGGATCATTATTCACCTCACTATCAGATCAAAAAAAAAGAGGTATCGCAATATACATTAAAAACCATATTCAGGCAAAACTAATTTACACAGATGGAGATGGCAGGATATTAATGATAGACATTAAGACGGAGACCCAAAATATGTTACTGGTATCAATATATGCTCCGAATGGGAACCAAAAAGAATACTTTAAAAAGATACATGATAAAATAAAAGAATTAGACTACGAACATATATGTATAATAGGGGATTATAATGCAATCGTAGACATGGACAATGATTACCAGAGTAACAAAAAAAAACAAATCTAGGAAAAAGACATTACCTGACACTTTTAAGGACATGATTCAAGAGTTACAACTGAAAGATGCTTGGAGAGAATTAAATAAAACCAAAAAACAATATACATACTACTCACACCCTCATCAGTCCTGGTCTAGATTAGATATGGCCTGGATGACCGCAGAATTAAGAGAAAACATCAAAGAAATTGAAATTTCACCGAATGTATGGGCTGACCACAGCCCTATAACAATAGTCTGGAAAGGTCAGCAAAAAAGAGGAAGATGGATGATGGACAGAGAGATCATCAAAGACAAAGAATATATAGAGATGATAAAGAAAGAGATGGAGATATTTTTTCAAATTAACAAAAAGGAACATACAACATTGCAAATTCTATGGGATGCCACAAAAGCATATATAAGAGGACTAACAATTTCATTCAAGGCGAAGAAAAACAGAGAGAAACAGCAAAGAAGAAACAATCTATTGACTGAACTCGCAAAACAGGAAACAGAATTACAGAACAGACCCGATAGGAAAGAGATCAAAGGGAAAATAAACCTTATCAAGCATGAAATAAATCTAATAACAACAACAGAAATAGCTAGGAAAATCAAAATTGCAAAACAAAACCAATTCGAATTCGCAAATAAAACAGGACGTTGGCTGGCCTACAAATTAAAGAAAGAAAAGGAAAAAAGATTAATACACCAACTACAAGACGAACAAGGGCAACTGCAGCATATGAATGAGGAAAAAAAGCGAATTGTAAGGAATTTCTATCAGAAACTATACGCACAGGAAGAAATCCAATTGGAAAAAGTTAAAGAGTATATAAATAAAGCCAACATCCAAGAAATAAAGGAATCTCAAAGAGAACTCTTGAACAGACCAATATCGATGTCAGAATTAATTGAAGCGAAGAAGAAGCAGAACAACAACAAAACACCAGGCCCAGACGGTATCCCGGCGGAATTCTACAAAATTGAACACCAGCTGATTGATGACATTCTACTACATGTCCTGAATGAAGCAATCTTAGAAGCCAAAATTCCTAAATCATGGATAGAGACAATCATTACATTGATACCTAAAGAAGACTCAGATCCCACTCAAACTAAAAACTACAGACCCATATCACTCCTAAACGCAGACTATAAACTATTTACATCAATTATGGCCCAGAGAATGAAGACAATTATTGTAAATTATATCCATCCAGACCAAAATGGATTTATTCCAAATAGGCAAATTAATAAGAACACAAGAACAATAGTCAATATTCTGGAATATTATGAACAAAAATCAGATGAAAAAATGGCTTTACTCTTCCTCGACTCACAGAAAGCGTTCGACAATCTCAACTGGGGATTCCTAACATTGCAACTAGAAAAAATGGGAACTGGCGAGAAATTTTTAAATATGATTAAAGCAATATATTCAGATCAAATTGCAAAAATATGGATAAACGGAGAGACAACAGACCAATTTAAAATATCCAAGGGAGTGAGACAAGGATGTCCTCTCTCTCCTATACTATATATATTAGCATTGGAACCCCTGTTGAATGAAATTAGGAATGACAATGAAATAAAAGGACTAAGAACCAAAAACCAGGAATATAAGTTACAAGCATTCGCCGACGATGTAGTATTTATTTTAGAACGACCAAAACAATCAGGACTGAATTTACTAATGAAGATAGAACAATATGGCGAAGTGGCTGGTTTGAAAATCAATAGACAAAAAACAAAACTACTAACCAAAAATTTGACACAAACTCAGGAGAAAGAATTGGAAGAGACATTAGGAATACAAACAACAACAAAAATAAAATATTTTGGAATTTGGCTCACCAATAAAGCATCATCCCTTAAAGAAGACAATTATATTAAATTGGCTAAACAAATTCAGAAAGACTTAGAGGCATGGAGTAAATTGAAACTATCACTATTAGGCAAAATTGCCTCAATTAAAATGACTATTTTACCAAAAATGTTATATTTATTTAGAACAATACCGATAAACCCAGGAAAATCATACTTCAAAGATCTTGATAAAATGACATCAAAGTATATATGGCAGGGAAAAAGAGCCAGGATCAAACTGAAACACCTGCAAGACACCAAAGAAAGGGGTGGCCTGGGACTACCAGACTGGCAAACGTATTACACAGCAACAGCCTTAACGTGGATTAAAGATTGGATGATGCTTGAAGATAAACGAACATTAGCACTAGAAGGATTTGACCTGTCCAAAGGCTGGCATGCATTTTTATGGGAGGAAAAGCCCAGACAACATGATCATTTTAGGAGACATTATATCAGAGGAGCATTGGCAAAAATTTGGACTGAAATAAGGAGAAAACATTACGATAAAATCCCAAGATGGCTATCAACCATGGAGGCCCAAATTTACCCGAACACAATGGATATAGGCAAGATGAAAACCTATGACGAACTGTTAAACACAGAGGGAGATATAAAAACAACAGAGGAACTGAGACAACAGGGCACGGACATTGATTGGTGGACGTATTTACAGATAAAATCAAGATATAAAAGTGATATGAAAAAATTCGGAATCCAAAAAGAAAGGAATGAATTAGATAAAATCATAATACAATCAGATGACAAATTGATAACTAAAATATATAATTATTTGCTTAAATACAAATTGGAAGAAGAAGTGGTAAAGGAAAACATGATTAGTTGGGCAAAAAATTTTGGATACAATATTAACTTAGAAAACTGGGAAAAAATGTGGAAAGTAAACACTAAACTGACAATGTCCGTGCCCTACAAAGAAAATACATACAAGATGTTTTATAGATGGCACCTCCCCACTGCACGGCTGGCAAGGATGTTTCCCAACACCAACCAGAATTGCTGGAAATGTAGAATACAGAAGGGGACCTATTACCACATGTGGTGGTTATGCCCGAAAGCCAAAAAATTTTGGAAAACAATTCAAAGTCAGCTGGAAGAAATTACCACCCAAAAAGTGCCCCTCAGACCGGAAACATACCTATTAGGACTATTGACTAAGGATTATAAAAAAGAGATACAATACTTAATAATACATATCCTAACCGCTGCCAGAATTGCTTTCGCACAAATGTGGAAATTGGAAGATACGCCACCAGAAGAAAAAATAATACAAAAAATAATGGAATGTGCGGAAATGGACAAACTGACCAAAGAAATACAGGGAAAAGAAGACTCACACTATTATTTAATTTGGCAAAAATGGTACAACTGGCTAGATAAAAAGAACACGAAATAAAAAAAAAAAAATACCACCCAATGTTACCAAACAAGGAAATAAAATGAAATATCGTTATATAAATGCTGATATATGATGAAAGATAACATGTACAGATATATTGATATATAATTACCGAAGTAGCTCTATTTTCAAAGTTCAAGCTTGATGACTTGATTTCACTGTATAGTTAGTCTATGTTTAGTTTGTTTAAATGTTTATATTTGTATGTGTATGTTTGTCTATAATAAAAAATTAAAAAAAAAAAAAAACATTTCGATTAAGGGAAACGAATCTTCCAAACTTGTTAGAAGTCCAATTTAGAGTAATCAGATTGGGGAGCTGTAAGTGAGGATGGGGGAGTCACTTTATTATTGTTTTTTTTTAAATTTATTGATTGATTATTATTTATTTATTTTCAGACATCTGTCTGAAATGGTATAGAATGGATGGTAGTTAAAATGCCTCCCCAACCCGCCCTCTCTCAGGTCTTTGTCCTTATCCATGGATCCTTGGCCAACTGGAAGGTTTTGCACCAGACCTGAACCAGACTGAGTGGGAATGATGGGCTATGGTATCCGACACAACTGGACTATGTTAGGCAGGCTGCATCAAGCCCACATTTACAAATCATGTGCCATCACTGAAGATTTTCAAAAATAGACTGGGCATCCATTTGACTGGGTTGGTATAAAGTTCTCCTGCCTTGATCAGGGGGTTTGACTAGAAGACCTCTGAGATCCCTTCCAGCCCTAGGAAACCTTGTTCCATGTTCTATCTTATGTGAACTATATACTACATGTGTCAACTCTGAAGCTGGCCTGACTGAGGCCATCTTGGAGGCTTCAGTGTTGCTACAATGGTGCTGAGGGATAGGGAGGGGGGAATAGAGATAGCTGGGGTTTTGTAGCCAAAACAAAATAGTTTCCCCTGAGAACCAAGGTCATGGCTTAGGGCCTGGTTATTTACGAGACCACCATCGCATGCCAAAAGTGGGGGGAGCGCGGGGCGGTCACACGTGCATGCGTGTGGGGTGGGGAGCATTGAATTATGGGTGTGGGCACGTGCACGTGTGACCCCCCCTCATGCTCCCCCCACTTTTATTTATTTATTTATTCATTTATTTTATTCAATTTATATCCTGCCCTTCTCCTAGTGGACTCAGGGCGGTGCACAGCCAGAACTAAAACACATACCAATACAAAATTTAAAATTTTTAAAAGAATTATATAACTGTGGCCCAAAATTTAAAACATTGAAACTAAAACCCATTTGACAATTTAAGAAGCTAAAAAAGGCTAAAAAAGGGGGGGTGGGATTTCACGCCAGCCCTGCTTGATGGAAAAGAAAAGTTTTTAGGGTATGGCGAAAAACCCGGAGATCCGATATCCTTCGTATCTCTGGGGGCAAATCGTTCCAGAGGGCAGGAGCTGCCACAGAGAAGGTCCTCCCCCTGGGGGTCGCCAGCCGACATTGCCTGGCTGACGGCACCCTGAGGAGTCCCTCTCTGTGGGAGCGTACTGGTCGGTTGGAGGCTATCGGCGGCAGAGTGCTATTTGCACTCGACAGCAAAAAGGTTAGCCATCAGTGCCATAGCCCATCATTCCCAACCAGTCTGGTTCCAGCCTGGTATAAAGTCTTCCAGTTTTGTTCCAAAGGCCAAGAGAGAAGGTCAAAGGCCTGGAAGAGGATGTGTTGAGGAGACAGTTTTAACTACCATCCATTCCAAATGGGAAATCGGTATTTATGTATTTATAGATACCCGGGACAGAGTTATTGCATTCTGGTTCAGTAAGGTCGGTCATGGCCAATTACTTAGGAGGAAATCTAACTTTAGTCTGGTGTTTCTCTTTCTCATTAATAAGACATGAATATGTAAATGCATCCCAAGAAGATTTCACCCATGCGCAAATTCCCATGGTTTATTTAGATTTCACTGCAAGATGTAAACACTGAAGGTGTTAAGGCGTCATTCATAATCCATCTCTGGAGAACGAGGGGCTCCAGCTTCATGGCAAATGAGGTGGGTTTCTCTATGAGGAGAATTGAATGGTATTAGGGCAACGTGGGGAGCAGAAAAACTCTTTCTGAAAAGCAACCAGTCAGGACTGCCCTTGAAATTTGAATTAAGGTTGAAATTACATGTTCCACAATCCATTTCTACCTGTGCCCCAAACATGCTCAAACAGGCCATATACAGTATCTCAAGAAAGGATAACTCTATTGTCCCACTTCAGAAAGGGCCCTGTGCTTCTTTCTTTCTTTCTTTCTTTCTTTCTTTCTTTCTTTCTTTCTTTCTTTCTTTCTTTCTTTCCTTCCTTCCTTCCTTCCTTCCTTCCTTCCTTCCTTCCTTCCTCCTTTCTTTCCTTCTTTCTCTTTCTCTCTCTCTCTCTTCCTTCCTTCCTTCCCCTCTCTCTCTTTTTCTCCTGGTTCTTTCTTTCTTTCTTTCTTTCTTTCTTTCTTTCTTTCTTTCTTTCCTTCCTTCCTTCCTCCTTTCTTTCCTCCTTTCTCTTTCTCTCTCTCTTTCCCTTCCTTCCTTCCTTCCTCTCTCTCTCTCTCTCTTTCTCCTAATTCTCTCTCTCTCTCTCTCTCTCTCTCTCTCTCTCTCTCTCTCTCTCTCTCTCTCTCTCTTTCTTTCTTTCTCCTGGTTCTTTCTTTCTTTCTTTCTCCTCCTCCCTCCCTTTACTTCCTTAATCTGATTTATGTAGCCACCAAATATATGACTCTGGCCAGCTTTCAATAAAATAGATAAAAACAAATAAAATACAGAATATAAGGTAAAAAACACATTTACAATTCTAGGGACTTATCCATTTGCTATCCTTTCCATGTTATGGCTGTTCCATTTCCCGTATGTGAAAAATAATCTTGAAGAGTTAGGGATCACATATGAGAGGTGAAACTGACTTAGATATTGACAATACTTCCCACCTTACTCCTGAGAAAGATTCCTGGCAATCTCTCTCTCTCTCCCTCCCTCCCTCCCTCCCTCTCTCTCTCTCTCTTTCTCTCTCTCTTTCTCTCTCTCTCTCTCTGCATTTGTGTATCTATGTGTTTATATGTGGTGTTACATGTCTCCCCCCAAATCAATAAAAAGGGCATGAAGATTTGCCCACCCCCCATTTATATTAAGCACTGATGAATGAAGATGTCTTGCTTTGCATTTACTCAAAGTAGACGATTAAAGATTTTTATTGTTTTAATGGTTTTTACTGTTTTTATTGTTTTAAGGTGTTTGGGAGATTTTAATTGTAGAGTATGTTTTTGAATTGTGAGCCGCTTGTTTGTTGAGATGGGTGGTTATAGAAATCAAAGGCATGAATGAATGAATGAATGAATGAATGAATGAATGAATGAATGAATGACAAAATCCCTAAGGAACAAGAACTGGACTCTGTTCAGCCGGATGCTGATCATTTCAAATATTTGCATGGATCATTACACTTTCCATGTTCCTGGTTTTTCCATCCAGAGCCGAGTCACTTGATAAGAAAGAGCATTTCTTTTTTTGCTCATTAACATCAGCCATCTGGGAGCCTGAAACAAGCATTTCATTGTTAATTCAAGAAGCAACTGCTCACAAACTGTTGGAAGTTGGAAAACAGCAAACCTTCGGTGTGGCTTTGATAGCAGGTTAAGCACATTGGCTTTGTGACAAAAATAATCTATTCCATGAGGATGTGAAAGGAGGATCACGAACCAATATGGAGTTAGGGCCTGTCTGACAGCTTCACATTGAAAGGTTCCGAAAACACTTAGCTGCATTTACAAGGTGTCATTGGGGGAGGGGGGGAATCCACATTGCAATGTAGTTAAAACTTGAGCTGTTTTGCTTACCAAGTATGACTGGTTGGCCTTAGAGCACAGGGGTCAAACTCAAGGTCCACAGCGTCAGCATTCTGATGCTGCCATAAAAAGGAGGAGACAAGGCTTGACTTTTCACCTACTTATTTTCTCTGTAGATAATATCCCCTAGGAGATGGGATGGGAGGGGGGACATTCCTGTGGGTTGAGGTCAGAAGCTGGAGAGACTGACTTGGAAGATGGCCAATGAGAAGATGAGAATTGGGGAACGGAAAGGGAAGGGTTTGGGGGTCAAAGGGTTAGTATCGGCTACGACGAAGTCGGGGCCAGATCTGTCGTACTCAATAAATGGAATATTTCAGCAAAGATGAATTGTTTGGGAGTGCAATTTATTTGAGATGACATCGAAACCTGACAGACGGCTGCATCCAGGATATGGGGTGCTTAGATCTGGCCTCCCAATCTCCGTTTTTGCTGGCAGAGGAGATCAAACACAACCCTGATGTGGCCCTCAATGAAACTGAGTTTGATGCCCACCTGGACCAGTGGTGGGTTTCAAAATTTTTTACTACCGGTTCTGTGGGTGTAGCTTGGTGGGCGTGGTATAGCTTGGTGGGCGTGGCAGGGGAAGGATACCGTAAAATCTCCATTCCTTCCCCAATCCAGGGGAAGGTTACTGCAAAATCCCCATTTCCTCCCGATCAGCTGGGTGTCAGCACTTCAACCTGCATTTACTCTAGTGCTGACATAAGAAGGAGAAGAGGGGGCAGCTGGCAAGAGGACGCTTGACTTTTCACCTACTTATTTTCCCTGAAGATAATATCCCCTAGGAGATGAGATGGGAGAGGGGACATTCCTGGGAGCTGAAGTAGTAGATATGGGGAGAGTGATTTGGAAGATGGCCAATGAGACGCAGAGAATTGGGGAACGGAAAGGGAAGGTTTGGGGTCAGGAAGTCAGTGTTGGCTACGACATAATCGGGGACAGATTGTCGTGCTTAATAAATGAAAGATTTCATCAAAGACTATCTGTTTGGAAATGCAATTTATTTGAGATGACGTCGAAACCTGACACTGGGATTTGGGAGGCAGAGAATAGATGGGGGGCGGGGCCAGTCAGACGTGGTATTTACCAGTTCTCCGAACTACTCAAAATTTCTGCTACCGGTTCTCCAGAACTGGTCAAAACCTGCTGAAACCCACTTCTGGCCTGGAAGTCTCTGCGAACCGGTAGTGGCTGAAACTGAAACCCTCTACTGATGTCTCCCCTAGTCCTTCTTTTCTCTAGACAGGCCAAATCCAATTCCTGCAGCCGTTCTTCATATGTTTTAGTCTCCAGACCTTTGATGGTGACCAAAATTGCAATATTCCAGGTGTGGTCTTACTAAGGTTTTATAAAGCGGTAGGAATACTTCACGTGATCTTGATTCTATGCCTCTATTTCTACAACCCAGGATTGGTAGACTTATTCAGTAAAGTTGGTAAACTTGGTAAAATAATATCCCAGGAGCTTCTTTTTTTGGATTCACCAACTGAACAATCGACAAAACTTCTCTAGAATTCTCTTGTGTGCCATTGTTTAATTCCTTTACAGGTAGCCCTTACAGATACAGATTAACAGAGTTGGAAGGGACCTTGTAGGTCATCTAGTCCAACCCCCCACCCAAGCAGGAGACCCTACACCATTTCTGACAAATGGCAGTCCAGTCTCTTCTTGAAAGCCTCCAATGATGAAGCTCCCACAATTTCCGAAGGCAACGTCTGTTCCGCTGGTTGATTGTTCTCACTGTCAGAAAATTTCTCCTTATTTCCAGGTTGAATCTCTCCTTATTCAGTTTTCATCCATTATTCCTTGTCTGGCCTTCGGGTGCCTTGGAAAATAGCTTGATCTCTTCCTTTCTGTGGCAGCCTCTCAAATATTGGAAGACGGCTATCATGTCTCCCCTGATCCTTCTCTTCACTAGACTAGCCAGGCCCACTTCCTGCAACCATTCATCGTATGTTTTAGCCTCCAGTCCCCTAATCCTTCCTGGTTGCTCTTCTCTGCACTTTTTCTAGAGTCTCAACACCCTTGATTTACAACCATTCATTTAGTGACCGTTCAGAGTTACAATGGCACTGAGAAAAATGACTTAGGATTGTTTTCCACACTTATAACCATTGCAGCATCCCCCTGGTCATGTGATCAAAACTCAAATGCTTGGCAACTGGCTCATATTTATGATGGTTGCAGTGTCCTGGGGTCATGTGATCACCTTTTGTGACCTTCTTATCAGCAAAGTCAATGGGGATGCCTGACTCACTTAACAACCATGTTACTTACTTAACAACTGCAGAAAAAAACAATGGCTACCAACCTGCCTTCCACTGAGGACCTGTATACTGCACGAGTCAAAAAGGGGGCTGTGAAAATATGTACAGACCCCTCGCATCCTGGACATAAACTCTTTCAACTCCTACCCTCAAAACGACGCTATAGAGCACTGCACACCAGAACAATGAGACACAAAAACAGTTTTTTCCCCGAACGCCATCACTCTGCTAAACAAATAATTTCCTCAACACTGTCAAACTATTCACTAAGTCTGCATTACTATTAATCTTCTCATCGTTCCTATCACCCATCTCCTCCCACTTATGACTGTATGACTGTAACTTTGTTGCTGGTATCCTTAAGATTTATATTGACTGTTTCCCTATGACTTTCATTAAGTGTTGTATCTTATGATTCTTGACGAATGTATCTTTTCTTTTATGTGCACTGAGAGCTTTTGCACCAAGACAAATTCCTTGTGTGTCCAATTACACTTGGCCAATAAATAATTCTATTCTATTCTAACAGCAGTGATTCACTTAACAGAAAGGGGCAAAAACTCACTTAACAACGGTCTTGCTTAACAACAGAAATGTTTGGCTTAATTGTAATTGATAGGTACCCATCATAATTTTTTTAAAAAAGATAAAGATTTCAAATCCTCGTTGCTTTTTGTCATTCATTCATTCATGTCCTATTTTTTTTCCGGTCAATGAGTAGTTTAATCATTTTTTTGCGTCTTGTCCATTTTACCTCTCTGAAGATAAACATGATTATGCGCCAGCTCCCTTTTATGTATTTCTAATTATTTTCCAGCCCCGTGGGTCGCGCCAGTAAGGAGGCAGTCAATCCATGCCGGTCCCAGCTTCGCATTCATCACAGCCTTTGCTCTGCTTAGTTAGAGCGATTTCTTTCGCCTCATAATTTGAAATAATTCAGGATAGATGGAATCCGAACCGGGGAGAGAATCAGGAAAGATTGACACTGGATTAGGAGGGCAGCCGAGGAGATCCCAAATTTTCTCAACAATGGATGGCTGCGGGAAGAGAAACTGCCTCCAATTTAGCAGTTGAAATACAGGAGATTAAAGACTCTAATTAGGAGAAATTGTAAAGCTATTTCCAAGGGAAACATTCTAGAAAGATCTTGGATTGACATCCTCAAGGGGTCAACATATTTTACCAGTTGCTCCCCCAGGTTTGGTTAAAGGGCTGGCCTAAAATCCAGGAGACTGTGAGTTCTAGTCTGCTTTAGGCATGAAAGAGCCACCTGGGTGACTTTGGGGGCCAATCACCAGGAAACTGGCCTTAGGCATGAAATCCACTAGAGTGATTTTGGATCAGTCACCAGGAGACTGTGAGTTCTAGTTCCACCTTGGGTATGAAAGCCAGCTGGGTGACTTTGGGCCAATCATCAGGAAACTGTGAGTTCTAGTTCCACCTTAGGCATGAAAGCCACCTGAGTGACTTTGGGCCAATCACCAGGAGACTGTGAGTTCTATTTCTGCCTTAGGCATGTAAGACACCTGGGTGACTTTGGGCCAATCACCAGGAGATTGTGAATTCTAGTTCCGCCTTAGCCAAGAAAACCCCCTGGGTGACTTTGGGCCAATCACCTGGAGACGGTGAGTTCTGCCTTAGCCACAAAGGCCTCCTGGGTGATTATGGGCCATTCAGTTTCTTTCAGCCCAACTCACCTTACAGGGTTGTTGTGGGGAGACTAGGAGGAGGAAGGTGTATTAGATATGTTTGCTGTGATAAGAATAAGGACAAAAACAAATTAATAAAATTTTAAAAATCCATTGTGAAAGATGGGATGTTGCCCATTCCCACACTGAATGCCATTGATTAACTCAGCATTTGAAAGCCGAGGAATTGGAAGCTTGATCCCATGCCTACTTTTAATTTGATAAATTAAGTCCTACCTGAAGTGTAAATTGCACTTACCTCCACATAGGTGTGCAATCGCCCCCATGTGATGTGCTCCTGGGACTAAGACTCAGCAATAAATCTCACTGGCTGCTTTTGCACAACATAATTAATCCAACTCATTGAAAGGTAACAGCTGCATTTGCTCAACAAGCTAAACTCAGTTATTGCAAATTGGGTTTAGATTTTTTTTTTTTATAGCTTAGGTTCTGGTACAAATCCAGTAGGTTGGATTAATTTATGGTTCAGTGCAGGTATGGGATTCACATAATTTACCTACCAGTTTGCCCACCTCCTTGAAAACATGGCTAAATAGGACAGCATAGCACCGGAGCTTGTTGGGTGGGCAGACCCAGTGGCTACTACCAGTTCGCCCGAATCGGTCCGAACTGGCTGAATACCACCTCTAGTTCCGTGTATTGTGTGAATTTGCTATCCACATCAGGGGTGGGTTCTACTTACCTTTACTACCGGTTCGCAACAGGATCGGGTGCACGCGCTCGCTTTGCTCTTGTGGGCGCCTTGCTTCTGCGCATGCACAGATCACTTCTGATGACATCAGGGTCAGTGGGTGGAGCCTCCCGCCGGTTTTACTACAGGACATGATATTGACTTTAAAAAGACCAGAACTATCGCCAAAACTGAACACTTTAACAACAGAATAATCAGAGAAGCCATCGAGATAGAAAAACGCCCACACAGCATGAATAAACGAGACGATACCTCCCGCCTACCAGCCATTTGGAAACCCGCCCTTATTGACAAACGAGTCCCTAACACGACGAATGACACCAGACCCACACTCACGAGAGCCACACAGGATGTCACCACCACACATCCACGCAGAAAGCAGACTCAAACCCACACTGATAATGAGCCACGACCAAGGACCAGAAGCCAGACCGCAGCTGCATCATTAGCCACTTTAAACCCCTCCAATCCATACATGAAGCAGACTGACACCCACCATGAAGAGCTCGCACGGCCACAAACACGAAGCCAAACAACAACAACTCAGCTCACCAGCTCAAATCCCCCTGCAACTCAGACTAAGCTGAGCACAACCAAGCCCCCACCCAAAGAGAACACACCCCCATCCAATCAGAGCACAACCAACCCCCCATCCAATCAGAGCACAGCCAAGCCCCTAACCAATCAGAACACACCTCCACCCAATCAGAACACAGCCAAGTTCCCATCCAATCAGCTCACACCCCCACTAGCAGTTAAAAGGAAGAGACAGCTGCGATCTCACATTGCTCCTGGAAGCACGAAGCCGAGAACACCAGCCTGAAGATGACGAATGAGACTTCGTCGAAACGTCGCCAAGACACTTCCAATTTTACGTGGGAGAAGACCCGAATAACCAAAGACCTACATACAAATACCCGCGAAAACCTGAGAAAACACACACACACACACACACACACACACACACATATATACATAATTTTTATTAAACATTTTTCAAAAAACAAAACAAAAAAGTATCATTAAACAATAGTTTCTTTCCAACAATTTTGTAATGGTTAAACATTTCTTACTTATCCATTTCTTTCTCCCTTATTTCAATGTATCCTTTATACATACAAGTCTAATATTAATTTATTTACATATATACATATAAATAACAGTGTACCCAATTTCATTTCTACAAACTGCATTTTTTCTGCTTCCTCTTATTTGTTGTTTATTTATTTATTAGTTCGATTTATATGCCGTCCTTCTCTGGAGACTCAGGGCGGCTTACAATGCATTAAGCAATAGCCTTCATACTTTTGTATATACCTGCTTAGTACGGCTTTCGCCCTCCCCCACAAGCGGTGTTCTTTTTTTTAATACAAAGTCAGTTTATGCCCCACAATCCGGGTCCTCATTTTACCTACCTTGAAAGGATGGAAGGCTGAGTCAACCTTGAGCCTGGTGAGATTTGAACTTGCAGTAATTGCAGGCAGCTGGCAACTAAGTGCTACTTTAACAGCGCTTAGTCCACTGCACCACCAGGCTCTTGTTACATTTCTACGCCTATATCTTCCATTATTTGATCTTTGCTTGCCTTTTATCTCTTTCCTCTAGCCATTTGTACCATTTCTCCCACACTATATAATATTCTGTTTCCTCTTTTTCTTGTATCTCCTTTGTAAGTTTATCCATTTCTGCACATTCCAAAACTTTTCTAATCAAATTATCGGTATGTTATCTGTGAGTTTTAATCCGAAATTTGCATCCTCTTCGTGATTGTCTCCAAGGTGCTTTTTTTCAAAAGGCAGATGGACTTTGTTTTTCCTTGAAAATGTTTTGTATCTCATCCAAGAACCTTCTTCAATTCTTCAGTGAAGAAGTGAAGAATCTTCTTGGATGAGACGCAAAACATCTTCAACGAAAAAACAAAGGAAGTCCAGTTGCCTTTTGAAAAAAAGCACTTTTGGGACATCCATGACCTGGGTGACTGAGAAGCTTCATAGACATTCCTCATGTGATTGTTGTACTTTCCACAGGACTCAGACATGAACATGCAGTAATATGTCACATGTGCAGCATTTTTTTATTTTATTTTTATTTATTTTTATTTAATTTGTATACAGCCCTTCTCCCAAAAGGGACTCAGGGTGGTGAACAGCCAAAATTAAAATACATACAATACAAAAGTTAAGATAATTAAAAGAGATTAAATCAATCAGCCTCCCAATTTAAAACCCCAAGTCTATAAAATTTAAAAATCCCGTTAAAAACCATTTAGGCTAGGCCGGCTTGCTGGAATAAATAACTCTTCAGGGCCTTACGGAAGGTACGGAGGTCCGGGATCAGTCGTATTCCAGGAGGTAGCTCATTCCACAGGGCAGGTGCCCCACAGAGAAGGCTCTCCCCCTGAGGGCCGCCAGCCGACATTGCTTGACCGATGGCACCCTGAGGAGGCCCTCTGTGAGAGCGTATTGGCCATGGGAGGTTATCAGTAGCAGCTTCTTCTTGCATTTATCCCAATGGTGCTTTTTTTTCAAGGGGCAACTGGACTTTCTGGTTTTTCTTTGAAGATGTTTCACTTCTCATCCAAGAAGCTTCTTCAGCTCTGACTGGATGGTGGGGAAATGGAAGAATTTATATTCCTTCCAGACAGCTGGTCATTTGCATTCCTTTAGTGAGTCATTGAGGCCACCTGGAGGTTTATCTGTGTCCTCAGGGTCACCTGAGTGGTGCAAGTGGGTGTGGAGCCTTCTTGGAACTGTTGAAAGGACTGTGTTGTAGACTGGAGATAGGTGATGTTGTATCCCTCCCCCTCTGTTGAGAAAGGGCTGTTCAATTTGCACACAGATGGCCTCTTTGACCCTTCTTTCAAACCAGGGGTCCTCTCTGTCCAAAACGTGGACTTTGCTTTCTTCAAAAGAGTGGCCTTCATCTTTTAAATGCAGATGGACTGCTGAATCTTGTCCTGATGGGTTTGTTCTCCTGTGTTGTGCCATGCATTTATGAAGTGGTTGTTTTGTTTCCCCAATGTACAGATTGGCACATGTCTCACTGCATTGTACTGCATATACATGTTCTGCATATGCAAGGAGTATAAATCCTTCCATTCGCCACCATTCAGTCAGAGCTGAAGAAGCTTCTTGGATGAAAAGCGAAATGTCTTCAAACCCCCCCCCCCCCCCCCAGAAAGTCCAGTTGCCTCTTGAAAAAGCCCCATTGGGACAACCATGACCTGGATGACTGAGAAAGTCCACAGACTCTTGCGTTTATGTGTTGAGGGTTAGAATTTTAGACAAATTTAGGAATTTTAGATTCAGAAGCATCTGGATTTTTATGTAAACTTTGTCCTAATACCCTAAGGTGGAAGGCTAGCCTAGGAAGTCAAAATTATCCCAACAATTAGCAATGACCAAAAAAAACCCCCCAAACATGCCTATATTGTTGACAAGAAAATTAGATCTGTCTATGAAGACATCCAAACTCAAGTTTGGCTCAGCAGAATTTTTAGCTATCTGGAAACAGAGGCCAGAAACCAATGGCATTATAGGTAGTCCTTGCCTTATGACCACAATTGGGACCTTGGAGGCCTTCTAGTCCAACCCCCTATTTAGGCAGCAAACCCTATACAATTTCAGACAAATGGTTATGCAATCTCTTCTTAAAAACTTCCAGTGTTGGAGCATTCACAACTTCTGGAGGCAAGTTGTTCCACTGATTAATTGTTCTCATTGTCAGGAAATTTCTCCTTAGTTCTAGGTTGCTTCTCTCCTTGGTTAGTTTCCATCCATTGCTTCTTGTCCTGCCCTCAGGTGCTTTGGAGAATAGCTTGGCTCCCTCTTCTTTGTGGCAGCCCCTGAGATATTGGAAGACTGCTATCATGTCTCCCCTAGTCCTTCTTTTCATTAAACTAGACATACCCAGTTCCTGCAACCGTTCTTCATATGTTTTAGCCTCCAGTCCCCTCATCATCCTTGTTGCTCTTCTCTGCACTCTTTCTAGAGTCTCCACATCTTTTTTACACCGTGGCGACCAAAACTGGATGCAACTGGATAGTTTGACTCCCTCTTCTTTGCGGCAGCCCCTGAGAGATTGTTCACTTTTTTCAGTGCCGTTGTAACTTTGGGCTGTCACTAAATGGATGGTCTTAAGTTGAGGACTTCCTGAAACACTTGTTGCTGAAGGATAACTCTTAGCAACAAACATGATCAGCATTGGGGCAGCTGGGAACAGTATCTAGCCTCAGGTTTTACATGAATTTTTCAAGGATCAGTTCCAAGAGATGATTTGTGCTTGAACAGGTCCACCTAAACCATGAAAAACAGTTGCAATTCTTCCAAGCAGATTACTTTATTGTTCTTCACTTTATAAACAGAATCTTACCGGAATGAAGCAGTCTGCTGTCTGCAGTAAAAATATACTCAGGGAACTATTAGGAAGGGTCTGTCTTCCCCTTCTTTCTCTCACACAAACTATTGGAACTGAGCTATGTCTTACTCCTCTGGAATGCAGCCCCTCCCTCTTGGAATCCAGACTACATTCCATCACAGCAGATTGTGGCAGAAATGCAGCTCAGCTCTTTCCCCGGACAAAATAAATGGGATCCCTTAGACAGGTGGTCACCTGTCCGCTAAACTTTCTAGGAAGGAACCGTTTTTCACTAGGACCCTCCTATTGCTGCCCGCATGTGGAGGGGGGTGGGGAGGGGAGGCTTTGGATGTGCAAAGAAAGCAAAAACCAAACATTCCAACTAAAGAGCCTTGGTGGCGCAGCAGACTAAAGTGCTGTTAAGTAACACCAGCTGCCTGCAATTACTGCAAGTTCAAATCTCACCAGGCTCAAGGTTGACTCAGCCTTCCATCCTTTCGAGGTAGGTAAAATGAGGATTTTACCTCATTTGTGGGGGCAATAAGCTGACTTTGTATAAAAAAGAACACCGCTTGCGGGGGCCGAAAGCCCTACTAAGCAGGTATATACAAAAGTATGAAGGCTATTGCTTAATGCATTGTAAGCCGCCCTGAGTCTCCGGAGAAGGGCGGCATATAAATCGAACCAATAAATAAATAAATAAACTCTGTCATCTCTTTTCGGAAAGCGAGTCCAACCACATCTACTCCTAAACAGACAAGTCAATTTATGTTAGGATACTATATTAAAAATTTGGACGTAAAACTGCCAGAACAGAAACTTGCCCTATAAAGAGAGCAGTAAAATGAATCCAATTAACATTGATCCTCACATTTCTAGATCACCCCATCCTTGGTATAATTAAATTCAGCCCCCACTGAGCACAAGAGATACTGAAATCTGCCTGTGTTTCTGGAACCCATAGGATTCCCCCCTCCCAAACTATTTGTTTAAAACATATTGAGGCCCTCTCCTTGATGGCATATAAGATGTTGGAGAAAGAGAGAGACAGAGAGAGACAGAGAGGGAGGGAGGGAGGGAGGGAGGGAAGGAGAAAGAAAGAGAGAGAGAGAGAGAGAGGGAGGGAGGGAGGGAGAGGGGAGAGAGAGAGAGAGGGAGAGGGAGGGAGGGAGGGAGGGAGGGAGGGACGAAGGAAGGAAGGAAGGAAGGAAGGAAGGAAAACAGGAGGGACTCTGCTGCAAATTTGTAATTTGTTTCCCAGTCTAAAGTTTCATCGACTGTCAACTCCCAGAACTAAAATAGCCATGATATAAGGCTCTGCCCTTCTTTGCCAACCCATTAAAACAGAGGCTTCCATTTGCATTGTCTTATTCAGCAATATGAATTGCTGTGAGTCAACCCTGCCCCTTTGTTCTGTCCAGAACAACATTGGGCCAACTTTTAAATAATGTACGTTGGCATATTGCAGTGTAGTATTGAATCGGAATAGAGGATTTCAGGCTCATTCTCCTCCTTGGTGTTTCCCTGACGTCTTCCTCCTGAAGGTTCAACAGAACCATCCTGTATTGCTGGCTTGGCTTTGTAGCTGATGAATTCCCTGGGTGATTCATCTCAAGGATAACGAGGCACTTATGCACTCTACCTTATATAATTCTGTCCAACTCTGTACCTTCTAGTTATCATGAATTGTAACTTTCATAATTCCCCTCCTCCCTGCCTGGCTATTAGCCAGATTGGGGTTAGAGGTAAATTATCAATACTGCTGTCCAATGGGCACCATATATATGTTCTTGCTTTCCTGGACCCTTGGGAAGGCTCTGACTTTTGACTCAAAAGTACCAAATTGGAGGAGGAGGAGGAGGAGAGGGAGGAGGAAATAAGAAGAAGGGGGAAGAAAGGAGGAAGGAGGAGGAGGGAAGAAGAAAAAGGAAGGAGGAGGAGGAGGAAGAGAGGGAGGAGGAAATAAGAAGAAGGGGGAAGAAAGGAGGAAGGAGGAGGAGGAAAGAAGAAAAAGGAAGGAGGAGGAGGAAGAGAGGGAGGAGGAAATAAGAAGAAGGGGGAAGAAAAGAGGAAGGAGGAGGAGGAAAGAAGAAAAAGGAAGGAGGAGGAGGAGGAAGAGGAAGAGAGGGAGGAGGAAATAAGAAGAAGGGGGAAGAAAGGAGGAAGGAGGAGGAGGAAAGAAGAAAAAGGAAGGAGGAGGAGGAGGAAGAGAGGAAGGAGGAAATAAGAAGAAGGGGGAAGGAAGGAGGAAGGAGGAGGAGGGAAGAAGAAGGAAGAAGAGGAAGGGGGAGGAGGAGGAAGGAAGGAGATGGAGGGAAGAAGAAGAAGGAAGAAGAGGAAGGAGGAGGAGGAGGAAGACTGTGGGGTCCTTGGTGTTCTCTGAGCTTGGTTGTTTTCTTGCAGATGTTTCATGATCTTCAAACACAGCTACTATATCAGAATGGTCTAGGACAGGTAGTCCTTGACTTATCACCACAATTGAACTCCAGAAGAAGAAGAAGGACAACCATCCCTGTTGCTCTTCTCCAAGCATCAAGATTGACAGGAGTGTACCCTCTGTGTGTTGATCGGTGGTGGAATTCAAATTTTTTTTTACGACTGGTTCTGTGGGCGGCGTGGCTTGGTAGGCGTGGCAGGGGAAAATACTGCAAAATCTCCATTCCCACCCCACTCCAGGGGAAGGATACTACAAAATCTCCATTCCCTCCCCACTCCTGGGGGAAGGAAGGATATTGCAAAATCTCCATTCCCACCCCACTCTGGGGCCAGCCAGAGGTGGTATTTCCCGGTTCTCCAAACTACTCAAAATTTCCGCTACCGGTTCTCCAGAACTTGTCAGAACCTGCTGAATTTCACCCCTGGTGTTGATGTGTGTGTGTGTGTGTGTGTGTGTGTGTGTGTGTGTGTGTGTGTGAGAGAGAGAGAGAGAGAGAGAGAGAGAGAGAGAGAGAGGGAGGGAGGGAGGGAGGGAGGGAGAGAGGGAGAGGGATCTTAAGTAATCTTCAGGCTATTTGCTAATAAAATCTTTAGAGTTTTCATGCAGCTAGTTCTTAAGCAATATGGAAAGAATGTTGTTATGTTTTTGGAAAGGGCAGAATATGATAATTTATATTGTCATCGTCCCCCTATCTCCCCCCCCCACTTTGGTCATATATTTCGCAAGGATTTTTATGGCACTCCGCAGGATCTGAGAGATTTAACTGCTTTTGACTGAGTAGTGTGATGCATCAAATTGAGCAGCACTGCACAATACCACAAAGCAAATAGCATTGTGTACCAAAGATGTGATTGCTTTGCACATTGTGCATTCCCTCTGTGTATGGGACTAGGAGACCTGGGTTTTGTGTGTGTGTGTGTGTGTGTGTATGAGTCTGTGTGCGTGCGTGCGTGTGTGTGTGTTTAACTTTGCTCATTCCATGCATAATTCATAGCTTCCATGGTGCTTGTGCAGATCCTACAACCGAAAATGAAAGAATGGTAATCGGAAGAGACAAGCCAACATTTCTGTGAAGCTGAAGATGGCTTTCAAAAGGAAAATCTCTTTGGAGTCAAGTTCAACGCCTGCTCATTTCACGAACACAATATGTGCTTTTCTTGGCAATGTTATGAAACTGATTTACCACGGGCTTCTTCTACATTATCGTCTGACTTCCCAGTCTAGTCTTTGTATCCCCCACAAAATAGACTATTCGTAACACGAGGTGGAACGGTGGAGTCCTTGGTGTTTCTCTGAGCTTGGCTGTTGGCTTGCGGAGATTTCATTACCCAAATAGGTAACATCATCAGTGCCAATGGGTATAATGAAACATCTGCAAACAAGCAAACATCTGCAAGTCAACAACCAAGAATAGACAGCATCAAGAGCAATACAACCCTTCTCTTCCTCTCTGTCCCTCTGTCTCTTTTTCTCTCTCTCTCAATCCATCCACTATCCATCTCACTATCTCTCTCTAGCTATCTGTCTCTCTCTGTGTGTCCCTCTGTCTCTACATCTCTGCATCCATCCCTCTCTCTCATCTATCTATCTATCTATCTATCTATCTATCTATCTATCTATCTATCCTAATCTATCTATCCACCCATCCATCTCACTCTCTCTCTAGCTATCTGTGTCTCTCTCTGTGTGTCCCTCTGTCTCTTTACATCTCTGCATCCATCCCTCTCTCTCATCTATCTATCTATCTATCTATCTATCTATCTATCTATCTATCTATTCTAATCTATCTATCCACCCATCCATCTCACTCTCTCTCTCTAGCTATCTGTGTCTCTCTCTGTCCCTCTGTCTCTTTCCCTCTCTGCATCCATTCATCTCTCTCATCTGTCTGTCTGTCCATCCATCCATCCATCCATCCATCCATCCATCCATCCATCTAATCTATCTATCTATCCACCCATCCATCTCACTATGTTCTGCCCCAGCTACGGGTCCCAAGAAGTGTAGCACACACACAGCTCCAAAAACTCTGTTTAATACAAACAGACCCCTTTCAAAATGCAGGCTTTAACCACAACTGCCCTTATCAGCCTGCTATGAATTACAGAGATTAAACAAAGTCCGACAAGGGTTGGCAATCAGCCCAGAAACCAAGTTGTAACAAAAAAACTCACTCTAAAAATGCCCTGCGTAGGACCAAGCGTTGTTTCCAGCAATATTTGCTATCTGTGTGCGAACTTAAATAGGCTAAGGAAGTGGCCAATTAACCCCAAGCCTTACTCTCAAGGAGGCCTCCTCCTGAGTAGCCACTCCTGCCTTTTGGCAGCCCTGCGTGCTCGAGCATTGAGAAGAGGCTCCTCCACTTCACTCTCTTCACTTGAAGGAGCCTCTGGAGGTTCTGAAGGCCCTGGCTGAGTCTCTGCCTCTGGCACCACATCCTCTTCAGCCTCCTCGCTGTCCGACTCGAGCGCCGGCTGCACAGGCTGCTGGCGTGACACACCAGCCTCCTTGTCATCGGGATCAGCCACAATCCGCGCAGGCCACTAGTGGGCCACAACACACTATCTCTCTCTCTAGCTATCTGTATATCTGTCTCTCTCTCTCTCTCTCTCTACCTGTCTCTGTCTTTGCCTCTGCCTCTATCTAATTATCTATCATCTATTATATCTATCATTATCTATTTCTATCATCTAGCTAGCTAGCTAGCTATGATTTATTGCAATAGCAATAGCCATAGCACTTAGACTTATATATTGCTCAGGGGCGAAATCTACTTACCTTCCCTACCGGTTTGGAAGTGTGCATGCCATGTACTCGCTTCACACACACACATGCCTCACGTATGATTTTGGACCCTCTGAACATGCACAAAGCCTTATGCGCATGTGCGGAGGATAAAAAACAGGTTACTTCCTGGTTAAAACCAGGAAGTAATGATGTCTGGGCGGGTGGGCGGAGCCTCGTGCTGCCACTGCTACCAGTTCTCCAGATTACTCGCCGCCGCTACCAGTTCACCTGAACTGGTGCGAACCAGTAGCATTTCACCCCTGATACCGCTTCACAGTGCTTTATAGCCCTCTCTAAGCGGTTCACAGAATCAGCACATTGCCCCCAACAATCTGGGTCCTCATTTTACCCACCTCGGAAGGATGGAAGGCTGAATCAACATTGACCCCTGTCAGGATCGAACTCCTGGCTGTGGGCAGAGTTTGCCTGCCGTACTGCATTCTAATCACAATGCCACTCATAACACTTTAGAATCTAAGGTTGAGCGAACTTCACTAAGAACAAGTTTTGCAATAATCTCTTCTAACTATCTGAGCCAGGGATACAAATGAAAAATGTTTCCTTAGCTTTCATAAGGATTGGAAATTTCCCCTTCCTTCTGAACCGTCTTTGTGACTTTGCCCTAAAGCCGAATCTGGCTGAATGACGTTATCATCCTTCTACTGTCATGTACTCTCAGTGGTTTTGCTGGGATCACACGGTTAATCTAAAGAAACTGCGGGTGGGTGAACTTTAAATTAAACTAGAGTTCAAGATTCATTTCGGTCTTCTCCAAAGCTGTTAGACTGGAGGCTAAAACTGGATATGTCGAGCATGGTGAACAGAAGGACTAGGGGTGACATGATAGCAGTGTCCCATTATCTAAGCTATTGCCACAAAGAAGAGGGAGTCAAGCTATCCTCCAAAGCACCTGAAGGCAGGATAAGAAGCAAAGGATGGAAGCTAATCAAGGAGAGAAGCAACCTAGAAATAAGGAGAAATTTCCTGGCAGTGAGAACAATTAATCAGTGGAACAACTTGCCACTAGAAGTTGTAGATTTTTAAGAAGAGATTGGACAACCATTTGTCCAGAATGGTATAAGGCAGAGCTATCAAACTCATGGCCTGTGGGCTGGATGCGTCATGCACTGGCCACGCCCATGCCCAGTTTAGCGAAGGGGGGGGAAAGTCGCGATATGTCATGTGACGACGCTGTGACAAAGTGAGTTTGGTATAGGGTTTCTTGCTTCAGCAGGGGGTTAGATTAGAAGACTCCAAGGTCCCGTCTGTTATTCTCTTATCTCTATTATTCTGCGTTTGGGCACTGCAATATTTGCTTGCAAACATTTGGCACAGATAATTTCTTTTTCTTTTTTTCTTTTTTGTAAATGTTCGAATCTTTATAAATTACAGTGCTGTTCTATAATTTACAAGAACCGAACAGCCAATATTTGGACTTCCCCAAAAAAAGTATTATGGGAGAAATTTACCTATTATTGGAATTTTATTCCTTATCCTGTCCGTTTCTGAGCCGAGATCAAGGAAACAGCAGGCAGTTGCATGAAATTAAGTTTATTATTCTTCAGTCAAGGGCAATGACAGCGTGCTGTTAGGTGAGCTGCCACAAAGACCCCCTTCGTCCAACATATTATATGCATTACAATCAAAGCCCTTTTTTTAAATTAAATTTTTTATTGTTAAAAAGTACAAACAAACATACAAACGACAATAAAACAGACAAAACAAATAAACATAAATCAAATCTTTACATCTTCTTTTTAGACTTATCGCATCGGTAGTCTGTATTTATATTTATATCTTTTTTCTATCTTTTTCTAATATATCTTTTATATCTATAGTCCTAATACATCGTCTCTTTGCATTTTTTTAATCGACATATTTAATTTACTATGTTCTTTAATTGGTACTTAATTTTTTATCTATAATTTTTATCTTCTCATTTGTATCCCTATCCTTGTTTTCCTTTCCTCTTCTCCAACCAGTTATACCATTTCTTCCATACTAAATAATAGTCCGTTTCCTCCTTTTCCTGTATTTCCTTTGTAAGTTTGTCCATTTCTGCACATTTTTTTTTATTTGATTTATATGCCGCCCTTCTCCGGAGACTCAGGGCGGCTTACAATGCATTAAGCAATAGCCTTCATACTTTTGTATATTTATACAAAGTCAGCTTATTGCCCCCACAAACTGGGTCCTCATTTAACCTACCTTAGAAAGGATGGAAGGCTGAGTCAACCTTGAGCCTGGCAAGATTCGAACTTACTTTAATTGCAGACAGCTGTGTTAATAACAGGGTGCATTAAACCACTGTACTACCAAGGCTCCATAATTTTACTAATTATTTTTTCTTCTATTGGTATATCCTCATTCTTCCAATTCAGGGCAAAAACTATTCGTGCTGCCGTTAGTATATGAATAATTAGGTATTTTATTTCTTTTTCGTACTGTCCTGTGATTATTCCTAATAAGAAGTTTCCCAGTTTAGCATCATTCCATATAAGGAACTTGCTAGGGTTGTAATTTTTCCAGGAATACATTTATCTAAGAAGATATTTTTGGAATGCAAGCTTTGTTTTATCACCATGGGTAAACTATCATCAAGACCTTTGAAAAGTTAGAAGGCCAACAAGATCTTAAAATAATACAGGGTTTCAGAGGCTTAATTAAAATGTAAATGCTCTTAATCAATGTTTTGCAACCTTGGGAACTTTAAGGCACATGGACTTCAACTCCCAGAATTCCCCAGCCAGCTGGCTAGGGAATTTTGGGAGTTGAAGTCCACGTGCCTTAAAGTTCCCAAGATTGAGAAGCAATGCTCTTAATACTATAAATGTTTTTACATTATTGTTCTGGATAGAATTACAGAATTGGTCTAGTTGGTCATCCAGTCCAATTCCTTGCCCTGGGGAAGATTTATTGGAAATCCTCGACTTACAGCCATTCATTTAGTGACCATTCAAAGCTGCAACAGCAATGGAAAAAAGTGACTTATGACTGTTTTTCAAACTTATGGTTGTAAAATGGGGCAAAACTCACTTAACAACTGTCTCACTTAACAACATGCATTTGGGATTCAATTGTGGTCGTATGTCAAGGACTACCTATACAAGACCATTCTGATATATGACCATCCAGGATCTGTGTTTGAAGATCATGAAATGTCTGCAAGAAAACAACCAAGCTCAGAGAACACCAAGGACCCCACCAAGGACCTCTTCCTCCTCTTCTTTCTTCTTCTTCTTCCCTCCTCTTCCTCCTTTCTTCCTCTTTCTTTTCCTCTTCTTCCTTCTTCTTCCGTTCTCCTCCTCCTCTTCCCCTCCTCTTCTTCTTCCTTCTTCTTCCATTCTTCTCCTCCTTCCTTCCTCCTCCTCTTCCTCCTCCTCTTCTTCTTCCTTCTTCTTCTTCCCCCCTCCTCCTTCCTTCCTCCTCCTCCTCTCCTCTTCTTCTTCTTCCTCCTCCTCTTTATTTTCCCTTCGTCTTTCCCTCCTCTTCCTCTTCCTTCTTCTTCTTCCCCTCTCCTCCTTCCTTCCTCCTCCTCCTCTCCTCCTCCTCCTCTTCTTCTTCTTCTTCCTCCTGTTCATTTTCCCTTCCTCTTTCCCTCCTCTTCCTCTTCCTCTTCCTTCCCTCCTCCTCCTCCTCTCCTTTTCTTCTTCTTCCCCCTCCTCCTTCTTATTTCCTCCTCCGCCTCCTCTTCCTCCACCTCCTCCTCCTTCTCCCTTCCTCCTCCTCCTCCTCCTCCTCCTTGCTGCAAATCCCACTCTCTTCTAGCACTTCTATAGATCTTTGAATATATTTCAGCTCATGTTTGAAAGAAAAAGGATTATCACAGAATTGAGCTTAGATGCCAGCAACTCTTTCCCTCTGGAGAGTAAACAATTCCAAATTAACAAATATTCTCTTTCCCATAGGTGTGGTGGCACCGTTCTGCAATTTTATCCATAATTAATTTTATACCTGTAGCCTGACAATGCTGCACTGCTTTGTAACCAATTAATTGGGAAGGAGCTGCAAATTAGTAATAATTAGTAGAAATTACAAGGTGAACCACCTTAATAGAACATCAAGCTAATAAGCCTCTGATGGGCAATTTCAATTCAGAAAGAAGCTGTGATTTTGTTTTTCTCTTTTTGAATCACTCCTTTGTTTGCTCTCTTAGTTATTTAGAAGTGGAATAGGGAAATCACAGTGGCGTTCTTTTCTTTTTAAGGATATTATAATGCTAATTATACTACATAATGAACGCACATTATTGAAATGTAACTTATACATGATTACTAATCAAATGACTGTTCTTAAAAGATATATAGTTGATTCTTGCTTTTTTAAAAAAAATCCTGCCTTTCTTGCTACAAGGCCACAAAATTATCTTGGCTGTACACCGCCCTGAGTCCTCAGGGAGAAGGGCGGTATATAAATTGGAAATTAAATTAAATTAAATTAAAAATGTTGAGCATGAGAACAGGCACTAAAAACTGAAACAATGCTAAATACAATAGAATTCTTTATTTGGCCAAGTGTGATTAGACACACAAGGAATTTGTCTCCAGTGCATAAGCTTTCAGTGTATATACAGAAATGATAAAGTAAGAATAGAATAGAATAGAATAGAATAGAATAGAATAGAATAGAATAGAATAGAATAGAATAGAATAGAATAGAATAGAATAGAATAGAATAGAATAGAATAGAATTCTTTATTGGCCAAGTGGGATTGGACACACAAGGAATTTGTCTTTGGTGCATATGATCAGTATATATAAAAAGAAAAGATACATTTGTCAAGAATCATAAGGTACAACACTTATAATAGACTAACAGAGTTGGATGGGGTCTTGGAGGTCTTCTAGTCCAACCCCGTGCTTAGGCAGAAAACCTTACATCACTTCAGACAAATGGTTATCCAACATCTTCTTAAAGGCTTTCAGTGTTGGAGTACCAAGGACCCCTCATGTCAACCCTGAGCTACAAATATTCTCCTTTATGAACAATAAACCTTGTTAAAAACAGTTTTATTTGAGAAGCCCATTTAAAAGCCTAGTTAAAATAATACACTTTCTGAACTCTGAGGGAGGCCTAATCATAGTTAATTAATGCAGAGACTTTAATGACCCTGAATTCTGTGGGGAGGCAAAACCTGCCTAGTGTGATCCTTCTAGGAAATTCCTCCCCCCTTCTTCTTCTTCTTCTTCTTCTTCTTTTTTTTTTTTTTTTTTGCTGACCACTTTCTTCTTCTAAAGGCGGAGACAGACATAAGAGGATACTAATCGATAGGAAAGAATTAACACTGAAAAAAAGTGATCTTGAAATCCTGGATTTCTTGATCATCCAGGAAACTAAAATTGAGCAGGCTTAAAGTGAATTTTTAAAAATCGGACACTATGTAACATTCCAAAGAGATATCCTAGATACAGTTAGTCCTCACTTAACAACCATTCTGTCATGCACCAGGGAAGTCAGAAGATCCAGGCAGTACAAATGGATATAAAGATTTATTGCAAGCTTAAGCTCTCTACAAGAATGAGGACGCAGATAAACCTCCAAGTGGCCTCAACGACTCTCTAAAAGGATGCAAATGACCAGCTGTCTGCAAGGAATATAAATCCTTCCTTTCCCCACCTTCTGGTCAGAGCTGAAGAAGCTTCTTGGATGAGAAGCGAAACGTCTTCAAAGAAAAACCAGGAAGTCCAGTTGCCTTCTGAAAAAGCACCTTTGGGTCTCTACAAGAATCCGAACTACTAACAGTCCAAAGCATATTGGTGGGAGATAAGAGTCAAAGGAATTCATGGTGTGCTGGACTCTTTTGGGAGCGAAGGGACTTGTGACTGATGATGCATTTGACCTCACCTTCAGGCCCAGCATGGTCCTCTCTTACACATTTAGAATTACCACTGAGACCGAACAGTTGCTTTAATAATCCAAGCATAATTTTCTCCTTGTCCTGTGCATTTCTAATGTTTCTCTTTAGCATGAACTCTGCAATATTCACATCAATCAGGATCAACCATGATTTCAGAAAGTTGGCTTTTAATTTGTTTCCCAGAGCTCTAAATCTGCTGATGACCACTCTTTTGCTGTCTCCTTGCAAAGAGCAGCTGTTTGGGCAATCTCAAACGCTCCCTTTGTCCAGAGAGGAATTATGAAAATTTGATCTACTCCTTGGCCCTTCGTTCCACTGCAGTTGTCGGTTTTGCTTTGAGTGGAGCTGTGTTCGGTTCACCATTTCTTCCCTGGAAGTTGCAGATGCTAATGCTCACAACAAAATGTCAATCAAGAGCCTTGGTAGTACAGGGGTTTAAGGCACCCTGTTATTAAGCTGGTTATTAAGGCCAGCTGCCTGCAATTACTGCAGGGTTCGAATCTCGCCAAGGCTCAAGGTTGACTCAGCCTTCCATCCTTTCTAAGGTAGGTGAAATGAGGACCCAGTTGTGGGGGCAATAAGCTGACTTTGTATAAATATACAAAAGGATGAAGGCTATTGCTGAGCACATTGTAAGCCGCCCTGAGTCTTCGGAGAAGGGCGGCATATAAATCAAATTAAAAAAAAAAATTAAATACCAAGTGACAAATGAAAAACCTCAGGGACATGTGTCTATAGAGATTCTCAGTCATCCAGGTCATAGTTGTCCCAAAGGTGACTTTTCTTGTTCTACAAACCCCTCACATCCTGGACATAAATTGTTTCAACTTCTACTCTCAAAACTACGCAATAGGGCACTGCCCACTAGAAGAAGTAGACACAAGGACAGTTTTTCCCCGAATGCCACCACTCTGCTAAACCAGTAATTCCCACAACACTGTCAAACTATTCATTAAGGCTGTATTACTATTATTCTTCTCATCCTTCCTATTACCTATTTCTCCCACTTATGACTTTAACCATGTTGCTTGTATCTTTACGATTTATATTGTTTTATTCGTTTCCTAATATGATTTGATTGCTTATTAGTAAACTTATGACTATCACTAAATGTTGTATCTTATGCTTCTTGATGAATGTATTTTTTTTCTTTTATGTACACTGAGAGCAATAGATTGGCAATTGCTGCAATGGTTTTGACTTGAAACCAATTATTAGCGACCGTTCAAAGTTACAACGGCACAGAAAAATAGTGACTTATGATTATTTCCCACACTTAACGATCGTTGCAACGTTCCTGTGGTCACATGACCAAAATTCAGAGGCTTGGCAACTGGCTCATATTTATGACGGTTGCAGCGTCCGGGAGTCATGTGATCAATGTTTGCGCCCTTCTGACGAGAAAAATCAAAAATCAATGGGGAAGCCAGATTCCCTTAGCAACTGTTATGATCAAAGTATTGATCATAAATCATTGCCAGCCACTCAAAACCCAAGCATTTTTTTTATTCAACTCTTTTCTCATTCAAAATCTGGAAATCAATGGGTCATAAAAAGGTCATAAATGGGGGCGAAATTCACTTGTCTTGCCTAGCAATGGAAAGTGTGGGATGAATTATCCAATATGTTCCAATATCTCAGGGGTTACCACAAAGAACTAGATAGGCTCAAGATACAGAAGGATCTTGGCAGACTTGAACATTGGGCACTATCTAACAAAATGAAATACAACAGTGAAGAAAGTAAGATACTACATTTAGGCAAGAAAAACAAAATGCCCAGGTACAATATATGTGGTACCTTGCTCAATAGTAGTAACTGTGAGAGGGATCTTGGAATCCTAGTGGACAACCATTTAAATATGAGCCAGCAGTGTGCAGCAGCTGCCAAAAAAGCCAATACAGTTCTGGGCTGCATAAACAGAGGGATAGAATCAAGATCACATGAAGTGTTAATACTGCTTTATAATGCCTTGGTAAGGCCACACTTGGAATACTGCATCCAGTTTTGGTCGCCATGATGTAAAAAAGATGTTGAGACTCTAGAAAGAGTGCAGAGAAGAGCAACAAGGATGATGAGGGGACTGGAGGCTAAAACATAGGAAGAACAGTTGCAGGAACTGGGCATGTCTAGTTTAATGAAAAGAAGGACTAGGGGAGACATAATAGCAGTGTTCTGATATCTCAGGGGCTTCCACAAAGAAGAGGGAGTCAAACTATTCTCCAAAGCACCTGAGGGTGGAACAAGAAGTAATGGGTGGAAATTAATCAAGGAGAGAAGCAATTTAGAATTAAGGAGAGATTTCCTGACAGTTAGAACAATTAACTAGTGGAACAACTTGCCTCCAGAAGTTGTGAATGCCCCAACACTGGAGGTTTTTAAGAAGACATTGGATAGCCATTTGTCTGAAGTGGTGTAAGGTTTCCTGCCTAAGCAGGGGGTTGGACTAGAAGACCTCCAAGGTCCCTTCCAACTCTGTTATTCTATTCTATTCTATTCTATTCTATTCTATTCTATTCTATTCTATTCTATTCTATTCTATTCTATTCTATTCTATTCTATTCCGTATATGATGGCTGTGGGTGAAAAAGAGGAATGTCCTTGTTTCCCGCCTTTTTCTCCTGTGTGCTCTGTAATTTACCTCATGTCATGATGATGCTCCTGTGATGGTTTACCTCCCTCCCGTTTGCCTGACTATCTTGTTTGATAAATAAATATAGCTGTAAATATATTTATTTATATAAAATTACAAGTTCGTGTCAACGTCTATGACTTCATTGGGACCCCTGCTGCACAATTCCCTGGCATGGGATTTCTTGAACAACAAAGCAAATCCACAATGATAAGAGTGTATTTGAAAGATTTGAAAGAAAGCAGGCACCAGTCTTCCTCAACGTCTGGACAGCTACTTGTCTGAAATGGTAGGGTTTCCTGCCTAAGCAGGGGGTTGGACTAGAAGACCTCCAAGGTCTCTTCCAGCTCTGTTATTCTATTCTATTCTAATTGTGGTCATAGGTTGAGGATTTTCTTCTTGTCATAGCATCCATGTCATTCAAAAAATCCACAATGCTGTTTGTTGGAGTTAAATAATTTCATCTTGTAAGGAAATTGAGAATTGAGAAAGATTTCCCCCCTCCCCCCAGGTTATTCTGAGGCCTGCTTTTATTTATTTTTATTTATTTTTAAATTTTGATTGATATGCCGCCCTTCTCCGGAGACTCAGGGCGGCTTACAATGCGTTAAGCAATAGCCTTCATCCTTTTGTATATTTATACAAAGTCAGCTTATTGCCCCCACGACTGGGTCCTCAATTTACCTACCTTAGAAAGGATGGAAGGCTGAGTCAACCTTGAGCCTGGCGAGATTCAAACCTGCAGTAATTGCAGGCAGCTGGTCTTAATAACAGGGTGCTTTAGACCACTGTACTACCAAGGCTCCTTACATCCCACGAGTCTTACAGGCTGATTAGTAAAGCCGATTATGCTGGCAAGCAGAAGCAACGGTCTCTCAAGGGAAATTTGTTTGGCTGGCTGGGGAATTCTGGGAATTGAAGTCCAAAGGTCTTCAAGTTGCCAGGGTTGGACACCCCTAATCTAGATTAAACCATTCCTCTGTTTCTTCACTCTTCCAACCTTTGTTGAAGAAACAATAAGAAATAAGAACATCAAATATTTGCTGGCCGGAAACGATCTAAAAGTTGACCCACACTCTGTCAAGGACCTAGGAGTACTCATTTCAAAAGATCTAAGCCCCAGAGCTCACTGTAACATCATTGCAAAAAAGGCATTAAGAGTTGTCAATCTTATTTTACGAAGTTTTCTCTCTGGTATACTTCAAACTAGGGCATACAAAACTTTTGCCAGACCTATCCTTGAATACTGCTCACCTGCCTGGAACCCTCACTATATTTCAGACATCAATACATTAGAGAGGGTCCAGAGATATTTTACTAGAAGAGTACTCAAATCCTCTGCTCGAAATAAAATTCGCTATATCACCAGGCTTGAAATTTTAGGCCCCGACAGCTTCGAACTACGCCGTCTACGTTCCAACCTAATCTTAGTTCATAAGATTATTTACCATAATGTCCTACCTATAAATGAGTACTTTAATTTCAAGGGGTATCAATAGTTTCAAACTCGAATTACATTTTCGCTCTAATCTTGATTATAGGAAATATGACTTCTGCAATTGAGTAGTAAATGTCTGGAACACTCTACCTGATCCTGTTAGTCTCGCTAACCCTCATACTTTTTATCTTAAGCTGTCTACCGTGGACCTTTCATGTTTCTTAAGAGGTCCCTAAGGGGGCGTGCATAAGCACACCAGCGTGCCTACCGTCCCTGTCCTACTGTTCCCATTTATATCTTTGTACTTATAATAATAATAATAATAATTTTATTTCTATACCACCCTTCTCCCGAAGGACTCAGGACGGTGTACAGCCAGTTTAAAAATACAAGACACAACAATAATTAAAAATTAAAATAATTAAATAGATTTGGCTGATTTAAAACTCTAAAAATTAAAATGCCCCAATTTAAAATGATTATATTGACAGCCCTGCCTGGCGGAACAACAAGGTCTTCAATGCGCAGCGGAACACCCGGAGGTCGGAGATCTTACGTATTTCCAGGGGCAGTTTATTCCACAGGGCTGGGGCTCCCACAGAGAAGGCCCTCCCCCTGGGTGGCGCCAGCCCACATAACTTGGCTGATGGCACCCTGAGGAGACCCTCTCTGTGGGAACGGACTGGTCGGTGGGAGGCTATTGGGGGCAGGAGACGGTCTCGAAGGTACCCGGGTCCTATGCCATGGAGCGCTTTAAAGGTGGTAACCAACACCTTGAATTGCACCCGGAAGACCACTGGGAGCCAGTGCAGCTTGCGCAGAAGGGGTGTCACGCAGGCACAACGGGTTGCGCCCATAACCACCCGCGCGGCCGCATTCTGGACCAGTTGGAGCTCCGAGTGCTCTTCAAGGGGAGCCCCATGTAGAGAGCATTACAATAGTCCAGCCGGGAGGTGACAAGGGCGTGAGTGACCGTGCGCAAGGCGTCCCGGTCCAGAAAGGGCTGCAACTGGCGGATCAGGCGAACCTGATAAAAGGCCCCTCTGGCCACGGCCGTCAAGTGCTCTTCTAAAGACAGCCGTGCGTCCAGGAGGACACCCAGATTGCGAGCCCTCTCTGTGGGCGGCAAGGATTCACCCCCAATAGTCAGCGATGGCATCTGCTGACTATATCGGGACGCCGGCAACCACAGCCACTCGGTCTTGGATGGGTTGAGTCTGAGCCTGTTCCTCCCCATCCAGGCCTGTACGGCCTCCAGGCAGCGAGACATCACATCAAGGGCATCGTTGGGGTGGTCTGGGGTGGAGATGTACAGCTGTACAGATGTACAGATGTACCGAACACTCATGTACTCAGCCGCCCTGAGTCTTCAGAGAAGGGCGACATATAAATTGAATTAATTAAATTAAATTAAATTAAATTTTATGTGTTTATGGCTATGTTTTGCTTATTTATTTCCTTTTATTTGTGCCAATTTTTTTTTCATGTGTCCCTGTCTATGTCTATACTGTTACTTGTTTCCTTGTACTTGTTGACAAACAAACAAACAAACAAGTACCTATTTTTTTATTTCGAAATGGTACACAGTTTCCATTCACAGAACTCTATACAACCTCTTTCTAATTTTTTCCAGCCATTAGCTAAGGAAAAGAACTGATTCAAGTCAAATTTCCAATTGTACATATTTATTCAAGAAACAATTAGAAAGAACATTTGAAACGGCGTTTCAAATGGCATTTCTATATTTTCAAGTAAATATAGAATTCACTGACTAACCTTGGTTGATTTATTATTTATCAACCAAGGGCATCTCCTAGCAAGAATTCCTCAAAGTATTGATCATAAATCATTGCCAGCCACTCAAAACCCAAGCAATTTTTTTTTCAACTCTTTTCTCATTCAAAGTCTGGAAATTCACATTCTCTAATATCTGGTTACATTGGCAATGTATTGTTGGGCCAATTCTAGCATGTGCTTCTTTAACATAAAGTTCAATCATAAGGGGAGGTCAGCATCAGATTTTTAAATATGAATTTGATGTAGATTTTGTTGTTGTCAGTTGCGAACTCATGTCCAACCCATCGCAACCCCATGGACAACATTCCTCCAGGCCTTCCTGTCCTCTACCATCCTCTGGAGTCTATTTAAGTTCACGCCTACTGCTTCAGTGACTCCATCCAGCCACCTCTATCTCTGCTGTCCCCTTCTTCCTTTGCCCTCAATCGTTCCCAGCATTAGGCTCTTCACCAGTGAGTCCTTCCTTCTCATTAGGTGGCCAAAATATTTGAGTTTCATCTTCAGGATCTGGCCTTCTAAAGAGCAGTCAGGGTTGATCTCCTCTAGGACTGACCGGTTGGATCACCTTGCAGTCCAAGGGACTCGCAGGAGTCTTCTCCAGCACCATAGTTCAAAGGCCTCGATTCTTTGGTCCTCAGCCTTTTTTATGGTCCAACTTTCACAGCCATACATTGGGAAAACCATAGCTTTGACTATACGCACTTTTGTTGGCAGGGTGATGTCTCTGCTTTTTAGTGAGCTATCTAGATTTGCCATAGCTTTCCTCCGCAGGAGCAAGCATCTTTTAATTTCTTGGTGCAGTCCCCATCTGCAGTGATCTCGGAACCCAGGAAAATAAAATCTGTCACTACCTCAATTTCTTCCCCATCTATTTGCCAGGAATTGAGAGGGCTGGATGCCATCATCTTAGTTTTCTTAATGTTGAGTTTCAGCTTTTGCACTCTCCTTCTTCACCCGCATCAAGAGGCTCTTTAATTCCTCTTCACTTTCTGCCATTAGATTGGTATCATCTGCATATCTGAGGTAGTTGATATTTCTCCCGGCAATCTTAATTCCAACTTTTGATTCATCTAGCCCTGCCTTTCTCATGATGTACTCTGCATATAAGTTAAATAGATGTAGATTTGGGTACCTCCAATTCTCTAAGCAAGCCAGGATGCTTTTCTTGACCAGATTGAAGGGGAGGACTGAACATTAATTTTGCCTCTAATTCTTGAATTTTACAGAACAATCCCATCCAGCCTTGAAGAAAAGAAAATTACAGTTAGGAAATTCAACCAATTTGAGAAAACTTGTACTTAACCAGGTTTTGGGCTCTATAAACATATTTATTTAATTTGTACCCTGTAGGAGAAACATGTATTTTGCCAGATTCTGATTTCTGTAAATTTGCTCGTTTGGGTACTTATTAAACTTGTACCCCCCAGCGTTCCAGCAATTCTTGGTGGCTTAGAGTGTTTACAGTAAAATAAGAATTAAAACACCCATGGTACAAAGTAAAATCAATACATCGTAAAACTTCAGCAAAAGCAGAGAAAAGCAGACAGAAAAAAACAATAGCAATAAAAATGTCACAATAAATTAAACCCAGAGAAACAACCTCCAAAACGCTACAATTTTCAGTAGAATCAAATAAACATAGGAAGGGACTTTGGAGGTTGTCTAGTCCAACCTCCTGAGCAAGACAGTTGTCCTCATATCGTCTTGGACAAATGGTTGCCTAATCTTTTCTTGAAAACCTCTGGTGATGGAGCACCTACAATTTCCTGCAAGGAAAGCTGTTCCACTGCTGAATAGTTTTCTGTCAGGAAATTCCTCCTTATTTCTAGGTTGGATCTTCATCTCAGGACGCTTCTTGTCCTCTGTTCAGGTGCTATAGAGAATATATTAAGGCTCTCTTCCCTGTGAAAACCCTTCAAGTATTAGAATGGAATGGAATGGAATGGAGTGGAGTGGAGTGGGAGAGGGAGAGGGAAGAGGAAGGGGAGGATAGAATAGAATAGAATAGAATAGAATAGAATAGAATAGAATAGAATAGAATAGAATAGAATAGAATAGAGCTGGAAGTGACCTTGGAGGTCTTCTAGTCCAGCCGCCTGCTCAAGTGGGAGACCCTACCATTTCAAACAAGTAGCTGTCCAGTCTCTTCATAAAAACCTTCAATGATGAAGCGCCCATGATTTCTGAAGGCAACTTCTGTTCCACTGGTTAATTGTCCTCACTGCTAGGAAGTGTCTCCTTAAATCCAGGTTGCTTCACTTTTTGATTAGTTTCCAACCATGGTTTCTTATCCTGCCTTCAGGTGCTTTGGAAAATAATTTGACCCCCTCTTCTTTGTGGCAGCCCCTCAAATACTGGAAGATTGCTATCATGTCTCCCCTATCAGTCTTCTCTTCATTAAGCTAAAATTATCTTACTTCCTTTATCCCCCTTATCATCTCTGTTCTTCTTCTCAGTACTCTTTCAACCTCTTTTTCGTATTGTGACCAGAACTGGATACCATATTCCAAATGTGATCTTACCAAATGGTATAGAGTGGCTCTATCCAGAGGTGGTATTCAGCCAGTTTGGACCAGTTTGGGCGAACCGGTAGCTCTGACGATCAGTCGGTCCCTGCTCTATCCTGTCCTTTACTTCCTGCTTTGTAGCTCATCTCAATCAGATGGCACAGCTGATTCCCTTCCCGCTCACTGTTCTACTTACCATTGCTGACTTGGAAGGTAAGCAGCTGAGCTTCTAAATGTTCCATTTTAAGCACGTACTCACCTAACCGGTTGCACCAACTCAGAAAGCTCAAACTGCCCAAAGAGCTGCTGATCCAGTTCTACAGAGGAATTATTGAGTCTGTCATCTGCACCTCTGTAGCTGTCTGATTTGGCTCTGCAACCCAACAAGACAGACACAGACTTCAGAGGATCATTAGAACTGCAGAAAAAACAATGGCTGCCAACCTGCCTTCCATTTAGGACCTGTATACTGCACGAGTCAAAAAGAGGGCTGTGAAAATATTTACAGACCCCTCGCATCCTGGACATAAACTGTTTCAACTCCTACCCTCAAAACGACGCTATAGAGCACTGCACACCAGAACAACTAGACACAAGGACAGTTTTTTCCCGAATGCCATCACTCTGCGAAACAAATAATTCCTTCAACACTGTCAAACTATTTACTAAGTCTGCACTACTATTAATCTTCCTATCGTTCCCACCAACCTTCCTTCCTTCCACTTATGACTGTATGACTGTAATTTTGTTGCTTGTATCTTTACGATTTATATTAATATTGTTTCCTGATTGCTTATTTGTACCCTATGACTATCATTGTGTTGTACCTGATGATTCTTGATGAACATATCTTTTCTTCTATGTACCTTGAGAGCATATGCACCAAGACAAATTCCTTGTGTGTCCAATCACACTTGGCCAATAAAAAATTCTATTCTATTCTATTCTATTCTATTCTATTCTATTCTATTCTATTCTATTCTATTCTATTCTATTCTATTCTATTCTATTCTATTCTATTCTTAAACCAGCAGCATCCGACCACTGAGTCTATCATGCCCCAAAAGACAATGGATGGAAACTGAACAAAGACAGAAGCACCCTAGAACTAAGGAGAAATTTCCTGACAGTAAGAACAATCAACCAGTGGAACAGGTTGCCTCTAGAAGTTGTGGGTGCTCCAACATTGGAGGCTTTTAAGAAGAGACTGGACAACCATTTGTCTAAAATGGTATAGGCCAGGGTCTCCTGCTTGAGCAGAGGGTTGGACTGGAAGACCTCCAAGATCCTTTCCAGCTCCATTATTCTCTATTTTGTGTTCAGCATTCTGATTTTGATGGTGCAATCTAGGGGTGAAATCCAAAATTTTTCCCTACCGGTTCTATGGGCATGGCTTGGTGTGCGTGGCAGGGGAAGGATACTACAAAATCTCCATTCCTTCCCCTTCTGGGGGAAGGATATTGCAAAATCTCCATTCCCACCCCAGTCTGAGGCCAACCAGAGGTGGTATTTGCCAGTTCTCTGAACTACTTAAAATTTCCGCTCCCGGTTCTCCAGAACCTATTAGATCCTACTGGATTTCACCCCGGTGCAATCCCTCAGTTGAGGCAGCCAACGTCTGTGTTGGCTTTTTTGGCAGCTACAGCACATTGCTAACTCACATCTAAGAATGAGGAGTAAATCTAATCTCCCTAAGCTTTTGTTGAGAGGAATTTCCTCTGAGAAAGTAAATTGAGAGATTAAGAAATGCAGAAATCCTTTGGCTGATATGGTGTTGAATGTGTGCCATTTGAAGAGTGGCAGGCATTCAACGCAGAACCTTTGAATTATTCATTGGATGCTACAGTCACTTGAAACTTAGAAAGTCCAAAATTAGATTAGGACTTCATTTGTTTAATGCTACCTAATGATAATTTTGCGCCCCGAGCATTAACAATTTTAGGTTGTCTTTTTATAGCTACAGTGCTGACTTGTTAAGTAAAATATAACATTTATATTAGCTTGGTGCAAACCAAAGTGAACCTTAGCTATAAATTAATGAGGAAATCTGAATTTGCTTCACTGATTTTTTTTATTTTTTTATTTTTACCTGCAACTGATGGCTTGATTTTCTTGGGAGAGATCTTGATGTATTCTTCTTCATTCAATACTTTTCTCTATTCTTCTTTTTTTTTTAAATTCACAAAGGGCATATTCATCAAATTCTGTCTTCTGCATTAAACCTGAATGTTTCTGCATTACTGTATATTATTGATCTGTGCATTCCAGACACAACTTATCAAACTTATGGAGGCATTATGTAATGACATCAGGGTGATATGTCAGAGCTCCTGATTATATATTTCCTGGATCTAAATGCTGAAATCATTTGGAAAAAAAAAACAAGCATGCCATTCTATCCTTTATTACAGGAAGAGGAAGAACTAAACTAATTGGTGGTTTCAAACGGTTATCTTCATCTAACATGCTTAATCTTCTTACAATGTTCATCATTTTCTGATTTAAACAAAAGGCACCAAAAGGATAGGATTCTGAGGGTTTGCTCTCTCAGCTTGGTTGTTTTCTTGCAGACATTTCATGACCCAACTAGGTGACCTCATCAGTGCTAGAGGGAGTGGGGTTTGCTCTCTTTTTATATACTAGTGGCTGGCCCTGTTACTGGTGGTGGAAATGTTCTTGGTGGTTCCTTGTTTAAGCTGTTGTTTACTGTTGGCATTAGGGACGTGTTGGCTCAGTGGCTAAGACGCTGAGCTTGTTGATCGAAAGGTCGGCAGTTCAGTGGTTCGAATCCCTAGTGCCCCATAACAGGGTGAGCTGCCGTTACTTGTCCCAGCTTCTGCCAACCTAGAAGTTTGAAAGCATGTAAAAAATGCAAGTAAGAAAATAGGGGCCACCTTTGGTGGGAAAGTAACAGTGTTCCATGTGCCTTTGGCGTTGAGTCATGCCGGCCACATGACCACAAAGATGTCTTCCGACAGCGCTGGCTCTTTGGCTTTGAAATGGAGATGAGCACCGCCCCCTAGAGTCAGGAACCATTAGCACATATGTATGACGGGAACTTTTACCTTTACCTTACTGTTCGCTTGTTAGTTTGAGTTGGCAGTTCCTTGATTGGGAGGAATTTTGTTTACCTGATTGTTGATCTAGTGTTAATCTCTGCTCATCTGGGTGTTGCTGGTATTCTGGTCTTTTTGTTTCCTTTTTTGCTTTTCTTGACTATCTCTTTTGGTATGTAGATGTTATTTATCTCTATGTGTCTATCGATTTGTCTGAATGACAAGCTTCCATGCCAGAGAATTCCTGGAAGCCTGGCACTCAAGCAAAGTACTTTCAAAAAATCTTTGCAGTAAAACGGCAGGGACTTGTCAATGCAACCACCAGGAGGGAGGGAGGGAGGGAGGAAGGAAGGAAGGAAGGAAGGAAGGAAGGAAGGAAGGAAGGAAGGAAGGAAGGAAGGAAAGAGAGAAAGAAAGAAAGAAAGAAAGAAAGAAAGAAAGAAAGAAAGAAAGAAAGAAAGAAAGAGGAATTTTGCTATCGTTTAATCTGTTAACTATTTTTTTTTCCATATATGTAACATATGACAAGTCAATTGGTTTGCAAATAGATGTAGAAGCTTATAAATTTTGGACCAGCTTTGCAAGGGAGGGGAAGCTATTATTATTGCAATAGATTTGTTAGTGTTCAACTAGGGCCGTGATGGTGAACCTATGGCACGCTTGCCAGAGATGGCACGCAACACCCTCTCCGATGGCATACAAGCTGTCGCCACAGTTCAGCTCTGCTGCGCATGTGTGCACACCTCCCGCTGGCCAGCTGGTCTTTGGGTCTCTGCTGTGAATGCGCGGGGGCGAGGAGTCTGCAGGGGAGGCCACATACACATGCACGGGGGCGGGACACATGCAGGGGGGCGCTCACGCATTGCATTTTAGGGGTTCATGCACTTTGGGCACTCGGTCCAGAAAAGGAGCCTGAGTAGCATAGGAGGCTAATGCCTCCTAAGGCAGCATTTAACATCCAGCTGCCTGCAATTACCGAGAGTTCAATTCTCCCCAGGCTCAAGGTTGACTCAGCCTTCCATCCTTTCTAAGGTAGGTAAATTGAGGACCCAGTTTGTGGGGGCAATAAGATGACTTTGTATAAATATACAAAAGTATGAAGGCTATTGCTTAACGCATTGTAAGCCACCCTGAGTCTCCGGAGAAGGGCGGCATATAAATCAAATTAAAAAAAAAAATAAAGGTTAGCCATCACTGAACTGAACGGGAATAATATGTCTTTTGTTCTTTTCAATTCGCTTTTTAAAAGCATTCTTGCCTAATTTTGTCTCCGTTGTTTTTTTTCTTTGGGAGTTTGTATTTTAATCTTCTGAATAAGGAAGGAAGGAAGGAAGGAAGGAAGGAAAGGTTCCACCCTGAGAGAAAAGTAAAGCAAGGATGTGGGAACAAATGAATTCTTCCTTGACAAATTATGTCCAGAAAGAAATACAGCTGTAATATATTGGAAAAATGAAACAATCCCCCCCCCCACTTCTTCCTAGTCTTGTGCAGAGAATCCAAGCATCTGGAATATACAAAGTCTTTTCTTTTGAGTAGATTCACAAATATTCTGAGACACATAGCACTCTTTGTATGTATGTTCTCTGCTTATTTGCCAGCTGCTAGCTGATAAATGATACTCTGGCACGACTGAAGAGAATAGTTGAGCCTCGAGCCCATCACTTCATCTAAAGAAGACAGAAGACACAAGGCTGGGAGGCAAATGACAAGTGACATCTAGGAGGAGAGTTGAGTTGTCATGAGACTGACAGAGACAAAGAGAGTCAACAGAGCCCAGAGCTGCGTGCAAGCAATGGAGAGATTGTCTACAATCTAAGATCAAAGGTAAACCTTGCTTTCAAGTGACTCACCCACTGGGAATCCCCAAGAAAGATGGAAACAAGGTCACCAACAGTGTTAATTGGCAGGGTAAGAAAAATATTGCATGGAGACCATGATTGTGAAAGAAGTTTGAAGAATGGGCAGATTTGAAGGGACAGAAATGTATGTTATGAGAATGTATGTTATTTGAACTCAAGCCATCCAGCTGAGAGAGCACACGTTGATTCAGAATAGAGCTGGAAGGGACCTTGGAGGTCTTCTAGTCCAGGGGTCACCAATCTTTTGAACCTCAGGGACCACTAAATTCATAATTTTAAATCCCGCGGACCACTAATATGATCTGCCTAATGACTGGCTGGGTGGGCATGGCTAGGTGGTCATGTGACTGGGTGGGTGTGGCTAATTCAATGTCACTCATGTTGAGGGGTGCCTCACTAGCCTCTACTCACCCCTCCCCTCCCCTCTCAGCCACTCCTCACCTCCCTGCCTGGGCTCCTTAGGGGCTGTTGTGGCCCGTCAGCGGCCTGTGTGGATTGTAGTTGATTCTGACAACGAGGAGGCTGGTATGGTGCTGCGCCAGCAGCCTGTGCAGCTGGCACTCGAGTCAGACAATGAGGAGGCTGGAGAAGATGTTGTGCCAGAGGCGGGGATTCATCCAGAGCCTTCAGAACCTCCAGAAGCTCCTTTAAGTGAAGAGGACGAAGAGGAGGAGCCTCTTCTCAATGCACAGGTGCGCAGAGCTGCCAAAAGGCAGGAGTGGCTCCTCAGGAGGAGGTCTCCTTGAGAGTAAGGCTTGGGGCTAATTGGCCACTCCCTTAGCCTATTTAAGGAGGAACGCCGACTGAAGCAAGTTGTAGGGAACAACTTTAGTTCACTCTCCTTTGCGTCTGGATTCTCTGCAAATTGCTTCTGGGCTTTCTGCCAACCATAGTAAGATTGTGATTACTTTATCTTTGATTTCTTGTAGGCTGTTGAGAAAGTTTATTAACAACCTTTTTTGGAAAAGACTGAGTTATTTTAGTAAATTTAAGTTTGGTACAGGCTTTGTGTGTGCTGTGTTCTTTGGGGTCCGTAGCTGGGGCAGAACAGGGGCCCAAGAGGAAGCAGTTGTTGGAGCTTAAGCAGCCACCATGAGAAAGAGTTGGCAAAACTGCTCAGTTTAAATTGGATCTGACCGAGAAGGAGGCTCAGTAGAAGCACCTCACTGAGCACTACAAGCATAGGCTTTCCAAGCAGACGGAACACCTGCGGGAGTCCAAGGCCAGGTACAAGCATCTGGAGGCTCAGTCAGTGGGCTGAGATGGTCAGCCAGTTCTAGGCCATGATGCAATCCCACTGGATCAAGATCCTCCGGCTCTTTACCACCAGTGGTGCTTCCCTCCAGCCTTCGCCCAAAGCCCCACACCAGGAGGCTGAAGCAGACCCTAAGTCAGAATTTCTACCCCCTCCAACTCACACAAAAAGACCCCGAAGGGGGAGACTCTCTGCGGCAACACAAACGTTCATTGCACGTATTCATCCCAGGGCCCATAGTTTGAGGACCCCTGATTTAATGCAATATAAGAAATGCAAATAATTTTTCTGTGGACCACCAAAATTTTCTCTTAGATCACGAGTGGTCCACAGACCACCAGTTGTTGACCGCTGTTCTAGTCGAACCCCCTGCTCAAGCAGGAGATCCTATACCATTTCAGACAAATGGCTGTCCGGTCTCTTCTTAAAAACCACCTGTGACGAAGCACCTACAACTTCTGAAGGCAACTTCTGTTCCACTTCAATCTGTAAAGTTGCACTTTGACAGGATTCAAGACATGAACATACAGTCGTATATCGCATGTGCGTTAGCTTCTTCTGTTTATGTGTTGAGAGTTAGAATTTTAGTCAAATTTAGGGATTTTAAATTCAGAAACAACTGGAGTTTTACGTAAACTTTTTCCTAATACTCCAAGGTGGAAGGCTAGACTAGGAAATTAAAAATTATCCCACAGTCAGCAATGGCAAACAAAATATGCTTATATCGTTGATAAGAAAATTAGATCTGTCTACGAAGACATCCAAACTCAAGTTTGGCTCTGGGGAATTTTTAGCTATCCCTAAACAGAGGTGTGGTGGCTCAGTGGCTAAGATGCTGAGCTTGTCGATCGAAAGGTCGGCAGTTCAGCGGTTCGAATCCCTAGTGCCACGTAACGGGGTGAGCTCCTGTTACTTGTCACAGCTTCTGCTAATCTAACAGTTTGAAAGCACGTAAAAAATGCAAGTAGAAAAATAGGGACCACCTTTGGTGGGAAGGTAACAGCGTTCTGTGTGCCTTTGGCATTGAGTCATGCCGCCACATGATCACGGAAACATCTTCAGACAGCGCTGGCTCTTCGGCTTTGAAACGGAGATGAGCACCACCCCCTAGAGTTGGGAACGACTAGCACATATGTGCAAGGGGAACCTTTACCTTTAAACAGAGGCCAAAAATCAATGGTATTATAGGTAATCCTCAACATATGACCACTACTGAGCTCAAAGTGACTGTTGCTAATCAAGACAGTTGCTAGGTGAGTTTTGCCCCAAGTTTACCACCTTTTTTGCCACTCTTGTTAAGTGAATCACTGCACTGGTTAAGTTAGTAACACAGTTGTTAATTGAATCTGGCTTCCCCATTGACTTTGCTTGTGGGATAATCTCAAAAGGTGATCGCATGATCCTGGGACATTGTAACTGTCATAAATATGAGCCAATTGTTAAGTCTCTGAATTTTGATCACCTGACCATGGAGATGCTGCAATGGTCATCAGTATGAAAAGCAGTCATAAGTCACTTCTTTCAGTGTCATCGTAACTTTGAACGGTCACTAAATGAATGGTTGTAAATCAAGGATTACCTGTAGGCCAGAGATGGGTTTCAGCTGGTTCTGACTGATTCTTGCAAACTGGTAGTGGAAATTTTGAGTAGTTCGGAGAACTGGTAAATACCACCTCTGCCTGGCCCCACCCCCAATCTATTCGCTGCCTCCCAGTCTCCCAGCTGATTGGTTAGAAGGAAAAAATCAGGGCTCGCTTTTCAGCCGGGAGATCGCTTGGCAAAGAAGAAAAAGGAGGAAAAAAAACAACCCCACGATGCCGTCACTTTAAATTGACAAGCCAAGAAGCAGCTGCTGGAAGGAGGTTTTCACTTGCAGAAGCAAAGTGACATTCAACAGTTTGTTTCTGGGTCAGCTGAACAACAAACTGGATAAGGGGAGGGATTATTGTATGGTTCTATGTTTTTGAAGTTTTAGGGTTTGTGCAACATGGGCTTTGTGTTTCTAAAAAGGTTTGGGCAATTTCCATTGTGAAATATCCTGTCTTGAATGAGTTTTCTGCCTGCTTGTAAATGGAGCCGAACTTCCGGCTTCCACCTTCTATTATCTCTAAGCACCGGTAGCTGTTTTCTTCTTACAAAGTTTCCTTTATGCAGCTGGCAGGAATGTGGAATGAGTATCAGGCAGGTTCCTTGTTAGCAGCTTGATTTTTCCTTGCTTTTCTGGGAGCCTTTTCTTATGAGTAATATTTTATTTGGGGAAATGAAGAGGAGGGAATTTGATTCCTTCCCAGAGCAGGTTAGTGGGGTGGGGAGGGAATGGGGATTTTGAAGTAACCTTCCCACCAAGCCACACCCACAGAACCAGGAGTAAAAAAATTTGAAACTCACCACTGCTGTAGGCTTCTTTAGAACTATCGTAAGCAGGGGTGTCAAACTTGCGTTATCATGGAGGCATCACTTGACGTATCATGACTGTTTTCCTCTTCACTAAACTGGGCATGGGCATGGCCAGCGCGTGACACATCTGGCCCATAGGCCGCGAGTTTGACAGCCCTGATCCAAGGTATAGTTTAAATTTAGTGCTAAGTTTAAAGGAGCCTTGGTAGTACAGTGGTCTAAAGCACCCTGTTATTAAGACCAGCTGCCTGCAATTACTGCAGGCTCGAATCTCGCCAGGCTCAAGGTTGACTCAGCCTTCCATCCTTTCTAAGGTAGGTAAATTGAGGACCCAGTCGTGGGGGCAATAAGCTGACTTAGTATAAATATACAAAAGGATGAAGGCTATTGCTTAGCACATTGTAAGCCGCCCTGAGTCTCTGGAGAAGGGCGGCATATAAATCAAATAAAAAAAAATGGGTATAAGGCCAAGATTAAGAGTTTATGTTAGTAAAATATAACCCGTGAAGTAATAAATGGAACCTTTTGAGGATAGAAACTATTCATTCTTGTCTGTCCTGTCTAAATGAATCAGTGACAATATTGGTTGTGGTTATAGACAGATGTGTAAAGAATCCTTATGTGGATGCTAGGGGATGTATTGGTGAGAATGAGGATGCGCAAGTATTTTGGCATGCAGATAATACTAAGTTATTTGCTCGGGATTCAAATGATTTGCAATGAAGAATACAGTGATTGTATCATGCAGCATGGAATCTGGACCTGAGAATAAATGTACCATTTTGTGTTTTATGGGGAAAATGGATTAAAAATTGGGAGCTTGGCGCTCCCATGTAACACCGCTCCTGCGCGAGCTGCACTGGCTCCCAGTGGTCTTCCGGGTGCGCTTCAAGGTGTTGGTTATCACCTTTAAAGCGCTCCATGGCATAGGGCCTAGCTATCTTCGAGACCGCCTGCTGCCACCGACGACCTCCCATTGACCTGTGCGCTCCCACAGAGAGGGCCTCCTTGGGGTGCCATCAGCCAAACAGTGTAGGCTGGTGACCCCCAGGGGGAGGGCCTTCTCTGTGGGGGCACCTACCCTCTGGAATCAGCTCCCCCCAGAGATAAGGAGAATCCAAGACCTCAGTGCCTTCCGCCGTGCCCTTAAAACCTTCCTTTTCCAGCAAGCCGGGCTGGCCTAATTTTTTTAAAGTGTTTTTAAGTGTTTTGTTTATTGTTTTTAATTAACGGGGCCAAATTTATATATGTATATTTTTAACTGTATTTTAATATTTGTACTTGATGTTTTTACTTGGCTGTTCACTGCCCTGAGTCCTCAGGGAGAAGGGCAGTATACAAATTCAGTAAACTAAAAAATAAAATAAAATAAAATAAAAAATTACAGATTATATATAAATGGTGAAAAACTGGAGGAAGTAAATGAATTTGCGTACCTTTGTTGGTTATTTATTGATGGGAAGGTGGGGAAATTGAGAGCCAGTTTGGTCTACTGCAGTGAAGGCGAACCTATGGCACGCATGCCGGAAGTGGCACACAGAGCCATCTCATCGTCCGTTGCTCTTCTGGGTTCTGGCATGCACATGCGTGCCAGCCAGGTGGTCTTCGCGTGCACGGAAGCACTGGAAACTGGAAGAGCAGATCCCTGGTGCGCATGCATGTGCCAGCCAGGTGATGTTCACCTGTGCATGCATGCCAGAAACTAGAAGACCTAGTGACCGGCGCCCATGCGCATGCTGGAAACCGGAAGCTCAGCTTCCCAGCGCACACATGCGCACCAGGGAACTGCTCTTCCGGTTTCCGGTGCTCCTACATGTGCGCGCCAAGGAACTGCTCTTCCGGTTTCTAGTGCTAACCCCTGCACATGCTCCCAAAGGTTCGCCAACACCGGTCTAGTGGTTAAGGCACCAAGCTTGAACTCATGAGACCATGAATCCTGCCTTAGGTATGAAATCTGATTGGATAACTTTGGGCCAATCACTAGGAGATGCTAAATTCTAGTCCCACCTTAATCACAAAAGCCCACTGGATGACTTGTGGCCAATCACCAGGAGATTGTGAGTTCTAGTCCCGCCTTAGTCATGAAAAATGATTGGATGATTTGGTATCAGTGACTGTCTCTCAGCCCAATCCACCTCACAAGGCTGTTGTGGGAAAAATTGGTAAAAGGAAGGATTATTACTAGGCATGTGTTCACCACCTTGGGTTATTTATAAATAATAAGAAAGGCAGGATAAATAAACGCAGAAATTTTAAAACAGGAGTAGGAGAGAAGGTGAGAAGGGGGAAAAGAAGAGAGGAGTGGGGGAAAGGAAGGGGAAGTAGGATGAGGTAGGAGAGGAGAAAGTAGGAGAGGAGAGGAGTGAAGGAAGGGAAAGAAAGGAGAAGAAGAAGAAGAAGATTTGTTGAGAAATGAGGAAAGAAAGGGTAGAAGAGCAACTCTGAATGTAATTAAAATGCCTATGTTAATGCTTTCTTTAAGGAAAACATGTATATATATGATTAATTATGTATAAGAAAATGTACATTTTATATTATGAGTATAAAAAATAAAATGAGTATAAAATAATTTTTTTTAAACAGCAATAACACTTCGACTGATATACCACTTCACAGTGCTTTACAGCCTTCTCTAAACAGTTTACAGAGTCAGCTTATTGCCCCCAACAATCTGGGTCCTCATTTTACCAACCTCGGATGGATGAACAAAATGAAGAAATCCTAGTTAAAAAGGGAGTCGAATGCACGTGGTTTCTTAACGTGTTGCAAGGAAGGAATGTCCCAAATGGAAAAGGACCGTGTCTAATAATGGACTTCTGCCCGCTTTGTTTTATGGAATTGAGAATTGTCGATGTCAGGAGAGCCATCAAAGTAAAGCTGAATAGATTGAGGAGGGGTTGCTTAAGAACTGAGTGTAGTCAAACCAGAGGAGATAAGGTCAAGAATGAATGGGTGATGAATGAAGATGGTTTGAATGCAGAAGTGAAGGACCGTAGGACAGAAACGCATTGAGGTGGTCAGGTCATTTAAAGAGGATGAATGAGAACTGACTCGTAAAACAAATAGATGAACGAAGAGTGAATGGGCTGAGAAAAAAAAAGGAGAAGACTAAGAAAGTCACGCTTGAATGGAGACGATGAGATCTTTGGGGGTGGGGAGGAAGGAGGTGAGAAGTTTAAAGAACAAAAGGATGGAAATGAATCAACCCAGGGGATGGACACAAGGGAAGAAAGGATGATACAAAAATACAAGATGGGTCTTGATGGAAATGAGATTTAGCTATGGAATCCCTTTTACTTAGGCCATTAATTTCTTTTGCTTCACCTTATCTGCTCATCTTCTTTTGCATAGTGTCATCCTGATCACCTCAAAAGGGAATAATAGCATGATAAAGTTTTGTTTTGTTTTAGGGATGCCTTTGAATCAGTCACGAGCCCCGGCGACTGCCTGAACATATCCCAGCAGTGTTCTTGGCAAGGGATTTTTGGAAGTGGTTTGCCATTGCCTGCTTCCTAGGACAGAGAGAGAGAGAGAGTGACTGGCCCAAAGTCATCCAGCTGGCTTTATGTCGAAGGTAGGACTGGAACTCCCAGTCACCCAATTTCTAACCTGGTGCGTCCACCATTGCACCAATCTGACTTTCATGTGGTTCTAACTGAGGGTAAATTCCAAAATCCTGAGAATTTCTTTTTCAGATAGCTTCACTGAAGAACCAACCAGTATGGTGTAATGGTTAAGGTGATGACCTAGAAACCAGGAGACGGTGAGTTCTAGTCCTGCCTTAGCCATGAAAGCTGTCTGGGTGACTTTGGAGCAATGACTAGAAGACTGTGAGTTCTAGTTCTGTTTTAGGCATGAAAGCTGTCTGGGTGACTTTGGGCCAACCAGCAAGAGACGGTGAGTTCTAGTCCCACCTTAGCCAAGAAAGTCAGCTGGATAACTTTGACGCGATCACCAGAAGACTGTGAGTTCTAGTTCTGTCTTAAGCATGGAAGCCAGCTGGGTGATTTTGAGTCAGTCCCTCTCTCTCTCAGTCCAGCCCACCTCACAGGGTTCTTGTGGGGAGAAAACAGGAGGAGGAAGGGGTATTAAGTACATTTGCTGCATTGAGTTACTTATAAAGCAATAAAGGAGAGGGAATTTTTTAAAATGTAATAAAGAAATAAAAGAGGATGCCTAGCAGCATTAAAGTGAAAGAAATGAGGGATGACTAAAATAAAAACATCCGCAGCAATCTCCGTGGCATCTGAGACCGGTGTCTATGAATCACCTCTCAGGATGCAATGGGAAGGAGGGAGCTAAGCAAAAGAGCAAAGGAACGCACATTCTCCAGAAGACAGTGTGTCCTTTTAAAGCAAAGCAATGTTTTTGCATTTTTCAGCTGACATAACACTTTCGGAGATTTGATCTACCAAGCGGCGTCAATCCAAGCATTACATCATATTGAGTGGAATGGATGGATGTTTGCCCTTGGAGGCAAGTGGCTGCCTTACGGGAACCTGTGGCTGCATAGAAAGATCTGCGCATCCCCAAACTTCTGGGTTGGTGGGGAAGCAGTGAGGTAGAGGTAGTCCTTGACTTACAACTGTTCATTTAGTGACCCCCTCGAAGTTACAATGGCACTGGAAAAAGGCACCTTATGACTGTTTTTTCACACTTACGACCATTGCAGCATCCCAAAGGATACATGATCAAAATTCAGATAGAATAGAATAGAGAAGAGAAGAGAAGAGAAGAGAAAATAGAAGAGAAGAGAAGAGAAGAGAAGAGAAGAGAAGAGAAGAGAGAAGAGAAGAGAAGAGAAGAGAAGAGAAGAGAAGAGAAGAGAAGAGAAGAGAAGAGAATACAGAAGAGAAGAGAAGAGAAGAGAAGAGAAGAGAAGAGAATGGGAATAGAGAATAGAATAGAATAGAGTAGAGTAGAGTAGAGTAGAGTAGAGTAGAGTAGAATAGAATAGAATAGAATAGAGAGTAGAGTAGAGTAGAGTAGAGTAGAGTAGAGTAGAGTAGAGAATTAAGAATGGAATGGAATGGAATGGAATAGAATAGAATAAAATAGAATAGAATAGAATAGAACAGAGAAGAGAAGATAGAGAAGAGAAGAGAAAATAGAAGAGAAGAGAAGAGAAGAGAGAATAGTATAGAAGAGAAGAGAAGAGAAGAGAAGAGAGAAGAGAGAAGAGAAGAGAAGAGAAGAGAAGAGAAGAGAAGAGAAGAGAAGAGAAGAGAAGAGAATGGGAATAGAGAATAGAATAGAATAGAATAGAATAGAATAGAATAGAATAGAATAGAGTAGAGTAGAGTAGAATAGAATAGAATAGAATAGAATAAAGAGTAGAGTAGAGTAGAGTAGAGTAGAGAATTAAGAATGGAATGGAATGGAATAGAATAGAATAGAATAGAACAGAGAAGAGAAGAGAAGAGAAGAGAAGAGAAGAGAAGAGAAGAGAAGAGAAAATAGAAGAGAAGAGAAGAGAAGAGAAGAGAAGAGAAGAGAAGAGAAGAGAGAATAGTATAGTATAGTATAGTATAGAAGAGAAGAGAAGAGAAGAGAGAAGAGAAGAGAATGGGAATAGAGAATAGAATAGAGTAGAGTAGAGTAGAGTAGAGTAGAGTAGAGTAGAATAGAATAGAGAGTAGAGTAGAGTAGAGTAGAGTAGAGTAGAGTAGAGTAGAGTAGAGTAGAGTAGAGAATTAAGAATGGAATGGAATGGAATGGAATGGAATGGAATGGAATGGAATAGAATAGAATAGAATAGAATAGAATAGAATAGAATAGAATAGAATAGAATAGAATAGAATAGAATACTTTATTGGCCAAGCGTGATTGGACACAGATGCATACACTCTCGGTGTACATAAAAGAAAGGATACATTCATGTTGGCATTGACTCATATTTATGACGATTGTAGTGTTCCTGGGGTCACGGGATTATCTTTTGCGACTTTCTGAAAAGCAAAGTCAATGAGATTTGCTGAGCAACCCATGTTACTGACTTAACGCTGCAGCAATTCACTTAACAACGGTGGCAAAACAGACCCAAAATTCACCAAACAAATTTCACTTAGCAACAGAAATTCCGGGTCCATTGGGGTCGTAAATCGAGGACTGCCTATGCAAGGCAAAACGTCGTTTCCTTCCCTTGATGGATCTCAGCAGTATCTGAAACAAAGTTTTTTGATTAGCTTGGTTAAGAACTGGGGTTTTGTGATTCAGGCACTGGAGGCATTCAAATGTACAAGGAAGTAGATTCTCAGAAGGGAGGGGGTGCATTCCAGAGGAGTAAGAGGCAGCTGTAGGGGAAGGAGTGGCAGACCTTGGGAGGTGGAGTCAAGAGAGTAATCAGCCTGGGGTCATTATATTCCCACAAATGTTTAAGTCCAACCCTTCTTGAAGTCTGTGGACTTTTATCTAGTGCCAATTTAGTGCTGGCCAGTTAGTTAACCAGTTAGTTAACTAGATTCTTATATAAAGGCATGATCCATAAATCAGCTTAACTGGAAATTAACATGTGGCCTTGTTTCTTTGTGCCAGACATTGGCCAAGATACCATGTGTGAGAGAAGGAGGGTGAAAACTACCAGGGATGGTATTCACTTACCTTCCCTAAAGGTAAAAGTTCCCCTCACACATATGTGTTAGTCATTCCCAACTCTAGGGGGAGGTGCTCATCTCCGTTTCAAAGCCAAAGAGTCAGCGCTGTCCAAAAACATCTCTGTGGTCATGTGGCCAGCATGGCTCAACGCCATGGAAAGTGCAGACAATAGTCCTTCAAGGAGTTAAGTGCAGTAACAGACCTTATCAGTTTCTTGCAATAATTGCAAGGCCGTGACCTCCCAGCCGAAAGGCTGCAAATTAAGTTCTGACAAGCAGTCTTTGATGCATGAAACACAATGAGCAAAATCTCCAGAAATACGAACGGTTGTCTTCTATGACAACCACTCCCCTTTCCTTCTATTTATTCCCCAGCTAGGGAGGGGCCATTCAGCGTCCATGTATGCTTTGCTTCCCGAATCGACTCCTTCTCCTCCACTGTTCCCCTCTCCTAACTGCTCTGCGCCTACGTGCATCTGGAACAGGCCCCAGCTGTTCTTCCTCCTCACTCATATCAGCCTCCAAAAGCAGCTGCCTCTCCAGTGGCTGGGAAATGTGAGGCGGCTTGGCCCTATCTCTGTATCCAACACAGAACATCAATCAGAGCCTTCCCCAGACTCCAGCACTGGCCCAAGTTCCTTCCCAACCTCCTCATCATCCGAGCCTGCCGCCACCTCCACTGGCAGCTGGTGGACCACTACAACTTCTAAGGTCCCTTCCAACCATATTGTTCTGGTCTATGTGTCAACTTCATGGGTGCATTCCAGATGGGAAGGGTGGGTTGGGAAGGCCTCTTGACTCCATTACAATATCACCATCCTATTTCCCTCCACGTAGCCATGCACTGAATGGTACATTTGCAAAGATATGACTTTAATCAGCCTAATGAGCAGGAGTTTGAGAACTGCACCTGGAAACATGTTGTCAGGACTGATGAAATACTGTCTTGTTTCTGTTCGGGAGCAAAGTGGATAGTTTGGATACAGTCTGCATCCTAATGCTGCTTTAATTCCTTGGAAATGCAACAGGAAAATGTCAGACAAGTTGAAAGGATCAACAGAATGCCAATACAGAGGGATTTTTTAAAAAAATCCTTAAATTTACTTTAAAACTTCTCTTGCTGAGGATTAAAAGAAACTCACCCAGTATATAGAATGGAATGGAATGGAATGGAATGGAATGGAATGGAATGGAATGGAATAGAATAGAATAGAATAGAATAGAATAGAATAGAATAGAATAGAATAGAATAGAATAGAATAGAATAGAATAGAATAGAATAGAATAGAATAGAATAGAATAACAGAGTTGGAAGGGACCTTGGAGGTCTTCCAGTCCAACCCCCTTCTCAGCCAGGACACCCTATACCACTTCAGACAAATGGTTATCCAACATCTTCTTAAAAACTTCCAGTATTGGAGCATTCACAACTTTTGGAGGCAAGTTGTTCCACTGATTAATTGTTCTAACTTATATATTATAAAACTTGCTGATTGAGAGGTTCTTAAGAAGCTATTTCCAAAAGTGATTAAGAAATGAGGTTTGGCAGAACTGGGTGTCCATAATATGGTCTACGTTGCTGCTGTGTGCTTGGTGGAAATCCCTCAACTCCCAGCTCTTCAACTCATGAGCTTACTGTAAAAACCTCCATTCCTGCAGTTTATCCACGAGCAGCAACTGTCCGGAGTACAAATGGGCGACCTCACAATCTCTCCTTTTTCTGGAGAGATTTTGCTGGATGAAATACACTTTCTGGCCACCAGTATATCAACAATGCTGCTCCTTTGGAGATGTCTAGTTCGCCATGAATCCTCACCAGACGTCCATGAGAGGATCAAAAGAATGGAAAGGCTGGTGTGTCTTTCTTCATACCTTTTGGCTAACAAAACCTTTCTGCTCTAGCATTTTGCTTTACTTCTGGCAGGGGTGCAAAAGAGAGAGGGGGGGGAGGGAGGGAGGGAGGGAGGGAGGGAGGGAGGGAGGGAGAGAGAGAGAGAGAGAGAGAGAGAGAGAGAGAGAGAGAGAGAGAGAGAGAGAGAGAGAGAGAGAGAGAGAGAGTTTCAGGCCAGTGGTGAAATCCATTTTTTTACTACTGGTTCTGTGGGTGTGGCTTGGTGGGCGTGGCTTGGTGGACATAGCAGGGGAAGGATACTGCAAAATCTCCATTCCCACCCCACTCTGGGGCCAGCCAGAGGTGGTATTTGCCAATTCTCTGAACTACTCAAAATTTCTGCTACCGGTTCTCCGGAACCTGTCAGAACCTGCTGGATTTCACCCTTGATTCAGGCCCCGTGAGATGACCAGCATGGCTTCTGTAGGTCTCACAATTGTCATATTTATAAATGTCAACGCCTTTTTTGTTATAGGGATGGATCTGACCCAATAACTCACAAGATAAGCAAGTATGTATTTCTTAATTCCTTTTATTGCAGGCCTGAATTAATCCTAGGCCTATTCAGTTAATTGTAACTGACCTTTGTTATTTCCCTTGCAGGTATACATCTGGAACTGCTGGATGACCTCATGGTGGAAGGTTTTATACCCAGGGGGCGGAGTCAGGAGGTAAGGTGTGGTTATGGGGATGATGGGATATGTGATTTTTGCATGGCTGTGGGGTTGTTGTGTGAGAGAGTTAGACATTTGACCTGACATTTTCCTCCATATTTTGAAATTGAGGAATTACAGGCCAATAAGGAAGGTATTGATTAGCTTTCCTGGATAAATCAGACAGAAGATATGACTATATGAGCTCATTCTACTTTAGTTTAAGGCTACATGAACAGAATATTGCAAATCTGAACACATTTGAAAGACAAAGGTCACTCTTTTGAACACAACCAAGTTTACATTCTGGACAGAGAGGACCACTCAGTGGTGGGATTCAGCCAGTTCACACCACTTCGGGAGAACCGGTTGTTAACTTTCTGAGCAGTTTGATGAACAGGTTGTTGGAAGAAATTATTAGGGCAGAGAACCGGTTGTTAAATTATTTGAATGCCACAACTGGGACCACTGGTTTGAAAGTGAGGTGTCAGCATTCCAGAAAACCCCAACTCCGATTAAAACCTCCAAGCCAAGCATTTTTCTCAAAGTTCCACTTATTAGAGTAGGTATACTGGCACATCTGGGAAAACCCGAATCTTAGAGTTCCGGGTTTTCCCTTAGTAAATCAAAATCCCCAAATCCATCCCTTCACTCCTCAGTCTATCACATGCTCCAATCACCATCCGTTCCATCTCGAGACATCACTCTAACCACTCCTTCTCCAGATGCAGGACTGTCATGACCTTGACTGAAAAGAAGAATGCTATTTTGTCTAACTACATTCCCACTACTACTACTTTCCCACACACAAGAAGGTGGCAGCATGGAAGCGTCCGTTGCTAATATGGCTTCCAAAGCTGACATGAGGTCAAAGAAGCTATCTACATTGAACAACCTCTCTCAACAGAGGGGGAGGGACACAATTTCACCTATTTCCTGTTTACAACACTATTTCCTATTTCTTGTGTAAAAGTCCTTTCAGCCATCCCAAGAGGTTTCCATCCCCTTTTGTATTCTGATACAGGTGACTCTGAAGGCACAGAATAAATCTCCAAGTTGTCAGGCCTGGAATCCATCTTTTTCATTGGATCTTCAGGCCTGCCACAATTACTTCTGTGGGAAACTGGGAGGGGGGAGTTGTGTGGAGCCAGGGTGATATATATAGTCATAATAACATTCCTTTCTCAGAGAGTCGAGGACATCTTGCCCTGCACCTGGATGGCTGGAACTGGGAGGCATCTCCAGTTGGGACAGTGCTTGGATTGGATCATGTAATGGACTTGTGGGTATTGGGCAGGAACTTGAACTTTTCTTAGGGTGGGGAAAACCTGGAAACTTTCAGATTTGGATTTTCCCAGATGTGCCAATATGATATCTCTAATAAAATGGAACTTCAAGCCTCGGAGTATTATTTCATTGGGGGTGTTACTTGGAACCCTGACACAAGTGGCCTCAATGATTCTCAGAGAGAGTTCTAATGACCAGATGACTGCAAGGAATAGAAAGCCTTCCATTCTTCTCCATTCAGTCACAACTGAAGAAGCTTCTTGGATGAGAAGTGAAGCATCTTCAGGGGAAAAAGAAAAAAGAAAGCCCAGTTGCCTCTTGAAAAAATACCTTTGGGACAACCATGACCTGGATGACTGAGAATCTCCGTAGACACCAAACGTACAAACTTCCCACTGCAACTTTTAACTGCTTAATCCATTAGGCCTAGTCTTTCCTAAATTTCTCCCTCTGCCTGTTGAGTCACTGGAGGCTCCTGTCTCCCTTATCTGGTTGTTTGAGAGGCAGCATCTCTTCTATTCATCCCCCAAACCATCCACACCAGTGGTGAGTTGCTCCCGGGTTCACCACAGTTTGGGTGAACCGGTAGCGGTGGCAGCAGGAGGCTCCACCTATCTGCCCAGACGTCATCAAAAATGCTCTGCGCATGTGCAAAAGCACCGCATGCACGCATGCTACCAATAGTGAACCAGTAGCACCAGGATTTGAAACCCACTACTGATCCACACATTCCATTACAATATCCTTTGAGACTCTTGGACCCCCCCTGTATATTCTGGCCCCACCAACGTTTGATGTGCAGCCCTTCACATGTTGCACCGGTGTGGCCCTTGTTGCCAATGAAAATTGCGTAGGCCTGATCTGTTGGTAGAAAAATGACCCATTTGGGGTCATCAAGAGGGATTTTAAGCCACCAAATGCCAGAAGGGGAAACAGTCAACCCCTCAAGAAATTCACTCCATTTTGTTCTTCCTGCCTTGCATTCTTCCAATTGCTGATTCCTACAACTGCTTAGAGGTCTCCAGTGTAACATTTAGCTTAAGTTTCAGCTACCTGCTGTAGTCACATTGAGCACTAATGGGGCACATTTCAGACATTTCCGAGTGCTTTTCTCAGACAATTAATTCAATAATCCTTTGCAAATGGGAGGCTAAGGTTACAAGTGGTTGTCCCAGCTGAAGTGAGATTGGAGTCGGGATTTTCTAGGGCCACAGCACTCATTCTTAGCCACTATATTAATTCCTATGTTATTTCTTATTGTAGATCCAAAATTCATACAGTCCTGCCTAGAGATGGGAAGGCCTTGGGAAAAAAACCCGACTACCATACCAACAGAGTCATTGATCGAAGGGCAAACTGCCAGGCACAAAGGATCAGGACAATATATTAAGTTGCAATTCAGAAGCTTTATTGCTCAAACCTATAGGCTCAAGATCATGTGGACTGTTAGGACCACTTTATAATGCCTGGGTAAGACCACGCTTGGAATAAAACTTGCATCCAGTTTTGCTCCTCACAATATAAGAAAAAATGTTGAGACTCTAGAAAGTGTGCCGAGAAGAGCAACAAAGTTGATTAAGGGACTGGAGGCTATCTGTCAAGTTTCGAGGTCATCTCAAATAAATTGCATTTCAAACAAAGTCATTGATAAAAACTCCCATTTGTTGAGCACGACATTCTAAATCCTGGCTCATCGTAGCCAACACTGACTTCCAGACCCAAAACCCTCCCTTTCTGTTCCCCATTCCCCTGCACTCATTGGCCATCTTCCAACTCATTCTACCTCTAATCTACCGCTCTAGCTCAAAGGAATTTCCCCCCTCCCATCTCATCTCCTAGGGGATATTATCTCCAGGGAAAATAAGTAGGTGAAAAGTCAAACGTCCCTTTCCAGACGCCTCCGCTTCTCCTTCTTATGTCAGCACCAGAGTAAATGAAGCTTGAAGTGCTGACAGCTAAAGCATATGAAGAACAGTTGCAGAAATTGGGTTTATTTAGTCTCATGAAAAGAAGGACTAGGGGCAGTGGTGAAATCCTTCGCGGTTTGCCACCGGTTGGCTGCTTGCACATGTGTGGTGCACACCAAATGCATGCTGCATGTATGTGCATGCACAGTGAGTGCCAAATATACACTGTGTGTATGCATGTGCTGTACGCACCAAATGCTTCACATGGAACAAGGACGCTTAACAAGATAAGTAGAACAGCGAGGGGGGAAAACAGCTGTGCTGTGCTCTTTAGATTCGTGCTGCACAGCTGATCATTGGAAATAATGGTTCGGACCAACCCGTAGCTTTTTTTTTTACTACCAGTTCGCCAAACCGGTAGCTTTTATCATTACCGATTCGCCGAACCGGTGCGAACCGGTAGGATTTCACCACTGACTAGGGGTGACATGATAGCAGTGTTCCAATATTTTAGGGGCTACCACAAAGACGAGGAGGTCAACCTGAAGGCAGAACAAGAAACAATGGATGAAAACTAATCAAGGAGAGAAGCAACCTAGAACTAAGGAGAAATTTCCTGACAGTGAGAATAATTAACCAGTGGAACGACTTGCCTCCAGAAGTTGTGGGTGCTCCAACATCGGAGTTTTTCAAGAAAAGATTGGACAACCATTTGTCTGAAATGGTGTAAGGTTTCCTGCTTATTATGTTAGTCACAACCTGAGGGAACAGCAGAAATTCACACATGCACAATTATGCCAAGCTATTTTGTTACCCAGACCAGAATACGGGAGTCTCCTATGACCTAGTAAGATTTTTGAAAAGAAATCCCAGAAACTACATTTTTCCTCAGTTGTTTCATACCGCAGACCAACAACTAGCTGTATCACTGTTTTATTCACTTATTTTTGTGTCTTTAAGTCAGTGTTATCTCTTGGCAATCACCCACAACATATCCCTGCAGGATTTTTTGGCAAGATTTTTCACAAGTGGTTTGCTGTTGCCTACTTCCTAAAAAGTAACTCTGGATATAGGTTTTGCTGATTAGATTAGCATGATTTTGTTGTCGTAGAAATTGCTCAAAATGTTTAGAAATGTGAAACAAAAGTTTGAGGCTGTAACTTTTTTTATATTCAACTATGCTGAAAAAAACCCCTCAGAAATTACTACTGTTTTCTTTCTTTTTTTTACTTCTTTCTGCATTTTTCTTCTTCTCTCTGTAACTTTCTTAATTTTTGTTCGCGCTTTTATTTATTAAAACAAATTTTAATAAAATTGAATCCAACCCACACCTATTTCATCCTTCTTTTCTTTGAATTTGCTTTGCCTTCCATTGAATCAAAAACATGAGATTTCCCAGGAAGTGCTTACGGCTTAAAATGTGTGTGTGTTAGTTGGTAGGCTGTTGACTGGAGAGATTGAATATTAAGTGATACTTCGAGTGATTGAATATTAAGTGATTCTTCGAGTGATTGACTATTAAGTGATTATTTGAGTGATTGAGCATTAAATGATTATTTGATTGCCTTGTGTACTGTTAACCTCTTTAATAAATTGCATTGAGCAGTTATTAATTACAGCCTAATGTTTGGACTCCCGGAATGCACGGGCCTATTTAATAAAACTTTAGTTGACGTTTAATAGAAATGGTGAGGTGAGAGGCTCCAGTTTGTTACAACATAGATGTAAGTAAAATGAAATAAGGCAGGATCCAATCTGGGTCGGTCACTAGGAACAGAAATTTAGTCTTCTGAATTTTTGGATTCCTGCTGGAACCCATCCTCAGGGAACTTCTCTCACTCCAGAATGTGACCCAGATTGGATCCTGAGCAGCAGTGAGTTTCACATTATGTTACTACCTGTTCACCAGGACTGTGTGCATGCACCTGGTTCGCTCACACACCTGCGCATGTGCCCGGCCTTCCACGCATGCACTTTGCTCTCTCTTGTGCCTTCCGCGCATGTGCCCGGCCTCAAAAATGTGCCTAAATAGGATGGCATAGAGTTGGGACAGGTAGACAGCCCCACCCACAATTTCTGCTACTGGTTCAGGCGAACCAGTGCAAACCGTGTGAATACCATCTCTGATCCTGCGACATTATCCTGGGACACATATATGTGCCTTCCTTTGTGTGAAACAAAGCAAATCAGGATCCAATCAGAGTTGGTCCCAAGGACCAAAAGTTTATTCTTCCAAGTTTTTGGGTTCATCCTGGAGCCCATCCTCCGGAAACTTCTCTCTCTTCAAAATGTGTGCACATTATCCTTTATTTGTTCATTTAAAATTGTCTCTTGTTGCAGAGCCAGTGATGTTGGAAACACGGGAAAAAATTTGGGTTCAGAATGTTAAATTTACACAATCGCAGAATTTGAGGGAAAATTTTTATAAAATGTTCTATAGATGGCATTTAGATCCTAAGAAATTGTCGTGTATGTACCCTAATGTTCAGCCAAAATGTTGGAGATGTGACTGCTTAAATGCAACATATTATCATGTTTGGTGGACTTGTAAGAAAGTTAAGGCTTTTTGGATAAAAATTTGGTGGGTTATGCAGAATGTTTTGAAGAAAAAAATTCAATTTTCTCCACAATTGTTTTTATTGGGTATAGTTAAGGGTTTTACAATGGATGAAACAAAGTTGATATTGTATATGATAACAGCAGCGAGATTATTGATAGGTAAATATTGGAAAAATGAAGCTTTGCCCACTATCAAAGAATGGACTTTGAAGATGGCCAGTTTTGCAGAGATGGCGAAGATTTCAGCATATCTAAAAGATCGTTCACAAGAGACTTATGAATGGGAATGGAAAAATTGGATAGATTATGTGCAGAACAAATATCAAACTAGGAAGTATCAAATAGCTTTTCACTGAAAGTATTATATAAAGATAGAAATATTTGAATTTTGTGAAGATGAAAAATTATATGGGGGGTGGAGGGGTTCAAGTTTTATAAAAAGGGGATTTTGATGGGATTATATTCTGTGGAAGTCAGGGGAGGAGGGGAGGGTTAGGGGGGTTAGGGAAGGTTAGGTTGGGGGGCTCGGGGTGGGGTGGGGGGGGAAATGGGGTGAAAATGTAATTGTAAAACTTTTGCAATAAAAAAAAAATGTCTCCCGTTACTTAAAAATTATGATCGGCAAGAATTTCCTAAGGCCTCCTAGAGTAATTCCCATGATTTTCAGAGTTACTTTGATAGTGAGATGGTCGACATATAAATTTAAAGACTGAAAAAATAAAATAAATTTAAAAAATAAAATAAAATAGCTTTACTTAGCTCTTGGTATTCCAGACCTGTACCTGCACTATAGAGAATTGGAGGGCAAGATAACATGGTGTCAATCAAACCTTACAATTTTTTGGGGTAGGGCACAGCCAGTGATCATAAGTAACTATGCTACATGGTGGTGCAGTGGTTAGAATGCAGTATTGCAGGCTAATTCTGCCGACTGCCAGCAATTCGATCCTGACTGGCTCCAGCTTGACTCAGCCTTCCATTTTTCCTACGTCAGTAAAGTGAGGACCCAGATTGTTCAGGGCAAGATGCTGACTCTGTAAACTGCTTAGAAAGGGCTGTAAAAAACAGTGGCGGTATATAAGTCTAAATGCTATTTCTAGTCTTCAATTCAAAGTTACAACATTGAAAACTGTGACTTATGACCAGTCCTTGCACTTAGATAAGATAACTTTATTGTCATTTCCTTTTACTCTGAGTATACCAGCCCACATTAAAAATGAAATTCTATTGCCTGATCTCAAGAGAATGTATATCTACCCAAACACATACATAACACTCATATACACGTGCATACTTATGACCTCTGCAGCATCCCCATGGTCATGTGATACAAATAGTGACTCTTCCTGCAGCATCACCCAAGCCCCCCCCCTTCCTGGAGCTGCCTCCCAAGTGGGAGCCACAACCGGGAAGGTTCAGAGCCATCAGGAATCTGACTGCCTGCACAGAGCACCAGCTCATCTCCCTACCAAAATGGCACCTACCTATCTACTTGCATAGAACATGCTTTTGAAGTGTTAGATGAACTGAAGCTGAGGTGAGTGACAGAGAGCTCAACCCGCTACACAGTACTAGGGCTCGAACTGTCAGAGTTGAGACCATCTCCAGCATCATTAAGCCATTGAGCCACCATGCTTCTATTTTGGGTGGTGGTGTTATGAGAAAAGATGGCCCGGATGATGGCTTTCAGAAGGCCAGAGCTCCTAATATTGCGTGACAGACATGGGAAGGTTGTCCGCTGCAGCAAACACCAGCCGGGACTTCACAGGAATGAGCAATTGGGCTCCTTCCTGTTCCCTGCCGAAAGCTGTCAATCTCACATGAGTTATTTCTGAGCAGTCAGTGCTCCATTCTAAAATAAGTGCATCCGAAACCTTATAGGTCAATCTGTTGCATCTTCCAAGGCTTATGGGTAGATAGCTTGAGGGGGGAAGATAAATGGATGCCTTTAAAACAAAACAAAAAAACCCTTTCAGCTGGAATGCGTGAGATTGATACCAAGAGACAACGGTTGAAATGCTTTGCTCCCTTAGATGGGAGTCAGCTCTGTTAAATGCTGCTGGATTGACTCATGGATCAACAAACCTAGAATAGCTTGAATGCAAGAGCATTTTATATGTCAGATTGAGAGAGTAATAATCTACTTTACCGATTTGAAGAGGAGTACCGATGACAATCACGTGCAGTACTGTTACCGCTCTTACAAAGCCTTGGTAAGATCACACTTTAGAATAGTACATCCAGTTTTGGTCACCCTAATACAAAAACGATGTTGAGAATGCAGAGAAGAGCAACAAAAATGATTAGGGGCCTAGAAGTGAAAAACATACGTGTTGTGGTCTGCCAGCAGCCTGTGGAGCTGGCAGCGGAGTCTGACAGTGAGGAGGCTGGGGAGGAACATGGGCCAGTCCTGGAGTCTGGGGAAGGCTCGGACGAGGGTGCTGCATCGGAGGCAGAGATGGTGCCAGGGTCATCTAGGAGTTATGTGTGGACTCCTAAGCTTCCAGAGTCAGACATCAGAGAGGCAGAGGAACACTGTTCCTAGTGTGCGAATGCGCAGAGCTGCCAGAAGGCAAGAACAGTTAAGACAAAAGGGACATCTCAGGAGTAAGGCTTGGAGATGATTGGCCCCCTCCCATAAGACATAAAGGCACTTGGGCCTTTGCAGGAAGCAACGTTATAGATGGTGTCGGTTTGTACTTTGAAGCTCCGTTTTTGACTCTGTGTTTCTGTGTGGCCTTGCCAAGATAATTGCCAGGTCTTTGGCAATGTGTCAAAGAAGATAAAGGTGAGTGTTTACCAGCCTTATCCAAAGGACTGTGGCAGACTTCTTTTGGACTTTTTATAAACTCTTGGTGATTCAGCACGTGCTCTGAATGAAATGAATTCACAGCCATTAAAATAAAAAAAAAGGGGGATGTGTGTTTGGGACTAATTGTGTATTTTTTATTATATCAGGAAGTCTAGGTCAGAACAATACGAAGGATGGTTGCAGGGACTGAGTATACCTAGTCCAGTGAAAAGAAGGACCAGGGGGGACATGATAACAGTCTTCTAATATTTGAAGGGCTGCTACAAGGAAGAGGAGGCCAATTTATTTACCAAAGCACCTGAAGGCAAGACAAGAAACAATGGATGGAAACCAGTGGTGGGATTCAGCCGGTTCGCACTACTTTGGGAGAACCGGTTGTTAACTTTCTGAGCAGTTTGGCAAACTGGTTGTTGGAAGAAATCATTAGGGCAGAGAACCGGTTGTTAAATTACTTGAATCCCACCAGTGATGGAAACTAACCAAGGAGAGAGGCAACCTAGAAGTAAGGAGAAAATTCCTAACAGTGAGGACAATTAAAACAGTGGAACAAATTGCCTTTGGAACTTGTGGATGCCCCATCACTGGATGCTTTTAAGAGACTGCATAGGCATTTATCAGGAATAGTGTAGATCTCCTGCGAGAGCAGGGAGTGTTAGGAAATGATTATTGCCTAACTTGTTGGGTTGGCAATATATAAATCCTCAATATAGCTTTAAGACTGCTGTATTGCATCATACTGTGTCCTGACTGGTTAGCTCTGTAGCCAATGTCTTTAAGAGGGAGCTAGAAACATGGTTTCTTTCTCTTTGCTGTTCTTGCTCTCTGATATCTCTGTATGCTACTGCTTGCAAATTCAGAAGAACTGTTTATTGTGAATGACTACGACGACTGGTAAGAAGACTTTGTTATTGGATTATCCCTGGACTGTCGTTTTTGCTATCTCCTGCTTTATATGTGTATGACCTGGACTGTTTATTGGACTATGCCTTATTATTTCCTGAAAGTAAACACAACTCAGTGTGTCTTTGTGTTGGCTGTGTTTATTCATAACTACTCTCAATCACTTTCATGTGCACACCCTTGTTACTCAAGGGTTACTCTGCGAACATTGGTTATGGGCTAGATTACCTTTGAGGTACCTTTCAACTCTGTTACTGTTACCTCTGTAAGGTAAAATAATCATCCCCTTCCATGCACAAAGTTGGGATATGAAGCATGGATTTCTAGATGATGTGACCTCCAACACATGGGGGAGATGCCTGCTGGAAAAAGCCGGACAAGGGATGGTAGCATTAAAACACAGAGTTTACAAGACACACTTAAACACAAGTTTGTCAACCACATTTTAGCTTGGCAAGATGCGTCTCCCCCACCCCAGCAGGTTGACCTCAACTTACAACAATTTCTTGAGTGACCATTCATTTCATTTCATTTCATTTATTGGATTTGTATACCGCCCTACTCCCGAAGGACTCAGGGCGGTGAACAGCCACAAAATAAAACACATAAATACAAAATTTAAAAACAGAATAAAAGCGAATTAAACAATTTGGCCGAGATAAATTTAAAACACCCAATAATTTTAAAACAAATTAAAATTTACATTTTAAAGGGGAAAGATTTAGGCCAGGCCAGCTTGATGGAATAAAAAAGTCTTGAGAGCGCGACGGAAGGTGCGCAGATCCGGGATCCTCTGTATCTCCGGGGGGAGCTCATTCCAGATAGTATGTGCCCCCACAGAGAAGGCTCTCCCCGGGGGCCGCCAGTCGACATTGTTTGGCCAACGGCACCCAGAGGAGCCCCTCTCTATGAGAGCGTACCGGCCGGTGGGAGGCTATTGGTGGTAGCAGGCAGTCCCGTAAATAACCAGATCCTAAGCCAAGTCCCAATGGCACTGAAAACAGGGACTTATGACTGTTTTTCATGCTTACAACGGTTGCAGCATCCCCCATGATCACATGATCAGAATTCAGATGTAGACAGCAGACTGCTTCATTCTGGCAAGATTCTGTCTATAAAGTGAGGAATAATAAAGTAATCTGCTTGGAAGAATTGCAACTGTCTTTCATGTTTGGGGTGGGCGGGTGGGCTCTTCAGGCATCTTCTCTCGGAAATGATCCTTGAAAAATTCATATAAAACCTGAGGCTAAATACTGTTCCCAGCTGCCCGCCACTGATCATGTTTGTTGCTAAGAGTTATCATTCAGCAACAAGTGTTCAGGTAGTCCTCAACTTAAGACCATTCATTTAGAGACAGCCCAAAGTTACAACGGCACTCAAAAAAGTGCCTTACGACCATTTCTCACACTTAAGTACGGCCGTTGCAGCATCCCCGTGGGCAGGTGACCAAAATTCAGATGATTGGCAACTCATCCATATTTATGACGATTGCAATATCCCGGGATCATGTAATCCCCTTTTGCGACCTTCCGACAAGCAAAGTCAATGGGGAAGCCCAGATTCACTTAGCAACCGTGTTACTAAACTGAACAACTGCACTGATTTGCTTAACAACTGGGTCAAGAAAGGTCATCAGATGGGACAAAAGTCACTTAACAAATGTCTCACTTAGCAACAGAAATTTTGGGCTCCATTGTAGTCATAAATCAAGGACTACCTGTAGTTCTGTTTATGGTGGAAACCCAGAAATATGGGTTAATAAAGTAATCCATAGTCCAGTAAGTTATAGTGATGTTCACAGCATGATGACAAGAGTATGACATCACGTAACCTCATGGTTTACCTTTGAGTATGTCAAAGGTAATCTTGGATGACTTATCCAAGCAGTCTCTGAGAATCAGACATGATTGAACAGAAAAAAAGAAAAAAAATTGTGGTAATACAATAATGTAGTGTTATTACTGTATCTTATTAGTTGTAAATGACTAAGATTGGTTGAAATGCCATACAAAAGGGATAAACAGCATGTTGGATATGATATCTTTGAGTCCCAATGTTTAGATCAGAGATCAGCAACCTGCGGCTCTGGAGCCACATGCGGCTCTTTGGGCCCTCTGCTGTGGCTCTCCGCCAGGTGATCCTACCACTGGCTGGCCCCGCCCCTCGCCCTCCCCTCCCAGTCACTCCTCGCCTGGGGTGAGAAGGTAAGGGTGACGGTGAGGGATGGAGAAGCAGCCGAGACAGAGACAGAGAGATAAAGAGAGAGGGGGAGAGAGAGATACATAGAGAGATACAGAGTGAGGGGGGGAGAGAGATACATAGAGTGATACAGAGAGAGGGAGAGAGAGAGAGAGACATAGAGAGATACAGAGAGAGGGGGGAGAGAGAGACATAGAGAGATACAGAGTGAGGGGGAGAGAGAGACATAGAGTGATACAGAGAGAGGAGGAGAGAGAGAGACATAGAGAGATACAGAGAGAGGGAGAGAGAGAGAGACATAGAGAGATACAGAGAGAGGGGGGAGAGAGAGACATAGAGAGATACAGAGTGAGGGGGAGAGAGAGATACATAGAGTGATACAGAGAGAGGAGGAGAGAGAGAGACATAGAGAGATACAGAGAGAGGGGGAGAGAGAGATACAGAGAGAGATACAGAGAGAGGAGGAGAGAGAGAGACATAGAGAGATACAGAGAGAGAGATACATAGAGAGATACAGAGTGAGGGGGAGAGAGAGATACAGAGAGAGATACAGAGAGAGGAGGAGAGAGAGAGACATAGAGTGATACAGAGAGAGGAGGAGAGAGAGAGTCATAGAGAGATACAGAGAGAGGGGGAGAGAGAGATACATAGAGAGATACAGAGTGAGGGGGAGAGAGAGATACAGAGAGAGATACAGAGAGAGGTGGAGAGACAGAGACATAGAGAGATACAGAGAGAGGGGGGAGGAAGGGAGGGGAGAGTGAGAGATGTCAGAAGAGTTTTGTGGTTCCTGGTGCTTTTTAACAACTGGTTCTCTGCCCTAATGACCGACTGGGTAGGCATGGCTGGGGGGGTGGGGTGTCATGTGACTGGTGGAAGTGAGTGACATTGAGTTGGCCACGCCCACCCAGGTTTTGTGGCTCCCGGTGTTTTCTTTTCTGTGGGAAACGGGTCCAAATGACCCTTTGAGTGCTTAAGGTTGCAGACCCCTGGTTTAGATCTAAGCAACCTTGTGACCCACAATAATTAATGTGTAGAATGAAAACCCACGCAGTTTTTCACAATTTATATTTACTGCTCTGAATTTTGGATCAACCTTTCCTCAAGAAAAATAAAGCACGCCTTCCCTATAAAATTCAAAATAATTAACAAAGCTGATATAATATCTTGCATTAAAAATCCATTAAAGTTACCATTCCATTCTATTCAGTTGCGTGCATTTAATAGGATTAACGCTATGCTGCTCCCTGTATACCTGTCCAAGGTGCTGAAAGAGAGCCAGTTTGCATTGTAGCATTTACAACTTGCGCGTGGGATTTAAATAATCTCAGCTTTTCAAAACGAGGCCTTTTGAGACAGCTTTCTTGGCAAAAAAATAAGAAAAGAAAGAACTTATCCTGATGCAAACAAACACCTCATAACAATAAAGGGGAAAAGCTGTTACAGTTTGAATAATTTAACTTTGAGACAACTGTACAATCTAAATAATTTAAGTTTAAGATATATTGCTTCTATTACATACAGAGGGTTCTTTCCCCCACTGCTGTGCACTTCAGTCCATTTCTTAGGGAGAGTTAGGCTAGCAGGAGATTGCAAAAGAAGATTTATTTACACTAATCAAAACCATCAACATTGCATCTAAGTATCCTCTCCCATCAACAATAGATGATCAAATGGAACGGAATGGAATGAAATAGATATTAAGGGAATGGAATGGAATGGAGGAGAATAGAATAGAATACATATTAATGAAATGGAGTGGGTATTAATGGAATGGAATGGAATAGAGTAGATATTAAGGGAGTGGAATAGAAGTGAATAGAATAGAATAGAAGTGAATAGAATAAAGTAGAGTAGAGTAGAGTAGAGTAGAGTAGAGTAGAGTACAGTAGAATAGAATAGAATAGAATAGAATAGAATAGAATAGAATAGAATAGAATAGAATAGAATAGAATAGAATAGAATATGGAGTAGAGTAAAGCACAGTAGAATAGAATAGAAGCTGGAAGGGACCTTAGAGGTCTTCTAGTCCAACCTCTTACTCAAGCAGGAGGCCCAAAACCAGTGGTGAAATCCAAGTTTTTTTAACTACCTGTTCTGTGGGTGTGGCTTGCTGGGCATGGCTTGGTGGGCATGGCAGGGGAAGGATACTGCAAAATCTCCATTCCCACCCCACTCCAGAGGAAGGATATTGCAAAATCTCCATTCCCATCCCACTCTGGGGCCAGCCAGAGGTGGTATTTGCTGGTTCTCTGAACTACTCAAAATTTCCGCTACCGGTTTTCCAGAACCTGATGGATTTCGCCCCTGCCCTAAACAATTTCAGACGTCTATCCAGTCTCTTCTTAAAAACCTCCAGTGATGAAGCACCCACAACTTCTGAAGGCAAGCTGTTCCATTGGTTAATTGTCCTCATTATTATGAAGTTTCTCCTTAATTCCAGCTTGCTTCTCTCCTTGATTATTTTCCATCTATTGTTTCTTGTCCTGCCCTCTGGTACTTTGGAAAATAAGTTGGTCCCCACTTCTTTGTTGCAGCCCCTCAAATACGGGAATCGTATCCCCCTTAGTCCTTCTTTTATCTAAACTAGCCAAACCCAAATCCTGTAACATCCATGACCTGGATGACTGAGAATCTCTACAGACATTTATTTATTTATTTATTTATTTATTTGTTTGTTTGTTTGTTTGTTTGTTTGTTGGTTGGTTGGTTGGTTGGTTGGTTGGTTGGTTGGTTGGTTCGATTTATATGCCACCCTTTTCCGGACACTCAGGGTGGCTTACAATGCGTTAAGCAATAGCCTTCATGCTTTTGTATATATCTGCTTAGTAGGGCTTTCGGGGGGGGGCCCTAAGCAGTGTTCTTTTTTATACAAAGTCAGCTCATTGCCCCCACAATCTGGGTCCTCATTTTACCTACCTCGAAAGGATGGAAGGCTGAGTCAACCTTGAGCCTGGTGAGATTTGAACTTCCAGTAATTGCAGGCAGCTGGTGTTACTTAACAGTGCTTTAGTCTGCTGCGCTACCAAGGCTCTTGCTATACAATATGGGATGAACACCCTTTGAATGGTGGTGGGAATAGGAATGGATTTCCAGAAGAAAAATTGCAGACTCCAGGAACCAGAAGCACCACTCAGGTGACCCTGAGGCCACAGACAAACCTCCATGTGCTTCAACAACCCTCTAAAAGGATGCAAATGACCAGCTGTCTGCAAGGAATATATATCCTTCCATTCCCCACTGTCCTGTCAGAGCTGAACAAGCTTCTTGGATGAGAAACGAAATATCTTCAAAAGAAAAAAAACAAGAAAGTCCAATTGCCTCCTGAAAAAGCATCTTTGGGACTATGATCAGTTAAATAATTATATTTCTTAGTCCACCTATGACACTTGCTTTCATTATACATTGCTCCTTCCACAGACTATAAAGCACACCAATGTTTATTTATGAATAATATTTATTTATTTATTTATTTATTTATTTATTTATTTATTTATTTATTTATTTATTTATTTGTTGGTTCGATTTATATGCCGCCCTTTTCTGGAGACTCAGGGCGGCTTACAATGCATTAAGCAATAGCCTTCATACTTTCTGTATATACCTGCTTTGTAGGGCTTTCGGCCCCGCCTAAGCGGTGTTCTTTTTTATACAAAGTCAGTGTCAGGTTTTGATGTCGTCTTAATTAAAATACATTGCATTTCCAAACAAGTAATCTTTGAAGAAATCTTTCATTTTATTAAGCACGACAACCTGTCCCCGATTGTGGCGTAGCCAACACTGACTTCCTGACCTCAAACCTTCCTTTTCCGTTCCCCAATTCTCGGCATCTCATTGGCCCTCTTCCAAATCACTCTCCCCATATCTAGTACTTCAGCTCCCAGGAATGTCCCCCCTCCCTTCTCATTTCCTAGGGGACATTATCTTCAGGGAAAATAAGTAGGTGAGAAGTCAAGGGTCCTCTTGCCAGCTGCCCCCTCTTCTCCTTCTTATATCAGCACTAGAGTAAATGCAGGTTGAAGTGCTGACAGTCAGCTTATTGCCCCCACAATCCAGGTCCTCATTTTACCTACCTCCGAAAGGATGGAAGGCTGAGTCAACCTTGAGCCTGGTGAGACTTGAACTTGCAATAATTGCAGGCAGCTGGTGTTATCTTAACAGTGCTTTAGTCTGCTGTGCCACCAAGGCTGTATTGATACTCTTTTGACAATAAATACTGCTTAATGCTCTTGTCTTCTTTTCAACACTTACCTTCCAATGCAAGCAGCCTGACAGCCTTCAAAAGAAATCTTCATGTAATTATGTTTCTGTTCATCATTCAAAGAGATTCCTAGTCACAAACAAACCACGATACCACATACTCAGATCCACTGGAGGCAGACTTGATTATCATAACTAGGGTTTAATAGCTCTTAAATGGCAGAGGAATTTCTGAGTTCCAGTGAGATAGTTCTCTCTGAAATGCTCCCCGAATACCCCAGCAAGAAATTTAGGTACTAGCTGCAATAAATAGTTTTTGAGAAGTGGGGTTTCCCTTTTAATACATTTCCATGTTGAATGCTTCATTTTAACTGGAGTCAGTCAGTCCCATTCATAACTCTCTTGCTCTCTGCGTTAAGAGATTACTTTTCTTGAATGGGAAGCGCACCTGTTACATCCATTAAGACAAAATTAACTTACCATTCAGCCCTCAGAGCTGCAAGTGAATTCTGAATTACAATTGATGGTGTAATTTCATTTTTCTCCATGAGTACTTGCTCTTATATTCACTGGGTGGGGAGGACTCTTGAGTGTTTAACCAACAGAGCTAATAGCAAGCAGTAAACAATACCCTAATCAAGGAATTACCAACTCAGACAAACAGTAAACAATAAACAACAGCTTAATCAAGGAACTTCCAAGAACACTTCCCATCAACACTGACTTTGCCAGTATATCAACAGACATCAAACCCTACTCCCTTCTAGCACTGATAATGTTATCTAGTTTGATAATGAAATGTTTGCAAGAAAATGACCAAGTTCAGAGAACACCAAGGACCCTAGAATTAATAGTGGGGTCTGTCTGTCTGTCTGTCTCTCTCTCTCTCTCTCTCTCTCTCTCTGTCTCTCTCTGTCTCTCTCTCTCTCTCTTTGTCTCTGTTTTTCTCTGTCTCTGTCTCTCTCTGTCTTTTTCTCTTTCTCTGCCTCTCTGTCTCTGTCTTTGTCTCTGTCTCTTTGTCTCCGCCTCTCTGCCTCTGCCTCTGCCTCTGCCTCTGCCTCTGTCTCTCTTTCTCTCTGTGTGTGTGTCTCTCTGTCTCTCTCTCTTTGTCTCTCTCTGTTTTTCTCTGTCTCTGTCTCTCTGTCTCTTTCTCTGCCTCTCTGTCTCTGTCTCTGTCTCTCTGTCTCTGCCTCTGTCTCTGCCTCTGCCTCTCTGTCTCTGTCCGTCTCTCTGCCTCTCTATCTCTGTCTATCTCTCTGTCTTTCTCTGTGTCCGTCTCTCTGTCTCTCACTCTCTCTGCCTCTCTCTGCCTCTCTCTGCCTCTCTGCCTCTGTCTCTCTCTCTGTGTGTGTCTCTCTCTGTCTCTGCCTCTCTGCCTCTCTGTCTCTCACTCTCTCTGTCTCTCTCTCTCTCTGTCTCTGTCTCTCTCTGTCTCTGCCTCTGTCTCTCTGTCTCTGTCTCTCTCTGCCTCTCTATCTCTGTCTATCTCTCTGTCTTTCTCTGTGTCCGTCTCTCTGTCTCTCACTCTCTCTGCCTCTCTCTGCCTCTGTCTCTCTCTCTGTGTGTCTCTCTCTCTCTGTCTCTTTCTCTGTCTCTACCTCTCTGCCTCTCTGTCTCTCACTCTCTCTGTCTCTCTCTCTCTCTCTGCCTCTCTGTCTCTGTCTCTGTCTCTCTCTCTCTCTCTCTCCCTCCCCCCCCCTCTCTCTCTCTCTCTGTGTGTGTGTGTGTGTGTGTGTGTGTCTCCACCTTCCTTATCTTTTGACCTCACCACAATCTAAGTGACTTGCTGGCTTACAAATACAATAGAAGCCCAATATGAAAGTGCAGGGGGGAAAAATACCCAAAAGATTTACAGTAGCAACTTTTCTAAGTGCACAAGACCCTTAAATCTTGGCTCTCTTTCTGGGCCTAGGGTGAGTGTGTTTGTGGAACCCCTATAGTGCTTTGATGTAGTGCTTAGTTGTTGTTGTTTTTATTATCCAGGCTGTTATGTTTCATTGTTATGTTCGAATTGCATATTTGATATGTTGCAAGCCACCCAGAGTTTTTTGAAGTGAGCATATAATAAATCTTAATAATAACATTACTTAACAATTGTGAACAATAGATAACAAATGATGGAAGCGTCAATGTGAAAATCAGCATAAATTAATTCCTTGTTAACATCTGCCTTAATGGAGCATTACTCTGGGTTTGTTTGTTTTTTTTAAAGAAAACAAGAAAAAAGTGTATCTGTTGCCTGAAATATTCTGAAACATAAAAACTTTTGCATACAGCTTTCCATAATATTGGTGGATTATTATTTTTTTTACATTTTGTATGTGAGTATATTTGCAGTTCATGGAAGTATGCATTGAATCATTAACAGTGAAGTTATAAATGAATTAGAATTAGATTTGCTTTAGAATTCAGATAAAATGAGATAAATAACGTTTCAATTTACAGTTTTAAGTTATAAAAGGCTATAGTTTGCTTACATTTTTAGTGGAATAGCTTACTGCATTAAAATTCTGAAAAGTATTAGTATTTTTTTTAAAAAAAAAGTCTTTATTTACATTTTCCTTTAAAAACAAACAAACAAAAAAATAACAGTACACCATATAAATAACATACAACACAAAGAACATTACAAATAACACACAAGTGATAGGTACAAATGGTACCTTCATATCTGAGTATTCAATATATTATTACATTCCAGGGGAGAAAGAGCAACTCATCCCTCTTAAAATTTCGATTAGGTCTAACCGACCTCACTTAATATAGTTTCCTTCTTAACAATCCTTCCATATTTATTTTGGGTTATGATATTCTCTTCTCTAGCCAAATATATAATTTCTCCCAGGATAAACATGTTTGTGTTTGGTCCTTATCTTTTAATTTTTTGGTTCATTTATCAGCTTCTGCACAATCCAGAATCTTTTTTATGATTGCTTCCTCTGATGGGATATTCTGGTTTTTCCAATATTGAGCATATATCAATCTTGCCGCTGTAATAATGTGTAGAGCTAAATACCATGAATCTTTCTTGATCTTATCCGGTTTGGAGCCGAGCAAGCATGTCTCTGGTGACCATTCAATTTTTTCTACTAAAATCTCATTCAACCAATATTGGTGGATTTTAATACCCATCTCTGTACCTCCCACATCTTTCTGAAAAGCTAATTTTCCTTCTTCTGTGATACTTCTTCTGTAATAGGTGTAAAACTCAAGGCCCACGGGCAGGATCCGCCCCCCAGAGTGCTTAGATCTGGTCCGTGGGGCCGTCCTAGAAACAGCAAAGGAGTGGCCCACGGGTGCCTCTGCCAGTGAAAATAGAGCCGCAGGCACTCCTCCCAAGCTCCGTTTTTGCAGGCAGCAGGTTGCAGGAGGCTGTTGCAACCCAAAATGGAGCTTGCAAGGGCTGCAGGTGGCTCTCCTGAGATCCATTTTCATTGGCAGAGGGTTGTAGGAAGCCGTTGCAGCTGAAAACAGAGCTTGGGAGCCCATTTTTGCTGGCAGAGCACTTGGGCCCCCACAGGCACCCCCAACACGACTGAAATTTATTTATTTATTTATTTATTTATTTATTTATTTATTTATTTATCTATTTATTTATTTATTACATGTATTTATATGCCGCCATTCTCCCAAAGGACTCAGGGCGGCGAACACAAGTTAAGAAACAAGTACAATAAAATCATAATTTAATCCAAATAATTAATTAGTAGTAAATAATAAAGCCTGGAATCAGTCTCAGCCTATTTGTTTGAAAAACCAAGTCTTCAAGTCCCGACGGAAGGAGCGGAGATCAGGAGCCGTCCGGAGCTTGGTAGGTAATTCATTCCAGAGGGTGGGAGCACCCACAGAGAACGCCCTACTCCTGGGCACAGCAAGGTGACATTGGCTCGCCGTCGGAACCCTGAGGAGAGCGGCCCTATGTGAGCGAACAGGATGGTGAGAGGCAGGCAGGAGAAGGTCATGCAAATATCCTGGACCTAAGTCATGAAGGGCCTTATAGGTGAGGACTAGCACCTTGAAGCGGACCCGGAGAACCACTGGTAATCAGTGCAGCTCACACAGGAGGGTGTTATATGGGAGTAATGAGGGGCTCCCGTAACAACCCGTGCAGCTGCATTCTGGATCAGCTGGAGTCCCCGGGTGCATCTCAGGGGCAGGCCCATGTAGAGGGAATTGCAATAATCCAAGCGGGAAGTAACCAGGGCATGAGTGACTGTGCAAAGATCATCTCGGTCTAGCTCGGTAAATTGAGTTAGCCATACCCACCATGGCCCCCCAAGGTCAAACACAACCCTGATGTGGCCCTCAATGAAATCAAGTTTGACACCCCTGGTATAGGATTTCCTACCTAAGCAGGGGGTTGGACTAGAAGACCTCCAAGGTCTCTTCCTTGAAACATTTATCTCTGGTGCTAGTGAACCTCAGCCTGGGAAACGGTCTCTGGAATTGCAGCTGCGGTGGTGAAAATTGAGAATCCTGGTTGGTGTTGCAGCTTCTCCTTCAGAGCAGTGTCCCAAAGGTGCTTTTCAAGAGGCAACTGGACTTTCTGTGTTTTTCCTTGAAGTTGTTTCACTGGTCATCTGAGAAGCTTCTTCAGTTCTGACGGAATGGTGAGAATGGAAGGATTACCCTGGCAGTCATCTGGTCATTAGTACTCTCTCTGAAAGACTTTGAGGCCACAGGGAGGTTTATCTGTGCCCTCATGGTCACCTGAATAGTGCAAATGGGTGTGGAACAGAGGTGGTATTCAGCTGGTTTGTACTGGTTCAGGCCCCGTCCCCCCGTCCCCCACCCCGTCCCCCACCCCAGCATAATGCTTCCTATTTAGCCATGTATTTTAGGCCAGGCGCATGCATGGAAGGCGAATGTCAACTTGCAAAGCTTTCAAGTTGCCATGAGCAGGAGGGAGGGAGAACTGAAGTGAATTCCATACATTCTTTCTGACCGCAATCAGAAGGAGGGTGTTAGGTTTCACAGCCAGCCAAAGTGGTTAATTGGAGAATGCGATTTATGACATGGACAGAGAGGAGGGGAGAGACAGGGTCATAGGGGAACGTAAATCTACGTGGGATCAGTCCTAACTGCATCCGAGTATTGCCGGAATGTTGCTCCTAATAAATGTCTATATTTCCTTTGAAGTTTGGATCATGGCTCATGAATTAATTAGGGCATCTTTCGGAAACTTGACAGACAGTTAGCATGTGTGGAAGGCCGGACGCATGTGTGAAAGGGGCACGAGCAAAACGAGCGTGCGCGTATGCGGCAAACCGGTGGTAAGAATTTGTGAAACTCACCGCTGGTGTTGAACTTTTAGAAGTTCCTTTCAGCAGTTCTATGAATGTTAGAAGAGAATATTTGTAGCTCCGGGTTGAACTTGTGGGATCCTTGGTGCTCTCTGAGCTGAGTTGTTTTCTGGCAGACATTTCATTACCAAACTAGGTGATACTATCAATGCTAAAAGGGAGTGGGGTTTGCATTCTGTTTATAAACTGGTGGCTTGCCTTGTCAGTCTTGGTGAGAATGTTCCTGGTTATTCCTTGATCAGGGTGAGAGCTAGTAGTATATAAGCAGAAAGCAAAGCCCACTCCCTTCTGGCAATGATGATGTTATCTTGTTTGTATCAACCTCAACCTGTCGTGGTTGTCATTCAGGTGGGCGGGGGGAGGGAAAACCCCACTTACCAGTTGTCATGGCCAGAGTGCGTACCGTTGCTGATTTCACTCTGCTAGCCATTTCCATAGTAGCCGCTGGGATGTGAAAGCCTTGGATAGGCTGTCTTTAGAAGAGCATATGACGGCCGTGGCCAGGGGGGCCTTTTATCAGGTTCACCTGATTCGCCAGTTGCAGCCCTTTCTGGACCGGGACGCCTTGCACACGGTCACTCACACCCTTGTCACCTCCCGGCTGGACTATTGTAATGCTCTCTACATGGGGTTCCCCTTGAAGAGCACTCGGAGGTTCCAGCTGGTCCAGAATGCAGCTGTGCAGGTGGTTATGGGCGCAACCCATTGTGCCCACGTGACACCCCTCCTGCGCGAGCTGCACTGGCTCCCAGTGGTCTTCCGGGTGCGATTCAAGGTGTTGGTCACCACCTTTAAAGCGCTCCATGGCACAGGACTCGGGTACTTTCAAGACCGACTTCTGCCACCAATAGCCTCCCACCGGCCAGTTCGCTCCCACAGAGAGGGTCTCCTCAGGGTGCCATCGGCCAAGTTATGTCGGCTGGCGACACCCAGGGGGAGGGCCTTCTCTGTGGGAGCCCCAGCCCTGTGGAACGAATTGCCCCCGGAAATACGTAAGATCTCCGACCTCCGGGTGTTTCATTGTGCACTCAAGACCCTGTTGTTCCGCCAGGCTGGTCTATCAACATAATAGTCTTAAATTGGGTTCTAAATTTCTGGGGTTTTAAATTTGAGCTGAATTCATTTAATAATTTTAAACTATTTTAACTGATGTTGTCTTGTGTTTTAATAGGCTGTACACTGCCCTGAGTCCTTCGGGAGAAGGGTGGTATAGAAATAAAATTATTCTTATTCTTATTCTTAGGATGGCTGCCCTGAGGGAGCCTCCATTATAGCAGATCCAAACAGTGGTGGGTTCCTCCCGGTTCTGCCCGGTTCCGCCGAGCTGATAGCAGTGACGATATGTTGTCACCGAACCGGTTCTGCCCCCCATCCCTCGCCTCCCCCACCCTGCATTATTCTTACCTTTTATTTGGCCCCACTCCAATCTATTGCTGCCTCCTGAGTCCCAGCTGATCGGCTAGAAGGAAAAAAACTGTTTAAACTCTTGCCGCGGGGCTTCAAATGGCCACCCTGCAGCTGATCAGTGTTAAAAGAAAACAAATGAGTAGACCAGTATCTGCAAAAATAAATGGGTAAACCAGTGCCTCCAAAAACAAATGAGTAGACCGGTATAGCTCTGCAAGCAGTTAAAAGCCTGGTAGACCAGTACCTCTGCTAAATCCTAAATAATTGTCACATGACCATCAAGCCACGCCCACAAAATAAGCCACGCCCACAGAACTGCTAGTAAAGAAATTTAGAACCCACCCCTGGCTCCAACGCTATCGCAGCTGCACAGCTGAGAGGCGAACCTGGAAGTAACTACGCGGCTTCTAATATTAAAGACTATTCCTTAGTGTTTCAACGAGCTGAAGGGGCGGAGCTTTGTGTATCATACCCACGATGATGAAATGTAACTAGCTTTGGGGGTGGAGTCACAGGATTAGCGGGTAGCTTTAAAAGGTGATGGGAAGCACTGTGCGATAGCGCTGACAATAAACCATTCTCCACGGGTGTTTGTTGGTTCGTGCCGAAGCCGAGGATAAAGATTGCTAAAACACAGATAACTTCTGCTTTGGAGTCTTATTTCACAGCGGAAATCCGGAACCTGACAGTTTGGTAATGAAATGCCTGAAAGAAAACCACCATCTCAGAGAGCACCAAGGACCCCATAAAATAATCTAGGTCAGTCTTTCTTCTTCAAATCTAAATAAAAAGATGAAAACTGGACACTTTCCATCAGTTCAGAATAATATAGGTCAATCTTTCCTTTATATTAATACAAAATTATGTTGAACGGTGAAAACTGGACACTTTCCATCAAACTAAAGTTTTAACCTGGCTATCGTCATCTTTTAATGACCCCATAATCCCTTGCAGGGCGGAGTCTGGGCAACTAAATGGAGCTGAGTGTTTACCGGCCGGATGCCCTTCCTGTCGCCAATGTGGAGTTGTAGTCAGCAGATATAATGTGCCCAGAGAGAGAAATATTTGCCTCTACCTAGGATTGAACACACAGCCTCCTGATTGTGAGGTGAGAACTCCACCTCTAGGCCACCGCACCATTCTAAAGCTTTAACCTGGCTATGGCAGAGTTAAACCAACTCTGAACTATAGTCCGTTTACTGTAAATCAGAGATGGTATTCAGCCGGTTCGGACTAGTTCAGGCGAACCAGTAGTGGCAACCTGCAGGTGGGCTGGACTTACCCACCTACCCCTGCTCTATACCATCCTATTTAGCCACATTTTCTAAGCCACATGCATGCATGCAAGCTGCACGCACGAGCAAAGCATATTTATGCTCGCATTTTTGGTGCGCAGAGAACTGGTGGTAAAATTATGTGAAACCCAGTGGTGGGATTCAAATAATTTAACAACCGGTTCTCTGCCCTAATGATTTCTTCCAACAACCAGTTCACCAAACTGCTCAGAAAGTTAACAACCGGTTCTCCTGAATTGCTGTGAACTGGCTGAATCCCACCATTGGTGAAACCCCCCCTCTGCTGTAAATCCTAAATGCTTGATAATTCAGTAAACTCCAAGCCTCTTTAGGCATAGTTCAACATCACATCTTTGAATCTTATTTCTCTTCCTAGCACCATACTACTAGGATGATAAAAAAAATAGACCGAAATAAAGGTGAGATAAAAATAAATAAACAAAGAAATAAACAATAAATAAACAATGCCTGGACAAAACATCCGATCAAAGTCCCTTCCACCATTTTGCCAATCCAACATATAGAAGCTGACATCCATCCTTTATGAAACATCTTACTGGAGAGTACAGTAAATTGAATCTCACTTTATATTTAGCAAACAGCACTCTTGGTACCTTTTATCCGCTGCTTTTTCATGTGCGGTAGAGGTGAACCGAAACAATATTTCCTTCATCAGTTGATGAAAAAAATATTTTGAACACAGTAGGTCGGCACTTGTTAGTTGTGCTGAGATTGTAAGGAAAAAACTGGACTGTGTGTTGCAATTCTGGTACCTCTGGGGATTCTCAATTTGAAGAGAGGGTAGGATGTACAGTAGTCGTTGTTGCTTTGTTTTTGTACCACCTAAATTTAACTTTTGCGGATTTTCAGATATATGCCTTTGGATTAGTTCATGCAAGACTGCAGGGTTATTTCCAGCAAACTATTCATTTCAGCTCTGGATTTGAAGCAAAAAATCGCTTGATCCAATGGAAGTATATTACAATGAGCCAGAAGTAAGAACTAGGGCTGAATAGCAATAGCAATAGCACTGAGACTTCTATACCACTTTACGGTGCTTTACAGCCCTCTGTAAGAGGTTTACAGAGTCAGCATACTTCCCCCAACAATTTGGGTCCTCATTTTACCCACCTCGGAAGCATGGAAGGATGAGTCAACCTTGAGCCTGGTGAGATCTGAACTGCCAAATTGCAGGCAGCCAGCAGTCAGCAGAGGTAGCCTGCAGGACTGCACTCTAACCACTGCGCCACTGCGGCTCTTTATGGTAGATCTTGTTGATAAATGGACTATGCTTTTTTAAGGGTAGGCCAGGAGTGGGTGTGGCCTAATTGGCCTCCTGCATCACAGCAGGGGGAAAATGTTTTTGCCCTCCCTGGGCTCCGGAGGCTTTTCTTGAGCGTCCGGAGGGTGAAAATGGCCTCCCCAGGCTCCAGAGGCCCTCTGGAGGCCAGAAATGGACCCGTTTCTGGCCTTCCCAAATTTTTCAGTAGGCCCGTTTTTCACCCTCCCTGAGCCTCCGCACATGCCCTGCACTTACCTGCATCCAAAACAGGTCACGTAGGGACTCCTGGGAGGTGCAGGGCAAGGTAAGTGGGACCAGCCAGGAGTGGGCTTTGGGGGTCTTAGCTAGAGTTCTCCTGAACCCCTCAAACCCCCTGGGCTAGGCTCTCTCACATAAATAAACGGAGCTGGCTGTGATTGCAGCTTGTGATTTTAAAGTTAAAGTGATTTTAACAGTCTGCACTAAATTGGTGCTAGATTAGAGTCAATGGAATTAAAGAGAGCTTGGATTTAGACTGTTTGTGGGAATGTAAAGATTCCAGGCTGATTCCTCTCTTGACTCCATCTTTTTAAAGCTAGGCTCTCTCGCTTCAATAAATGGAGTTGGCTGTGATTGCAGCCTGTGATTTTAAAGTGATTTTAACAGCACTAAATTGGTGCTAGATACGAGTCAATGAGATTCAAGAGAGCTTGGATTTAGTCTGGTTGTGGGAATGTAAAGATTCCAGGCTGATTCCTCTTTTGACTCCACCCTTTTAAGGCTAGGCTCTCTCGCTTCAATAAATGGAGCTCACTGTGACTGCAGCAGAGGTGGTATTCAGCCAGTTTGGACCGGTTCAGGTGAACCAGTAGTGGTAAAACATAAAACATATCTTTTTAGAGCAAAAGTTTGATCCAATATAAAATAAGTATAGATTCCAAATTTCATCCATTACCATCTTAAAGAAGAAAAAAAGAAGAAAAAGTAAACAAAAAAAAAAAAGGAAAAAAGTTCTAAACCCAATTTTTCCATTCAATCTAACTGTCAGCACTTCAAGCTGCATTTATTCTAGTGCTGACATAAGAAGGAGAAGTGGAGGCGTCTGGAAAGAGACGTTTGACTTTTCACCTACTTATTTTCCCTGGAGATAATATCCCCTAGGAGATGAGATGGGAGGGGGGAAATTCCTTTGAGCTGGAGCAGTAGATTGGGGTAGAATGACTTGGAAGATGGCCAATGAGTGCAGGGGAATGGGGAATGGAAAGGGAGGGTTTTGGGTCTGGAAGTCAGTGTTGGCTTCGATGGAGTCAGATTTAGAATGTTGTGCTTAATAAATAGGAATTTTTCTTCAAAGACTTTGTTTGAAATGCAATTTATTTGAGATGACCTCGAAACCTGACTAACATCTTGTTCTAACATTTAACATTCTATTAAATATCACCCTAAATCTTAAATTCCAAATCTAAACAGCTGTTTATAATATTCATTTATCATTTTAACAATCAGTATTTCATATATTTCCCTTACTTTAAAGACCCAAATTCAATCAGTATTTCTTAAAAAGAAATTATTTTTTATTTTTTTTAATTTGATTTATATGCCGCCCTTTTCCAGAGACTCAGGGTGGCTTACAATGCATTAAGCAATAGCCTTCATACTTTTGTATATTTATACAGTCAGCTTATTGCCCCCACAAACTGGGTCCTCATTTAACCTACCTTAGAAAGGATGGAAGGCTGAGTCAACCTTGAGCTGGTAAGATTCGAACCTGCAGTAATTGCAGGCAGCTGTGTTAATAACAGGGTGCTTTAGACCACTGTACTACCAAGGCTCTCTCCAATTTTAGATGCAAAATTGCATCTAAAAACCAACACAAAGTATTTTACTCCTCACTTACAAACATTTCAAGATTTTTAGTGTAACTCTTGTCCTGCAGTGAGTTGTCCTATGGGAAGTTGGGTATGGCTAGTTGGCCATGGTGTGTTGGTTGTGTCGAGTTGTCATAGACCTGTTCTTCTAACCAACGACCTAGCTAGTTTAAAACTAGGTATGCCAACCAGTAAAGCAGATTTCCCCAAGAGTAACCTCCAGATAAATTCAGACAACTGCCAAAATGTCTTTCCAGTAAAGTCAAGATAGCGATAGAGATTCTCCCCGGAGCTTCACATCAGCCCTTCTGAGCATATTTTTCTTCTGTTGAAGATGTTCACCTTGAGCACTTGCCAGAGCAGAAAAATGTGGTATAAATCAAATCAATAAATAAATGTTGAATATTAAACTTGACATCTTCTGCAAGTTAAGCATCTACTTGACCACTGAGCTGTGGCCACTCCCTTGGCCTCATTTAAAGAATCCTATGCTTCATATTATAAAGCTATTCAGAGAAGAATTCCCCTGATCACCTCACAATTGCTTAATTGTGAACTTGTGAATCACGGTGTCATTCTACAATGGGGTTTTCAAGAGCAGCCTAAAGTTTAAGGAGCCCTGCCAAGATATCTCTCCCAGAAGGGTTGAACAAGGCTTAGGAAATAATTTGGGAAATGTGCTTTTGACAGGTAAGACTGTGAATTTATTACCTGTCTGCAGCTCTTTAAAGTAGCCATTTTTCTTCTCAGGATTGCATGGCAGCTTTCTGTAGTTGGCCTCAGAAGATGCAGATGTGTTCAAAAGTTACAGAGAAGAACTATGTTCATACTATCCTGCTTCTGGTTTCGATTATATACTTTCACATGCACAGTTGCTATGGCAATTAGCAGTTTACTCAAGATCAAGGAGATAATAGCAGACAAGGAATGCAAACCAAAACAGTCTCAGGAAGAAATTTACGTGAATTGTTTGATTTCCCTTTAATAAAGGAACAATAGCCAAAATTCAATCCAGAGTTCCATGATCCATATCTGGGTTTCCAGATAGTCCAAAGATCAGAATTTCAGGAGCAGAATCCTCACAAACATTATGCAAGAGCCAAAGATCAGGTGGTTGATTTTGATAGAAATCATGGGTTAAATCAGGCTTCAGCCAGCCACCTTTAATCAAAGGATTTACTCCCTTGCTTGGCAAGAAGTCTCAGAGAAAGTCTTTGTTCTGCTCTTTTCCTCAGCTCCCTGGGTCCAGAGGCTGGGAGGCCTGCAATCATCATTATATTCTTGTATTTGACCAACCTTAGATAATCCTTGGCTTTGTGTCTCCAAAGGCTGACATTGTATAGGTTCTGCTGGAACAGCTTCTTCAAATTAAAATTCAGAATCAGTGTCTGAGTTTTGGGCCATGACACATACCTCTGGACTCTGCAAAGCATCACTAGAATTCATGGGTGAAACTTCAAGGATGTAGAAACAGGTTAGATATTAGGAAGAATTTCTTGACTGTAAGAGCTGTCAGTGAGTGGAACGGGTTACTGTGATTCTACAATTTTTGAACACAATCTGAAGCATTACACTGCCCTAGGCCAGGTGTCAGCAACCTGTGGCTCCGGAGCCACATGTGGCTCTTTGGGCCCTCTGCTGTGCCTCCCTGTCAGGTGATCCCACCACTGGCTGGCCCCGCCCCTCGCCCTCCCCTCCCAGTCACTCCTCACCTGGCCTGAGAAGGTAAGGGCAACAGCGAGGGATGGAGAAGTGGCCTGGGCAGAGACAGAGAGATACAGAGAGAGAGGGAGAGAGAGAGGGGGGAGGGAGGGAGGGGAGAGAGAGATATGTCAAAAGGGTTTTGTGGTTCCCAGTGTTAACAACTGTTAACACAGTGTTAACAACCCTAACCCTAACCCTAACCCTAACCCTAACCCTAACCCTAACCCTAACCCTAACCCTAACTCTAACCCCAACTTAACCCTAACCCTAACCCTAACCCTAACCCTAACCCCAACCTAACCCTAACCCTAACCCTAACCCTAACCCTAACCCTAACCCTAACCCTAACCCTAGGCAATGAGCCACAGAGTCGAATTGGTGCTTGGATGCCTAAACTGAATCAATTAAATGGAATTAAATTAAGAGATAGATAAGTGATGCTTCCATGGAAATGTCATTGGCTTAAAGAAGAGCCAGTTGAAATTTTATTTCCTTTCATTAAAATCAAATCTCCATCAAATGTTTTGGAAATACAGTTTTCTTCCTCTTAGCAAACCATGATGTAATGGCCAAAGATTGTGGTCCAGAGATTGTTGTCTTTGTAGGAGATGACTAGCTGAGCCCAAGGGAGGGGTCAAACATGTCATAAGTCACAAGTCTCTGTGTGCCCATAAGAGATTTAAGTCCAGCCCACTTTGAATTTCTTTTTATCTCCTGCTCAGTTCCCTTGACCATTAGTTGGCCACATTCTTGAAGAAAGCTCAAGCTTGCAATAACTCTTTACACTCATTTAAACTGCCTGAATCTCCTGATTTCACGAGCGCTTGACATTTTTGTTTGTAACCTACATTGCTCTTTTGCAGTGAGCTTGTCCTGTCAATGTGTGGAGGACTTGGCAAAGTGGGAACGAACTCTTTACACAGTGACTGCTTAACTCTGTCAGCGCTTCGATGCTGGCATAGAGAGCAGAAGGGAGAGAGAGATAAGCTCTGAACTTTTGCCTGCTAAATCCCTTTGAAGTCGGGTTGTCGTGGAAATGAAGTGGGGGGGAGACATTCCTGGGAAATGACGAGACAAGAAGTCTGAAGAATGACTTGGAAGATAGCCAATGAGAAGCAGAGATTTGGGGATCGGAAAGGGAGGGATTGGGGGGCAAAAGGTCAGTCTTGTCCGCATCGAGTCATGGTCCGGTGGCTGTGCTCAATTAAAGAAAAGATTTCCTTAAAGATTGGCAGTTTGGAAATTCATTTATTTTGAGATAGCATCGAAGTCTGACAAATTCACTTTTTCAGCTGCAGGAGTTTGGCATTCAACTCAGCTGTCTAGCCTTATAGCTGGTGTGCTAATATTGTGATGTTGCCCACAAGGTTGATGAGGGTATGTGCATTTAGAAACAGAAGCAAGGCTACTATGAGCTTAAAATAAAACTAGAGAAATGAGCTGACAAAGCAGTGGAAATGCTATAACCTTAGGAATCAGTGGGGAGGGGGATTTGGCAGAGAGTTCTATGTGTTGCAGGTTAGTTTAGTACACAGTCTTGTTGTTATGGGTTATACTGGACCACACGTTAATAGCAATAGCAGTTAGATTTATATACCACTTCATAGTGCTTTACAGACCTCTCTAAGCAGTTTAAAGAGTCAGCCTATTGCCCTCCACAATCTGGATCCTCATTTTACCGACCTCGGAAGAATAGAAAGCTAAGTCAACCTTGAGCCAGTTAAGCTCGAACTGCTGACATTGAGCAGAGTCATCCTGCAATACTGCATTCTAACCACAAGATGCCACCACATCTTAAGTTCCAGTTAAGATGATTTATTGCTCATGCCTATACACAAGAATCTAGCCAATTAACAGTCAGAACTAAATTGGTGCTAGATAAGAGTCAATGGAAATCAAGAAGGTTTGGATTTAGACAGCTTGTGGGAACCTAATGATTCCAGGCTAATTGCTCCTTTGACTCCATCTCTAGGCTCAGCCTGTCCTTCTCCTACATATGCAATCTTATATGCTTTATATTGAGAAGACAGGATATGAAGAGAAGAAGAGGTAAGAATGCACTTAAGCAAAGAAGAAAAAGAAAAGAAAGCCCAAGATGGAAACTTCAGAATTTCTTGCTATTGTTTGGCTCATTTGCGATAGATAGATAGATAGATAGATAGATAGATAGATAGATAGATAGATAGATGATAGATAGATAATGGATGGATGGATCAATGAATGGAAAGATGGATAGAGAGATGGATGGATGGATGGACAGATAGATGATAGGTTGTCTATTGATAGAGGTAGATTAGCTAATATAGATAGATGATAGATCAATAGACAGATGATAGATGAGACAGAGAGATGATATGATAAAGATGATAAATTATAGATAGATGTGTGTGTGTGTGTGTGTGTGTGTGTGTGAGAGAGAGAGAGAGGGGGGGGGAGACCAAATGCTGTCCATATGAGGGTCCTGTCCAGTGGTGAAATCCAAATTTTTTACTACCAGTTCTGTGGGCATGGCTTGGTGGGCATGGTGTGCTTGGTGGGCGTGGCTTGGTGGCATAGCAGGGGAAGGATACTGCAAAATCCCCATTCACTCCCCACTTCTGGGAGAAGGATATTGCAAAATCTCCATTCCCACCCCACTCTGGGGCCAGCCAGAGGTGGTATTTGCCGGTTCTCTGAACTACTCAAAATTTCTGCTACCGGTTCTCCAGAACCTGTCGGAACCTGCTGGATTTCACCCCTGGTCCTGTCTTCCTCTAGCGCCGGAGTTGTTCCTTGGCAGGTGACAGCCAATCTTTGAACCAGCTGAAGTTGCATGTTTCTCACCTTAGCTGCTCAGTTGTGTTTCAGTCCATCCTGAAGAGCAGTTCCGCATTTGCTTCTGGTTAGGGAAGGGAAAGGGTTGGGTCCCACAAACCACGTAGTGGTGGGATCCTCCCGGTTTAACAACCAGTTCGGTGATTGCGTGCTTTGTGTGTGCGCTCGTGCACAGTTTGACGAAATCTTCCCTTTTTTGAGGTAGGCTCTCATAAAAGATCTTAGACATCTGGTTGCATTTTCCCTCCCACTCTCTTCCATCCTGTAGAGTCAGGGTAGAGAGCCCATCTCAATCTCTTTCTCACACTTTCCATATTTCCTGGGTTTAAAGCCTTCTTTTTCCACATGTTTCACATGAAATTGTCTCTGAATCGTTTCCTCCAAGGTCATCTCTCTGGCTTCCTATTAGTCTCCGTATTTGTGGTTAGTCCCTTTCAATGCTCGCACTCTCTTTCTCCTTTTTTTTTTTTAAATGAACATTTTCTCCCTTCCCGGTAAGAATGAAAACATGACTTCTATTTCATCCTTTTTAAAGTATATTTGGCCTCTCCCTAAGGGAGCTCGCAGCGACTGTGTCATCAATTTTCCTGCAAGCAGCACAGTAGTCCTTGTACGGTGTTCTTGGCAGCATGACAGGAAAGCACTTTTAACTATTGTAACCGAGGCTGAATCCCAGAGAAGGGGATTTTTCGTGAATATTTCTCACCTGACATGGGCTGCTTGCAAAAAAAGAAAAAGAAAAAGAAAAGAAAAGCTAAACAGGGTTGGATGAGGCTAGCGGTGGGATGGGAGATACTGTTGGAAGAAATGTCCATCTGGGTTCAGTTCAGGGGTGGGCTGCTGGGGGTTCTAAATTTTTTTCCTACCAGTTCTGTGGGCGTGGCTTATTTTGTGGGTGTGGCTTGGAGGTCATGTGACTAGGTGGGCGTGGCTAGCTGGTCAGAGTCATTTCTGGAAGGTCCTCGCACTTACGACCAGTCCTCGCACTTACGACCTGACTCATTTGTTTGCTTTTAACACTGATCAGCTGTAGGACGGCCCTTTGAAGTCCCGCGGCAAGAGTTTAAACAGTTTTTTTCCCTCTAGCCATCAGCTGGGACTCAGGAGGCAGCAATAGATTGGGGGTGGGACCAAATAAAAGGTAAGAATAACGTGGTGGGGGGGAGAACCGTTTCGGTGACGTCATATTGTCACCGCTACCAGCTTGGCCGAACTGGACCAAACCAGGAGGAACCCACCACTGGGTTCGGGAGAACCTCTAGCGAAGATTCTGTGCAGTTCGGAGAACTCCCAAATCCCACTCCTGCTGGGCCTGCCCACTCCACCCCTAACCCTTCCAAAAGTCCCCACACGGCCCGTTTTGGATGCAGGTAAGTGCAGGGAATGCGTGGAAGCTTGGGAAAGGTGAAAAATGGGCCTACCAGAAGTTCAGGAAAGCCAGAAACAGGTCCATTTCCAGCCTCCAGAGGGCCTCTGGAGGCTGGGAAGGCCATTTTTGCCCTCCCGGAGGCTCAAAAAAAGCCTCTGGAGCCTGGGTAGGGCAAAAATGCCCCCCCATGATGCAGAAAGCTGACTAGGCCACACCCACCATGGCCACGCCCACCCAGCAACCAGGCAGCAAACCCCTTGCTAAAATTTTTGAAGCCCACCCCTGGGAAGTGGGAAAAAAACAGGAAACATAGAGGCTGATTGGAAAGATGGTTTAATGGTGGACAGGACCACATGGTTTGAAGCCCTGAGTAGCTGACCACATGGAGTGGAGAGTGGGAGATATTTATACCTTCTCTTGGGCTTTGAACTTGCTTCCTGTTCCTGTCAAAGAAATGTATTCTGATTGGTTCTCAGACTCCTATAGGGCCATGCAGTGATAACTTTGTAGGTTGTCTTGAGTCCCAGGCTTGGTTGAATCTTGCCGGGTGATGTAATGAAGGGGCTTTGGGCAATTCCTACTATGGCTTAATAGCTTTGTCCTGGTTTGGATCTTGAATGAGGGCTTAGCATCCTCACACAGTCACACAATCAAAGTTCGGTTTTCTTGGCATCTGGCATGTATTTACAACGGTTGCAACATCCTGGGGTCATGTGATCATCATTTACGATCTTCCCAGCCAGCTTCTGGCAAGCAAAGTCAATGGGGGAAAGCTGGATTCGCTTAAAGGCCAGATGATTCATTTAACAACTGCAGTGACTCACTTAACAACCATGGCAAAAAAAAAAGCCATACAATTGGGCGTGACTCACATAACTACCTCCTTGATTAACAATGAGAATTCTGGTCTCAATTGGGCTCCTAAGTTGAAGTCTACCTATAAATTGATTATACATTTAATTCCATACTTTGTAGTCTTTTCATGGGCTGTTAGGCACTCATTATGATTACAGGAAATCAGAATTTTACTGCTGATAACTATGATCCACACAGTAGAAGAGGCTCAATTCATCGCTGGATTTATTCCACGAATCAGCATGCTTGACTCTTGCAAACATCAAATTTCATAAAGGGAAAAGAGCGCTCGCTTCCTGTTGATCTAGCCCAGGTAAGCAACAAGAGGTCTATGAAACCTGGCAACATCTTTTAATAGCCTCCTGTACTTTATTTATACGCGCTCTGCATAAGCACAGCTCAGATCTGAGATTGACAGATTTAATGATAGCAAGCTGGCACTCATCCAGGCCTGGAAATAGAGACCCTAAAATTCTTGGCAGCTATAAAATTTGTTTAATGCAAGAAATCATAACCTCCCTCCTCCAGATTCTTCCTTTCTTTTTTTTCTTTTTCCTTTGCTTTCCTGCCTGGCATTTTTTTTTTTTTTTAATAATTAGCAAGAGGAGAAAACTGTACTCCATCCGTCCGGAGCAGCCAATATTTTATGGCTCTTGCAATGAAAAATGGATGCAGAGATTTAATTTCCCTTTTTAATTAAAAAAAAAAAGTGAGGGTTTAAAAGCTGCAGCTTTGGGGGAACATCTACACCGCACGTATGGCCTCCTGTATTTCTCCCGCCCCCAAGCCACACAAACACACACACACACACACACACACACACACACACACACAACCTTTGGTATCTTAGAAGATGCGTGCCTCTAATTGGGAAAGACCATTATTCATTCTCTTAATAAGGACATGTACGTGCTAAGAAACTATTATATTGAATCTATCGCCTTCTGAGCATCTACCGTATTTTTCGGAGTATAAGACACACCTTTTTTCCCCCTAAAAGGGGGTGAAAATTTAGGTGCGTCTTATACACTGAATGTAGCCCCCTCATCCTTTGGCCTCTGCCTCCCAGCAGTTTACCTCCTTGCAGCAAGCAGCAAAAAGAAACAGCTCATTTCAGCACAGCCTAATTAGCATAAGTTGATTGGATTGGCCTCCCGACTCCCAGCTGTTTTGCTCTCAGCTGTTTTGCATGGGCCTCTGCTGCTTGCTGCAAGGAGGTAAATTGCTGCTTGCTGCAAGGAGGTAAATAACAACCAGTTCTGGGAGCGCGCGCCTAATGCGCTTGCACACAGTGTTCAAAATACAACAATTTGAAGCTCAGCTACTTACCTTCTAAGGCAGGCCCGGTAAGTAGAACAGCAGAGGTGTGGAAATCAGCTGTGCCGCACAAATCAGCTAAGCCAGACAGAAGGAAATATAGGACAGGATAGGGCAGGGGCAGGTGGGTGGGGCCAGCTGATCAACGGAACTACCGGTTCACCCAAACTGGTCCAAACCGGCAGCAGCCTACCATTGGAAAAGTGCAGAGAGCAGCAACAAAGATTAATAGGATGCTGGAGGCTAAACCATATGATGAACGATCAAGAGAACTAGGTATGTCAAGTTTAACGAAGAGAAGGACTAGGGGTGATATGACAGCAGTCTTCCAGTATCTGAGGGACTGTCACAGAGACGAGGAGATCGATCTCCAAAGTACCTGAGGGTAGGAGAAAAAGTAACTGGTGGAAGATCACTAAACAGAGATACAAGCTCGAATTAAGGAGACATTTCCTATCAGTGAGAACAGTGAATCCATGTAATGGTTTGCCTCCACAAGTTGTGTGTCATGCCTGGAAGCCATGTTACCTGTGTGCCTTGAGGATCCAGGCCTGCCACAATCATACCATGGGAAGTTGGGAGGGGGGATTGCATAAGTGAAGTAGAGATAATCATAACAAACTTCTCTAAGAGAAGTTCCAGGCCATGCTGTCCGTGTTCTGCCCCAGCTACGGACCCCGAAGAATGCAGCACACACAAAGTCTGTACAAACCTTAGTTTACTAATTAAGGACTACTAATGAGCTTTCTTAGTAGTTGGTTCAAACACAAGTACAGTTTAAATCAGTCTTTTCTGAACAAGGACTATTAATTTAACTTCATTAACAGCCGACAAGAATCCAAAGAATAATAACTCAATTCTGAGGCACAGTATTTCAGATAACCGTAATCTTACTGTGGTTGGCAGAATGCCCAGAAGCAATTTGCAGGAAAACTGACAAGAGATAAACAAGAGCCGAATCAAATGTTTCTGGTATCAAGACGTGAAGGAATATGAATGAAGTTGTTTCCTGCAAATTGCACCAGTCATCGTCCTTCCTTAAATAGGCTAGGGGAGCGGCCAATTAGCCCCAAGCCCTACTCTCGAGGAGACCTCCTCCTGAGAAGCCACTCCTGCCTTTTAACAGCTCTGCACACTCGTGCATCGAGAAGAGGCTCTCTCTCTTCTTCCTCTTCACTTATGGGAGTTTCTGGAAGTTCTGAAGGTCCTGGCTGAATCCCTGCCTCGGGCACCACATCTTTTCCGGCCTCCTCATTGTCTGACTTGAGCGCCAGCTGCACAGGCTGCTGGTGCAGCACCACACCAGCCTCCTCACTGTCGGAATCAGCTACTAACTGCACAGGCCGCTGATGGGCCACAACAGTCCAGCAGCTGTGCAAAGAAGAAATTGGAGGATGTCTTCTGTTCAGAAAAGAACTGATTGGAGTTGTGGTGGGCATGTGGAAGATGTGGGCAAGGTCCTGAACTTACTTTTGGATGAGGAAAACCCAGAAGCTTTCAGATTTGGGTTTTCCCAGATGTGCCAATATGACATCTCTAATAAAAGTTAGCTTTGAGGAACTTCAAGCCTCAGAGTTTGATTTTGGGTGCGCTTCAAGGTGTTGGTGATCACATTTAAAGTGCTCCATGGCTTAGGGCCAGGGTACTTACGGGACCGTCTTCTGCCACCAATAGCCTCCCACCGGCCAGTTCGCTCCCACAGAGAGGGCCTCCTCAGGGTGCCGTCGGCCAGACAATGTCAGCTGGCGACCCCCAGGGGGAGAGCCCTCTCTGTAGTGGCACCTACCCTCTGGAACAATCTACCCCCAGAGATACGAGTGATCCCAGACCTCCGGACTTTTCGTCGGGCCCTTCTTTCAGTTAGCTGGGCTGTCCTGATTTTATGATGGGTTCTTAAAATTTGAATTTGGTTTTAAATTGAAATGTTTTAAATTATGGGCCAAATTATTTAATTATTTTAAATCTATTTTAACTTTTGTGTATAAAGTGTTTTACTTTGGCTGTTCACTGCCCTGAGTCCGAAAGGAGAAGGGCGGTATAGAAATCTGAAAAATAATAATAATAATAATAATTTCATTGGGGGTGTTAGTTGGAACTCTGACATTGTGGTTGCTCCATCACTGGAGGTTTTTCAGAGATTGGACAGCCATTTTGTCTGGAATGGTATAGAATCTTCTGCTTAGGCAGAGGGTTGGTATTAGAAGACTTCAAAGGTCCTTTTCAACCCAATCCATGTTCTATGTTCCACATCAGTGGAAGAGGCATGTGGTGGGTCCCATTGGCCTGGGAGCTTCTTTGGGTGGGATCTAGAAGAAAAGCCTTTTCTGTTGTGCCCCCCCATCCTGTGGAACATTATCCCCACCATGGTGAGAATGGTACCGATCCGGTTCACCTTCCGGAAGGCCCTTCAAACATGGCTGTAGGAGAGAGATTGGCAATGCCAGGAGGAGGAGGCAAAAGAGGAATTAGTTTGGAGCAGGGGTGAAATCTAACACTTTTTTGCTACCGGTTCTGTGGGCGTGGTTTAATTAGTGGGCGGGTCTTGGTGGTAAGGTGACTGGGTAGGCGTGGCCAAGTCAATGTCACTTCTTTGCCCTTTTTTAACTTACGTAACACAACACAACACAACTGGCTTACCCACAATGTAAAAGCAGCTGTGCTAGACCCAAAATGGCTCCTGCAACAAGCAGGAAACTCACACAGCCACAAAAAGCCCCCCCAAAAAACAACTTTCATACTTTACACACACAAAATTCCACATACAGCTTGTGAGATTTTGTGTGTTTGTGTAGTTAGAGTGAAATACTACAGAAACACACTAAATCTCAGAAAGCTGCACAAATATTATTTTAATTTATTTTTATTTTTATATAAAAGCAGCTAAATTTAAAACTTCCTAAACTTTAAATGGCTAGGTCTAAAAAAAGAACAACTAAAAAAAACCCCAATTAACTATTTTTTTTAAAGCTCCCAAAGGGGGAAAAAACTTACCTAATAGAACAGGGGTCTCCAACCTTGGCAACTTTAAGATTTATGGACTTCAACTCCCAGAATTCCTCAGCCAGCTTTGCTGGGAGTTGAAGTCCACAAGTCTTAAAGTTGCCAAGGTTGGAGACCCCTGTAATAAAACGTACAAGGCAGGCAGGCAGATAGAGCTGCTCACCAATGAGCTTGATTGCAGGCAGGGAGATTCAGTTGCTTGCTGATGCAATGGATTGCAGGTATTACAGCAAGCGAAGCAAGGCAAGCGTTGCGACCAGTAGCTAAGGTAAGCAAGCTGGAGGCTGGGGTGTGGGGGATTTTTGCTACCGGTTAGCAGACAACTCAGCTGGGATCATCAGAGCTTGGATCGTCAGAGCCATTTAATCATCCCGCAACTCAGCTGGGCATGGGGGGCGGGGGCAGGGATTTTTGCTACCGGTTCTCCGAACTGCCCGCCACCATCGCTACCTACTTGCTCGAGCCGGTCCGAACCGGGAGCATTTCACCCCTGGTTTGGAGTCTCTATGCAGTCACAAGAGAACAAAGTCCAAGCCCCCCCTCATATTCTGTGGATCTAACTCCAAGCTGGCGCTCACCATTAGTCTGAGAAGATTCCTCTGCACAGGTTTGAACAATAAATCAGTAAGTCTGAGCCTTTGTGTGTGGCCCTAATTTGCTTCTGACAATCATTTTGTCAACTGGTTTGGGCATCCCATGACAGAGTATAATCTTCTACATGGTTAAATAGATTAATAGAGTTGGAAGGCTGAGTCAACCTTGAACCAATCAGGATTGAACTCCTGGCAGTGGGCAGTGGGTTAGCCTGCAATACTGCATTCAGATTTAGATTAACAGAGTTAGAAGGGACCTTGTAGGTCATCTAGTCCAACCCTCCTGCCCAAGCAGGACACCCTTACACCATCCCTGACAAATGGCAGTTCAATCTCTCCTTGAAAGCCTCCAGTGATGAAGCTCCCACAACTTCTGAAGGCAACTTCTGTTCCATGGGTTGATTGTTCTCACTGTCAGAAAATTTCTCCTTATTTCTAGGTTGAACCTCTCCTTGATCAATTTCTATCGATTATTCCATTTGGTTATATGACGGTTAACTGGAATGTACTTTCTTCCATGCTTTCTTGCCAGTTTGTGTTGATCTTTTTCATTTATTTTGGTTCTATAGGTAGCCTTTGACTTACAACTGATTGCAACCATTTAAACTTACAACAAATCCCCCACCCCACCCCCAAAAGGTACTTACAACTCTCTTCTACTCCGTCCGGCTGGTCATGTGGCCTGCATGTACAGCTATTCACAGTGTCTCACAGACACTTTACAATGGGCTTTTTTTACACTTGATCTTAGACAAAAGGCTGAGAAGCCTTTTTTCTTCTGGATAATCTTTTCTTTTTTTGATGATTTGGTTTAATGGAGGTTTGTACTATTTCTAGACGAAAATAGATGCTTTAAAACTCTATATGTATTATATTACTCTCTGCAATTCTATCCATATCGCTATATATTTTTTTCTGTAATTTTTAATAATTTTCAATAAACATTTGTAAAAAACCAAAAAAAACCAATGGGCTTCCCCCCCCACCCCCCCACCCCCCAAAAAAACCTGGCCTTTACTTCTGGCTTCTATCAAAAATGCCTCACAGTGAAAAATGAGTTAATGGCCACGGTCCTCACTTAACAAGTGTGGTGATCGCTTAACGTCCCCTGCGAAAAAGTTCATAAAAGTAGGTCTGTCTTGTGGGTGACCCACTTTCTGACCGTCATGACTTACAACAGTAATTGGTGGGCTGGTTGTAATTTGAAGACAATCTGTACTTTATGTTTTCAATATATATATATATATATATATATATATATATATATATATATAGCTAGGTCTCAATTAGTGCTGATAATGAATTCCGCAAAATGGCCCCACGATTCAGGTTCACACTACGTGAAGGGAGATTTCTATGGAAAACAGGATAAATGGTTCCAGCTGGACAGAAATTGGCAATGAAAAATTGTAAACATAAATTGTTAGGTGTTTATTAATGGAATGGAACAGATTGGAAGAATATACTTACGTCTTAAATTTATTTTTAACAGAGTTGTTATGGAAAGCAAAATAAAACACATTCTAGATATCATCCCTATTGATCTTCGAGAAGGATAGATCTCATAAATATTTAAAGTAAATAAATCAAGCGAACAAAAGACAAGCTGGAGAATAAACCAATATCCAAAGCATACCTGCTACCTCCTGTATATATTTATTGTTTATTTATGTATTAATCATATTTATATAGCGGCCAATTCACTGAAGATGACTCTGGGTGGTACACTACAAATGGGTACAGCCACATATAAAAACCGGATATAAAAATATATCTATAAAATCAATTCACTAAATATTATAAAAACAGAGATATAAACGCTAGGTCAGGGGTGGGCAAATATGACCCCTTTATGACCTGTGGACTTCAACTCCCAGAATTCCTGAGCCAGCTTGGCTGTCTCAGGAATTCTGGGAGTTGAAGTCCACAGGTTGTAAAAGGGCCACATTTGCCCATCCCTGCCCTAGGTTATTTATTTATTTAGCATCTGGTGATTTTACATTAGCCAGGAGACTTAACAAATGCTAATGTAGAGTAGTAGTTTGGTTGCCTGTTTGCTAGCTCTGTTTGGTTCATGCTCATGTGTTTCCCAAGGTGCGCCACAGGAGGGCGAGCTTGCGCCTCACCAGAAAGAAAAACAAGCAAGGTTCCTGCAGTGTCATCTGAGGTCCTTCTCCCGAAAACCGTCTCACAAATGGCCATCACGACCTGGAAGGTTCAGCACTGGTAGGATTCTGACCGTCCGCACAAAGCTCTGGTTCATCTTCCTATCAAAGTGGTGCCTATTTATCTACTCACATAGAACATGCTTTCAAACTGCTAGGTAGGCAGAAGCAGAGATGAGTGATGGGAGTTCACTCCTCCACACAGTGCTGGGACTCAAACCACTGGAGCAAAGACCATCTCATTAAGCCACTGAGCCACTGTACATCTTAAACCTTAGATGAATAAAAATAGCCAGCTTAGCAATGGAGATATCTAAGCATATCTCTGTTTATCTGGAACCGCCAGACCTAATGACGTAGTGTTGGGCATAAGCAACCAGAACCATTCTTGAAGAATCTCAAAGTAGTTTTATTGCTAGTCAACTACTATATGTGACAAAAATTGTGCCAGACTGGCTGCATTCTCTTGGGAATGGTCAAATGAAAGTTCTGGGATTCAGGGATGTCATGCCCACATTGGAGCCTGAATCTGTGGAGGAAGATGAGCTGGAGCTGGAGCCGACAGAGATCGAGGGGGCAGCTTTGTTGGCTTCGGAAGAATGTGGGGAGGAGCAGGCTGAGACAGCCCAGGACTCTTCAGGATTGAGACAGCTTGTTAGTAGGGAGGAAAGGGGGCAGGATGACCGAGAGAGGACCAGCAGTGGACATGAGGAGTGACAGAGCTCAGGCGATGAGCAAGAATCACCCCTCCTGATCCCCGATCACGGAGAGTGGAGAGAAGCGCAGGCTAACCCGATGATTCGGGAGGAGAGTGGCCCGTCCCTCTTCACAAGGCACACCTGGGGACTGAGATTTAAGGAGACACTGTGGGGAGGGGCATTTGTTGGGAACAAATGCTGAATTGGTAGAGTTTGGTGTGCCGGTACAGACATTTGGAGTTTGCAGGACTGCTTGCTTCTTCTTTATTTGTGGACTCAATACCTTGTTCCCGACTTTGTGGACTCATTGTTTGTTCCTTGGTTCATGGACTCATTTCCCTGTTCCTTTGTTTTGCTGGACTGGGCGCAGCCAGAGGCTGGTGTGTTTGTGTGTGTGTGTGTGTGCCTTCCTCTGGGACTTGCCAAGAATGTGGGAGCATTTGAGGGGAAATTTGGAGCATTAAAGGGGAGTTTGAACTCTCAGCTGGCTGTGTGACCTTCGTGCCTTGTCCCGGGTCATCACAGGGGAGGCTTTTTTCAATGCCAGCCCTCTAAGCTTGGTTCTGTCTTAACACCCCTCTCCAGTCTAGCTGGAGATTCCACCATACCTAGCCAGATCTTGAGGCCTTCTGAAACATCAAAGGGGTGGAGCTAATCTAATCTTGGGAGAGAGGCGGAGAATGCTCCATAAGGCGGGCACCACAGCAAAATAGGCACATCTCTGCCCAGAGTTACCTTGAGATAAGACGGGAGGCCTATAAATTTTATAAATCAATCTATCTCCTGGGACCAGTGCTGGTATTCAGCCGGTTCAGACCAGTTTGGGCAAATCAGTAGTGGCGACCTGGGGGTGCAAGACCTGTGCAGGAGCAAAGAGCGTGCGCTCACATTTTCAGTGCAGAACAAACCGGTGGTAAAATTATGTGAAACCTACCTCTGCCTGGGGCCAGGGGTGGGTTCTACTTACCTTTACTATCGGTTCGCATCAGGAGTGAGCATCTGCGCATGTGTAGATCAACTATAATGATGTCCGAGTCGGTGGGCGGAGCCTCCCGCCGATTTTACTACCGGTTCTTGCGAACTGGTCCGAACCGGAGGCAACCCACCACTGCCTGGGACCCACCAAATGTAGGTTCCATCAGCATGCCTTTTCTGGCAAATCTAATGAGGCAGGCTGATATAACGAGGGAGAGACAATCCCTCAGATCTTCAAAAGGAGCCCTGGTAGCGCAGCAGACTAAAGCACTGTTATTAACATCAGCTGCCTGCAATTACTGCAAATTCAAATCTCACCAGGCTCAAGGTTGACTCAGCCTTCCATCCTTTCAAGGTAGGTAAAATGAGGACCCGGATTGTGGGGGCAATAAGCTGACTTTATATAAATATACAAAAGTATGAAGGCTATTGCTTAACGCTTTGTAAGCCGCTCTGAGTCACCTCTCGTCTGGACTATTGTAATGCTCTCTACATGGGGCTCCCCTTGAGGTACACTCGGAGGCTCCAACTGGCGCAGAGTGCGGCCGCGCGGGTGGTTATGGGAGCAACGTGGAGCTCCCATATAACACCTCTCCTGCGCGAGCTGCACTGGCTCCCGGTGGTCTTCCGAGTGCGCTTCAAGGTTTTGGTTACCACCTTTAAAGCGCTCCATGGCTTAGGACCTGATTATCTAGGGACCGCCTACTACCACCAATAGCCTCCTACCGGCCAGTACGCTCCCATAGAGAGGGGCTCCTCCGGGTGCCGTCGGCCAAACAATGTCGACTGGCGGCCCCTAGGGGGAGAGCCTTCTCTGTGGAGGCACCTACGATCTGGAACGAGCTCCCCCCGGAGATACGGAGGATCCCGGATCTGCGCACCTTCCGCCGTGCGCTTAAAACGTTTTTATTCCATCAAGCTGGCCTGGCCTAAATCTTCTCCTTTTTAAAATTTTTAAATTTTAAATTTAAATTTTAAACATGAATTTGATATTATGGGATATTTTTAAAATTTAGCCAAACTGTTTAATCTGTTTTAACCTATTTTAAATTTTGTATTTTCTGTGTTTTTATCTTTTGGCTGTTCACCGCCCTGAGTCCTTCGGGAGAAGGGCGGTATAGAAATCTAATAAAACTAAACTAAAACTAAACTAAATCCAGAGAAGGGCGGCATATAAATCATATATTTTTTTTAAAAAATAGGCCTATTCTTTTTTTCTTTTTTTTTTAGCTTTCCTCAAAAAAAGGAAAAGAAAAAGAACCTTCCTTTTCTCCCTTCTGCCAATACAACGAGGATTACTTGTATCATCCTTTGGCTGTCTTCACAGAACCAGGGATTGGAGTCTTACAAGGTAGGAATTCCCATTAACAGGATTGCTTTCTGAATAGAGAAGTCGGGGAGTTGGAGTTTAAAGCAAAGCAATGGAACCAAAAAGAACCCTGGGGAAAAAAAATCAGTATGCTCTTAACTGTCAGCCTCACTGATTAAAATTAGCTTTAGCTGATTAATCTACTGATTAAACCGATTAAAACTTCCAGCTCTACTTAATACTCAGCACCACATGGAAGAGTCCCGCTGAAAGAAGAATTAAATTCACAGCATCTCATCAAGAAGCAGCAGAAAGAGTCCCAGGCAAGAGGGGGTTGGATGCGTAACTGGATTATGATCAGCAAAGGAAGAAAATGCTGACTGTGGTTTCCTTTCTTTCCCTCTCGCTGTTATTCTTTTAACTCTTACGTTCATGTCTAGTGATGGGTTTCCAATATTCTTACCACCGGTTTGCCGTGCGTATGCACGCCAGGGGTGAAATGCTCCTGGATCAGACCAGACCACCCAATCTGGTAGCGATTTTTCCCTGTGGTTCGGCGATCCCGTAGCAATCACCGGCCAGGTGTCATTACTTCCTGGTTTTAACTTCCTGGTTTAAAGCGCTCCATGGCTTAGGGCCAGGGTATTTGCGAGACCGCCTGCTGCTACCGATAACCTCCCACCGGCCAATACGCTCTCACAGAGAGGGCCTCCTCGGGGTGCCGTCGGTCAGGCAATGTCGGCTGGCGGCCCCAGGGGGCGAGCCTTCTCTGTGGGGGCACCCGCCCTGTGGAATGAGCTGCCTCCTGGAATACGATTGATCCCGGACCTCCGGACCTTCCGTAAAGCCCTGAAGACGTTTTTATTTCATCAAGCCGGCCTAGCCTAAATGGTTTTTAATTTTAATTTTAATTGGGATTTTAAATTTTATGGATTTGGGGTTTTGCTCCCTGCACTTACCTGCATCCAAAACAGTCCGCATGGGGACTCCTTGGAAGGATGGGGTAGGAGGGGAGGGGCCATCCAGGAGTGGGATTTGGGGGAATCTCCGAACTGCACAGAATCTTAGCTACACGTTCTCCCGAACCCCTGCGAACCCCCAGCAGTCCACCCCTGGGTTTAGAGCATGCCCGCTTTAGCTGATCTCAGAAAATGGGAGGGAAGACAGGGAGACATTTTTGCAGCTGTTGATATTCATTTTGTTTTTTAATCCCCCTAAAAATTATCAAAAAAAAATGGAAAAAAGTCTCTATTATATTATATTGCATATTCTAACGGCGGCCAAAATTACTCTAGCGCAAATGTGGAAGTCGACCAATACACCATCGGAAGAAACAATAATAAAGAAAATCCTCAAATGCGCCGAAATGGATAAATTAATTTTTATTTTATTTTTTTATTTTTAATTTGATTTATATGCCGCCCTTCTCCGGAGACTCAGGGCGTACAATGCGCTAAGCAATAATGATGGAGATCAAAGAAAGAGAAGACTCGGATTATTATAAAGTGTGGAATAGGTTTTATACGTGGTTGGAAAACAGAAATAAAATTAAGAAATAAGAATATAAAGTGAAAATAGATATTAACAAACTGGATATAAATGTAAACAATGATCCTGCTAACAAAACAGTTAATTATGAATATTTAAAAGTAAAGAGAAGGAGCGGGAGGATAAAAGCTAAGAGTAATGACAAAAGTCGATGCAGAAAATTGTAAAATTGTATATATCTGTTGTTAGTATTGTATTTTAATGTGTGGTGTATGTGTGTTTTTGTTTTTTGTTTTTGTCTCTTGATTTCTTTTGCTATTGTGTGTTTGGTTTTAAAATGTAAAATACTCAATAAAAAATATTTTATAAAAAAAAATATCAAAAAGTTCAGGAAATGTGGCCCAGCCTTCTCTGACGTCCCAGCCTTCCTGCGCTGTAATACATTTTTTTCTTTCTGACGTTTAACCAAGCAGCAGTTACAAGGGAACCTGATTATCATTCATGTTTCTTAGGCATCTCCCCTCTGATTTACATGTTCAGCTCAAAACCAATATATTTCTTCCCCTTGACTTACTGAGATAGGTTGAACTTTCTGAGGAAGAATGTCAGCTTGCTGATAAGACACTCGGAGTTATTACAAAATCCATTTTGAGGTTCTGAAGTTCCTTTCTCAACGTTCAGCCAAAGACGAGCAGGGTATAATATAGTCTACATTAAAGGCCAAGCTCCATTGAATGGAATACGACAGGGAGCGGAAAGCATGGGATGTGATTGCGGTTAGAAAAATCAATTTGTCCATCGCTGGAGATGAAATAGTAAAAATAAAGGCATGATATGGTATAATATTGTAGGGGCGAAGTCCCACCAGCTCTTTGCAAGCAGCTTAATAAATCTTACTTCTGGTTGACCCAAGTATTGTGTGAATGTGTTACACACAGTATGCTTATGTTCCATTTACTCCAGGTTCATTGATGAAGACCAATGAAGATGGGGGACATGCAGTAGTGGGTTCCTCCTGGTTCAGCCCGGTTCCGCCGAGCCGGTAGCGGTGACAATATGATGTCACCGAACTGGTTCTGCCCCCCCGCCCCCCCCGCCCCCCCACCCATCTCCACGTTATTCTTACCTTTTATTTGGCCCCACCCCCAATCTATTGCTGCCGCCTAAGTCCCAGCTGATGGGCTATAAGGAAAAAAACTGTTTAAACTCTTGCCACTGGGCTTCAAAGGGCCACCCTACAGCTGATCAGTGGTAAAAGGCAGTTTGGTGGTAGATCGGTGCCTCCAAAAACAAATGAGTAGACTGGTGCCTGCAAAAATAAATGGGTAGACCAGTGTCTGCAAAAATATATGAGTAGACCATTGCCTGAAAAAATATATGAGTAGACCAGTGCCTGCAAAAATACATGAGTAGACTGGTGCCTGCAAAAATACATGAGTAGACCAATGCCTGCAAAAATAAATGGGTAGACCAGTACCTGCAAACATAAATGAGTAGACCGGTAAAGCTCTGCAAGCAGTTAAAAGTCTGGTAGACCAGTACCTCTGTTAAATCCTAAATAATTGTCACATGACCATCAAGCTATACCCACAAAATAAGCCACGCCCACAGAACCGACAGTAAAAATTTTAGAACCCACCCCATTTTATTTCATGAGATATTATATCAGCGGCAGAGAGATACAATAAGTACCTGGACATTTTTAAGAAGAGTTTGGGCAACCATTTGTCTGAAATGGCATAGGCAGGGGGTTGGACTAGAACACCTCCAAGGTCCTTTCCAACTCCCTTATTCTAATTTTCTAATTTCTAATTTCTAAATGGTTGTCCAAACTCTGGTAAAAACCTCTAGTGATGGAGCACCTACAATTTGTGGAGGCCAATTGTTCCACTGATTAATTGATCTCACTGTCAGGAAATTCCTCCTTAGTTCTAAGTTGGATCTCTCCTTGATTAATTTCCATTCATCGCTTCTTGTCCTGCCTTCAGGTGCTTTGGAGAATAGGTTGACCCAGGGGTGGGATTCAAAATTTTTAGCAATCAGTTCTCTGCCCAGTTGCTGAGTGGGTGTGGCCATGGTGGGCATGGCCTACTCGGCCTCCTGCACCATGATGGGTAGGGGGCATTTTTTGCCTTCCCCAGGCTCCGGTGGCTTTTCTCGAGCCTCTGGGAGGGCGAAAATGGCCTCCCCCGGGCTCCAGAGGCCAGAAATGGACCTGTTTCTGGACTTATGGAACTTCCAGGAGGCCCATTTTTCACCCTCCTCAGGCTCTGGAGGCTTTCCTCGAGCCTCCAGGGTGGCGAAAATGGCCTACCTGGGATCGGGAGGCCCTCCAGAGGCCAGAAATGGGCCCGTTTCCGGATTTCCAGAACTTCCAGGAGGCCCATTTTTCACCCTCCTAGCATCCGGTTCACACGAAACGGTCCAAACCAGCTGAATATCACCCCTAGGTTGACCCCCTCTTCTTTGTGTCAGCCCCTCAGATATTGGATGATGGCAAACAAAGCTCTACAAAACAGAAAGCTTGAACCTCCGTGGTGGGATGAAGCTATGGATGTATTCTTTAGGTCAAATGTAACCCACTTTTTAAAAAAAGAAGAACACCATTCAACTGAACTGAAGAACTCATAATAGTGTCATCTAATCATAAAGTAGGTTTTACTGTGCTTATGGGATCAGCCAAACATGATGCTGACAGAATTGATTTTTTAGTTAGGCTTCAAATGAAACAAACCACCGACCTACATATTCTGCAATAAGTTGGGTGAATGCTCTCCCCCTAAGTAGCTGAAACTAAGACCCAGTTCTGAAAAAGAAATATACCTTCTATCTGCCCTGGTACACAAAAATGGAACAGATTATGAGGGGAAAAAATGCCTTTTTGGTTAAATTTTTAGTATAATCTTTCCTGATTCTGGTAGGTAGAGACTATGGTTCACAAAATTTCCAACGGTGTGGACCAATTGGTCATGAGTATTGATTTGATAGTGTGCTCTCAAGTCATAATTGATTCTCAGCGACCGTATAGATCAGGGTGTTGTGGTCCACCAGCTGCCTGCGGAGCTGGCAGCGGAGTCGGACAGTGAGGAGACTGAGGAAGAACATGGGCCAGTCCTGGAGGCTGGGGAAGGTCCAGATGAGGGTTCTGCGTTGGAGGCAGAGATGGGGCCAGGGCCATCTGGGAGTGATGTGCAGACTCCAGAGCCACCAGAGGCAGACAGCAGAGAGGCAGGGGAACAGGAGGAGCCTATTCCTAGTGCATGCATGAGAAGAGCTGTCAAAAGGCAAGAGCAGCTAAAGCAAAAAGGATGACTCGGGAGTAAGGCCAAGAGATGATTGGCCCCTCCCATAAGGCTTAAAAGACCAGGAACAGCTCTTGGGCTCTTTGTCAGAAAACAACGTTGATAAATTTGTTTCTTGTCTTGCTGCATTTATTTCTTGTCAGCGTCTTCTGCTTCTGAACTTTTGCCAAGAAAAGCCTTTGGCAGTTTGCCACAGTAGACCAAGGTTGGTGATAAGGCTGAAGAATTGTGTTATGAAGAATTTGTTTTGAATTAGTTTGGATTACGCTGAGAATGAGTTAATTCTTAGCTGTTCTAATAAAGTCTGTTTGTTTAGAACTGATTGCGTCTGATAATAGCTACTTGGGCCTAGGTCACAACACAGGGGTGTCAAACTCACGGCGTCATGGCAGCTGTAAGGTCTTGCCAGCGTCCCTATAGAAATATCTGGGACCTGCCAGCGTTGTCACTTGACATATTGGGATTTTTCCCCACTTTGCTAAACTGAGAGTGGGCGTGGCCAGCGCATGACGCATCCGGCCCACGGGCTGCAAGTTTGACAGCCGTGATATATATAGATTTTTAGGATAGTCTGTCCCCAACCTGTCCCTTCAGATCCTCCAGCGATTCTCTCAATATTTTTATTCATTTACTAGCTGATAACTCGACGTTGCCCTGGTATTTATTTATCCCAATCCTGTATCAGACAGGAAGAGCAACTTCACCCTGAGCCCTGATTTCGGCGAGAATTAAATTAGTTAAAAATGTTTTCCCTGTGCCCCCAGAAGCATCAAGTAAAATGATACCACCTTGTTGTTTTGTTAGCTGATCCATGATCATTTGGTATGCTTTTTTCTGATCTTGATTTAGAAGTGGCTTCTTGTCCGCGACATATGCACTAAGCTGTAGTTCTTTTTTCGTATGTAATCTGTATGAAGTACGTCGTGTCGGTCTCATAGTGATGCAGGCAGCCCGAGTTGCAGTAATGTTTTATTGATCATGGCTATACATTTGTCCTCAAGAATAATCAAAGCCTTGTTGAAAATGTCCAGACCAAACGTAATTTCTAATGTTGGATTTTCCCCCTTACCAGAGGGATCCCATTTGTGGAGTACTATGAAGCCGTTACCATGGCAACTCCATTGTGCTGCACAGTAGAAGCCATTTTAAAGCAGTACAGTAGAAGCCATTTTAAGGCACAACAGGCTGTATCTTAACAGAACACACACCCGAGGGCGTTAGGGGTGTCTTATCCCCACAGTATTATTTTCCAGAGAGTAATTCATCTGTGTACTAAGTTTGGTTGAAATTGCTTGAGGCGTTCCAGAGTTATGCTGGAACATACACACATATACACACACACACACAGCCATTTATATATATAGATTTGTTTGTTTGTTTATAAAATTTAAATAGTCACCCATTCACTCTCAGTAACTCTGGATGGCTTACAAAAATAAAAAACCAATATACAACCATACAAACAATAACTCCCCACTCCCCTAGTGACAACAATCAGTCAAATAATTCAGTTGATGGGCTCCATTCACTCTTGGTTCCACAGGCCTATTGGCAAAACCAGGTCTTCAAAACCTTTGCAAAAGAGTGTCAAAGTGGGGGCCAGTCTAATCTCTGCAAGTATGATGTTCCAAATGGAGGGAGCCAGCGTGGGTGAGGCCCTTCTTCTGGGTCCCATCGGATGGACCTCCTTAGGAGAAGGCCCCCACAACATTCCTTGCCTCCTCGCTCTGGTGAGCCAGCATGTATTTATGATAATTACAACATCTTGGAGTGATATGATCAAGCAAAGTCAGTAATGGACACCAGATGTGCTTAACAACCATGGGATTCACTTAACAACCTTGGTGTCAGATGTGCCGCACACTTAAAGCTCTAAGTAGAAAACAACCCTTGGCTCCATTTGCTGAGAAAGGTATATTTTTATTAGAAATCAAGTGTATTGCTGTAATGCAGGGGTGTCAAACTCATGGCTCACGTCATGTGCTGGCCATGCCCACTTCCGGTTTAGTGAACGGGAGAAAAAGTTGCAATACATCACATGACGATAATATGTCATTGTGAGTTTGACACCTCTGCTACAATGCATACCCAGAAGTAAGATTTGTGCGCCAAAATCCCTCTGTTGTACTTTCTCCTCTTTTCCCCTCCTTAACTGTTATGCATTTCCTACCCCAAAGTAACCAATTAAAAGCTTGCAAGCTATTTTCCTAAAAGTCAGTTCAAGTGTGTTCTGGTATTCCGCTCCCTCCTTCTTCCATCGACCTTGAAGCAGCTTCTCAAGAAGGCACAGCACCTACTTTCGGTTTCCCAGGCATTCCTTCCCTTCATCCCCCTTCTTCATAGTTCATAGCAGACTGTTACGGCATATCAGCAAAGCACAAGCAAGCATGAGGTGGCAGCTGATACATGACAAGAAAGGTCAAGGTGTGACTCACTTAACAACTATCTTGCTTAGTAACAGGTATTCTGTTGTGGTTGCAAGTTGAGGATTACCTGTATTGCAAACAAGAAGCCTCTTTTGCAAACGAATTGCTCCCCCCAAACTGGGCACAAGGGGCAATAATTGCCATGAAAGGGGTAAGACCCATTTTTTTTTCCTCTCTCATCTCTTGATTAGCATAACATCCTTCTGTCCTGCTGCACAAGACCAGCTTGGCAATTCTCCAGCTGTTTTGCAAAAACTTGGATCTTCCTTCTCATGTTATACTGGCATCCTGGGAACCATATTGACCTTGCCTGTTCCTTCCCAGGCTGTGAAAATAACTCCAGGTGATCTTGGGGCTAAGGCAGCAGCCATTAAATTTACTAACTGGTTAGATCAATCAAGTGAAAATACACAGGATGAAGTGCACAATTACTCTCTTGTGCCTAGAACATCTCCAGGTGAAAAGTACTGTTTGGGGAGAAGCTTTCTCCCCTCTTTTGACTTTCACCCAGGAAAAATCCTTCTTTGAAGATATTGTTTGCATCGATCATCTATCTATCTATCTATCTATCTATCTATCTATCTATCTATCTATCTATCTATCTTTATCCATCCATCCACCCACCCATCTAACTACCTACCTACCTATCTTCTATCTACCCCCTCTCTTTCTCTCCCTCTTCCTCCCTCCCTCTCATCTATCTATCTATCTATCTATCTATCTATCTATCTATCTATCTATCTATCATCTATCTTCTATCTCCATCTTTTTCTCTCTTTCTTCCTCCCTCCCTCCCTCTCATCTATCTATCTATCTATCTCTATCCATTCATCCACCCATCCACCCATCTATCTACCTAACTACCTATCTTCTATCTTCTACCTCCATCTCTCTCTCTTTCTCTCTCTCTTCCTCCCTCCCTCTCTTTTATCTATCCATCCATCCATCCATCCACCCATCCATCCATCCATCTACCTACCTACCTATCTTCTATCTTCTATCTCCATCTCTTTCTCTCTTTCTTCCTCCCTCCCTCCCTCTCATCTATCTATTTATCTATCTATTTATCTATCTACCATCTATCCATCCATCCATCCATCCACCCACCCACCTACCTACCTACCTACCTATCTTCTATCTCCATCTCTCTCCCTCCCTCCCTCCCTATCTATCTATCTATCTATCTATCTATCTATCTATCTATCCATCCATCTATCTATCTACTATCATTGAATTTATTTTCCACCCATCTCATAATGAAACACTCTGGGCAGCTTCCAGCATTAAAACTTTAAAAACCTAACCAATAAATATCTTAAAAATCTTAAAAATCTCTATTTATCTATCATCTCTATCATCTAGCTACCTAATTAATATAGTTAGCCAGCCCACCAAAAGCTATTCAGGACACAATACATTAATAAAACCACCTATAAAAACAACAATATAAAAGATATAAAAATCACTTTAAAGTAAATATTATAATAAACAAAGATACAAATCCTAGCTGAAGAGAGGATAAGAATAAGCAGGTCAGCAGTGGAGCCATCTAAGTTTATCTCTGGTTCCCTGGGAGCTGGGAGTTCCAGGCCTGAACTCTTAACCAGGTCTTGAGGGCCTCCTGAAATGTCAAAAGGAATGTCAAAAGTGGAGCTAATCTAATTTCAGGAGGAAGGTCGTTCTCCATAGTAGGCACCACAGCCGAGAAGGCACATCACCTGGGGCCCATCAAATGAAGGTATGCTAGTTGATTATACTTGCAAGATAGCAATGGCAATAGCACTTAGACTTATATACCTTTATATACCTAGAACTAAGGAGAAATTTCCCGACAGAACAATCAATCAGTAGAACAACTTGCCTCCAGATGTTGTGAGTGCTCCAACACTGGAAGTTTTAAAGAAGAGATTGGACAACCATTTGTCTGAAATGACCTCGGGAGGCCTCCACGTGGCCTGTTTTTGGCTGGCAAAGTGCTGCAGGAGGCCATTCAGGCAGAAAATGGGGCAGAGCCAGGGGTGAAATGCTCCCAGTTCAGACCGGAGCGCCCGATCCGATAGCAAAAATCCTTGCGCTCCCCCCCCCCCCCCCGCCACCATGTCCAGCTGAGCTGCACGATCATCAGAGGCTTTTTTTTTTACTTTTAAAAGCATTTTTTCTACAACCTCTTCCAACGAAAAAATGCTTTTAAAAGTAAAAAAAAAAAGCCTCTGATGATCGTGCGGTTCAGCTGGGATCATCAGAGGCTTTTCAAAGCATTTTTTTCTGCAACCTCTTGGCCGAAGAGGTGGTAAAAAAAATGCTTTGAAAAGTCTCTGAGATCCCAGCTGAGTTGCCTGATCGGCAGAGAGGCATTTTTAAAAAAACCTCTCTGACGATCCCAGCTGAATTGCCTGATCAGCAGAGGCTTTTCAAAGCATTAGAAAAAATGCTTTGAAAAGGTTTTTTTTTAAAAAAGTTGGCCACGCCCACCCAGTCACATTACCTCCTCCCCCACCAGGCCACGCCCACCCAGTCACATTAGCCCCACCCCCCCACCCCCCACCCCACCCCGTGCTTCATTTTGGCCAGCAGGGTGCTGCAGGAGGCGTCCCTCCCATCTCTCCCCCTCTAGACTCCTCCACCCCACCTCACCGGCCCGTGGAGGAGAACTACAATGTTGATCCGTCCCTCGAAGAAATCCAGTTTGACACCCCTGGACTCTACGGATCTTTGTTGGCAATGTCTCTTCTCATTTGGTGGCCAATGTATTTGAGCTTCGGCTTCAGTTTTGGGACTAGCAGGGGTTAAAAAGCTAACCCAAGGGAGAAATGAAGAGAAAGCTAGCTGCATTCCAAACCCATCCATCAGAGGACGAGTGATGTTCTTAAATCTTAGTCTGTTTACACTTCAGCGGAGATTCTGGACTTGCCTCGTGCCAGCGTGGTTTCCATTGCCACGAGTAAAACCTGGATCAGTCACTGAAAATCTGAGCTTTTGCCTGAGTCATTTCATTCAGTATATTTCCATTATCCATTGAGTTGGTTGAAAGTAAGTAAAAGGAAAGAAAGTAAAAAAGAAAAAGGAGCTGTAACAAAAGATGCCATTTCACTGTGACCTCGGAAGGAGAACGAAATCCATTTTAAAAGAAGCAAATGCACCACCTTGATTTCAAGGGAGATTTATTCCAGTCAAGAGCTTAATGCAAAACCTCTGGCTTGAACATGTAGCAAATGTGTGACTGTAGAAGCAGAAGATAGATTGAGATGGGGCCTTGGCAGGATCTTCATTTTCTTCTTGCATTATCAGGAAAGCTTTTGCAAAAGCTGACATAGAAATAGAAGAGAAAGAGAAGAACAGAGAACATAGAAGAGCCGAGGTGGCGCAGTGGTTAGAGTGCAGTACTGCAGCTACTTCAGCTGACTGCTAGTTCAGCAGATCAGCAGATCAAATCTCACCAGCTCAAGGTTGACTCAGCCTTCCATCCTTCCGAGGTGGGTAAAATGAGGACCCAGATTGTTGGGGGCAATATGCTATTTAGTATACTGTCTTTGGTGTAAGCCGCCCAGAGTCCTCAGAGAGTGGGCGGCACAGAAATATAAATAAGAATAATAAATAATAATAATAATGACAGAGTTGGAAGGGACCTTGAAGGTTTTCTAGTCTAACCCTCACTGCTTGAGCAGGAAACCCTATACACTTTCAGACAAATGATGGTCCAGTCTCTTCTTAAAAGCCTCCAACAATGGAGCACCCACAATTGCTGAACACAAGCTGTTCCACTGGTTAATTGTTCTCAGTGTCAGGAAATTTCTCCTTCGTTCTAGGTTGCTTCTCTCCTTCATTAGTTTGCATCCATTGCTTCTTGTCCGGCCTTCAGGTGTTTTGGAGAATAGCTTGACTCCCTCCCCTTAGATATTGGAAGACTGCTATCATGTCACTCTTAGACCGTCTTTTCATTAAACTAGACATGCCCAGTTTCTGCAACCGTTCTTCATAATGTTTTAACCTCCAGTCCCCTAATCATCTTTGTTGCTCTTCTCTGTACTCTTTCTAGAGTCTCAATATAGAACTCTCTAGAACTCTCAGTCTCCTGGTGATTGGCCCAAAGTCACCCAACTGGCTTTCATGTCTAAGGAGGAATTAGAACTCACAGTCTCCTGGTGATTGGCCCAAAGTCACCCAACAGGCTTTTACTTTACTTTACTTTTATTTGATTTATATACCACCCTACTCCTGAAGGACTCAGGGCAGTGAACAGCCAACAATAAAATACATACATACAAAATTTAAAAAGCAGAGATAAAATCAAATTAAATAGTTTGACCCAGACAGATTTAAAACCCAATCAATTTAAAACAAATTTAAACTTTGAATATTAAAAATACTAAAAAAATATTTAAAAATATTTAAAATGTTTAAAAAGAGGGAAAAAGTTAGGCCAGACCCGCCTGGTGAAATAAAAAGGTCTTTAGAGCGCGGCGGAAGGTGCACAGATCCAGGATCCTCCGTATCTCCGGGGGGGAGCTCGTTCCAGATAGTAGGTGCCCCCACAGAGAAGGCTTTCCCCCTGGGGGCCGCCAGTCGACATTGTTTGGCCGACAGCACCCGGAGGAGCCCCTCTCTATGAGAGCGTACTGGCCGGTGGGAGGCTATTGGTGGCAGTAGGCGGTCCCGCAAGTCTTTCATGTCTAAGGAGGAACTAGAACTCACAGTCTCCTGGTGATTGGCCCAAAGTCACCCAACAGGCTTTCATGTCTAAGGAGGAACTAAAACTCACATTCGCCTAGTGATTGAGCCAAAGTCAGTGGCGAGATTCAGCCAGTTCGCACCACTTCAGGAGAACCGGTTGTTAACTTTCTGAGCAGTTTGGCAAACTGGTTGTTGGAAGAAATCATTAGGGCAGAGAACCAGTTGTTAAATTACTTGAATCCCACCACTGCCCAAAGTCATCCAACCGGCTTTCATGCCTAAGGAGAAGCTAGAACTCCCAGTCTCCTGGTTTCTAGCCTGACGCCGTCATCCCTCGGCCAAACTGGCTCCCTAATGCTGTCTTGAAGCAGGGACTAGCTTTGTTGTTTGATAGGAGAGGATGGGCCTCTTTTTCCTTCCAAACAGGGTTAAAACGATGCCGTAGATATTTTATGCATTTCTTCTCCAGAGGGAGAAATAAAAATCTTGGCAAGCTTGAGGGAGCATGAAGTTAATCATCCCTCTGCCGATAAGTGATGCTGTAGGTAAAGGAACTTTACTGCAGAAAGCAGCGTGACAGCTTCAGATCATAAAGCAGACGGAGACACACACACACATACACATAAACCAGGAGTGGTATTCACTTGCTTTCCTCACCGGTTCACAAATGTGAGCTTGCGCGCATGCACACAGCCCTTCCATGCATGCACTTTGCTCACATGTGCACCTTCTGTGCATGTGCACGGCCTCAAAAATGTACCTAAATAGGATGGGCACACCTGTGATTTCCACTACTGGTTCACCCAAACCGGTCCGAACCGGCTGAATATCACCTCTGACCAGGGTTGGTATTCGCTTACCTTCGCTACGAGTTCGCAAATGTGAGCGCACATGCACAGGCATCAAAAGGGCCTTCTGCGCATGTGCTTTGCTCACGCGTGCACTTTCCACGCATGCGCATGGCCTCAAAAACATGCCTAAATAGGACGGGCCCACCACGATTTCCACTACCGGTTCACCCAAACCAGTTTCAACCGGCTGAATACCACCTCTGACCAGGGATGGTATTCACTTATCTTCGCTACCAGTTCGCAAATGTGAGCGTGCATGTACATGCATCAAAAGGGCCTTCCACGCATGTGCAGAGCATCAAAAATGGGACATAATGACATCAGGGCGAGTAGACGGAGCCTCCCGCAGCCTCCGCTACCGATTCACCCGAACCGGATAGAACCGGCTGAATACCATCACTGCCTCTGACACAAACACACACACTTGTTTCCTTTCCTCAGTTTGCATTCCATCCAGCAGGTTTTCCTGCATGATCTCATTAATATCTCAGTCTCCTCCCAGACCAGCGAGAAGCCTTGCTAAGTAGCTGTTTATTTCGGACACATTCCAGCGTGCCATTTATTGACTGTCGGGATTTTAATTTAGATCTGCTGTCCTCACCTGGCATTTATTATTAAACCCCTTGAAGGTCACGGCTGCCCAACTGAATGTGTGTTTTCCAGTCTTCCAGGAGAGCGCTGAATCAAACTTAGGGTTTTGTTGTGCTTTAAACAAAAAAAAAAGGAGAATGCAAAAAAAAAGAGCATTATCATATTCTGAGCCTGTAAGGAGCAGCTGATAATAAATCCAGGCGTCGTGGGTCCCGAATTTCTAAAGAGGCTTCCCTTCGGGAATGTCAATTACTTTTCTTTCCCAATAGTGCAGCCCTGGGTCTCCGCCGTGAAATAGGGTGGCTGTTTGAAAAATGCCACCGCTTTGCTCATTGCTCATGTTGTGTTCCAAGATGGAGAGGGTGCGTGAAGCCTTCTGCCAACGACTCTGAATGCAAATCTGAGCTCCTATGCAGACGTCAGATTAGTAAAATCGGATTCCTGTGTTATAGGGGAACTCGGAGACTACGGTTACTACATGCCATCAGAATAGAGCAGGAAGGGACCTTGGAGGCCTTCTAGTCCAACCCCCTGCTCAAGCAGGAGATCCTATACCAATGATGGCGAACCTTTTAGATACTGAGTGCCACTGGTTAATATGTACACATATCACATAGGTACACATCAGGGGTGAAATCTAAAATTTGTTACTACTGGTTCTGTGGGTGTGGCTTGGTGGTGGTGGTGGGTAATGTGACTGGGTGGGCGTGGCCAACTTGTTTTTTGTTTTTTACTTTTAAAAGCATTTTTTCGGCTGAAGAGGTTGTAGAAGAAATGCTTTTAAAAGTAAAAAAAAGCCTCTGATGATTGCACGGCTCAGCTGGGCATTGGGGGGAAGTGCAGGGATTATTGCTACCAGTTCTCCGAACCACCCACCGCCATCGCTACTGGATCAGGTGATCCGGTCCGAACCGTGAGCATTTCACCCCTGGTACACATGCAATGGAAGTCACTCCCTCCCTCCTGGGATTCTGGACTCCATTCCATCACAATACAGGTAGTCCTCAACTTGTAATTCTTTGTTCCCAGTGACTGTTCAAAGTTATAACCGCATTGAAAAAAGAGACTTACGACCGTTTTTCACATTTACAACCATTGCAGCATCCCCCTGGTTGCGTGATCAAAATTTGGATACTTGATTCATAATATTTTTTTTTTTGCTTTAATTTATATGCCACCTTTCTCCGGAGACTCAGGGCAGCTTACAATGCGTTAAGCAATAGCCTTCATACTTTTGTATATTTATACAAAGCCAGCTTATTGCCCCCACAATCTGGGTCCTCATTTTACCTACCTTTGAAAGGATGGAAGGCTGAATCAACCTTGAGCCTGGTGAGATTTGAACTTGCAGTAATTGCAAGCAGCAGATGTTAATAACAGTGCTTTAGTCCACTGTACTACAGGCAACCTCATATTTATGACAGTTGCAGGATGTCCCGGAGTCATGTGATCTCCTTTTGTGACCTCCTTACAAGCAAAGTCAAGGGGGAAGCCAGATTCACTTAACAACCGTGTTGCTAACTTAATAACCTTTCCTGCATGACAACAATCGGAAGCTTCCACAGATAGACTGCTGTATTTCACACAGGACACTGATTGCTACTGCAGACTCTTTGAACTTGAAGGTCAAGTTGAAAAGCTGGTTAACAAATATTTGCATAGCCAAGGACTGTTTTGAACATGCTTGACATCAAAACCCGCAGCGGAGAGAAATGGGCATTAAATCAAAATAGCATCGTGGCACATTAGCTAATTTGTGGATCAGGCTTAAAATCTTGTTTGCATGCCCTGCAGGACTAGCAAATATATATAGGATTCTACAGTCAACAGAAGCAGCCTTTAGGTCCAAGAAAATGTATTTCTTGCTTGTGCATCAGATTTGTAAGCCTGAGTCAACAGTCCTGCCTGAGGTGTGTTAGAGACACTCTCTTATGCATAATTGAATGTTATAGAACTATTTTAATCTGTCTTTATTGCTGTGAGAATCAAAATGTCCTGGGCTGCATTAACAGAGGCACATGATGTGCTAATACCACTTTATAATGTTTTCATAGGACCGCACTTGGAATACTGTATCCAGTTTTGGTCACCACCATATATAACTGATGTTGAGGCTCTAGAAAGAGTCTCAGCCACGAGAAGAGCAACAGAAATTATTAGGGAACTGGAGACCAAAACATATGAAGAACAGTTGCAGGAATTGGGTGTGTCTAATCTAGTGAAAAGAAGGACTAAGGGCAACATGATAGTATTGTTCCAATACGGTGATGGGTTTCAAATTTTTTTACTACTGGTTCTGTGGGTGTGGCTTGGTGGGTGTGGCATGGCTTGGTGGGCGTGGCTTGGTGGGCGTGGCAGGGGAAGGATACTGTAAAATCTCCATTCCCACGCCATTCTGGGGGAAGGATAGCCTGTTATTAACATTCAGCTGCCTGCAATTACTGTAAATTCGAATCTCCCCAGGCTCAAGGTTGACTCAGCCTTCCATCCTTTCTAAGGTAGGTAAATTGAGGACCCAGATTGTTGGGGCAATAAGCTGACTTTGTATAAATATACAAAAGTATGAAGGCTATTGCTTAACGCATTGTAAGCCGCCCTGAGTCTCCGGAGAAGGGCGGCATATAAATCAAATTTTAAAAAAAAGGATACTGCAAAATCCCCATTTCCTCCCAATCAGCTGGGACTCGGGAGGCAGAAAATAGATGGGGATGGGGCCAGTCAGAATTTTTACTACCAGTTCTCCGATCTACTCAAAATTTCCGCTACCAGTTCTCCAGAACTGGTCAGAACCTGCTGAAACCCACCTCTGTTCCAATATCTGAGGGGCTCCCACAAAGAAGAAAGGGTCAACCTATTTTCCAAAGCACCTTACGGTAGGACAAGAAGCAATGGATGGAAACTGATCAAGGAGAGAAGCAACCTAGAACTAAGGAGAAATTTCCTAACAGTGAGAACAATTGATCAGTGGAAGAACCTGCCTCCAGAAGTTGTGAATGCTCCAACACTGGAAGTTTTTTTTTAGAAGAGATTGGACAACCATTTGTCTGAAATGATATAAGGCTTCTTGTCTGAGCAGCGGGCTGGACTAGAAGACCTCCAAGATCCCTTCCAACTAATGTTATTCTCGCATTCTGTTAATGTGCTAATCAGTCTTTTTTTTCTTTGCCCTCTGTTGATCAACAATGAAATGCTTTAATTACTTGTTTTAAAACAGCATTGTGTTGATAGATTAGCAATAAAGAGGCATATTTAACAGTTCGCAGACAGTTTATTCGCATGTATTAAGAGGGGTAAGATAATGTGCCGAAGATTAAAATTGAACGCGGATTGGAAGTTTTCTGAAAATCATTTTTTAAAAAAACCACAGGCTCTCAATTTCAGAGACCCCGCACATCAGAATCCATTCTTATAGCATCTAAGCCATTTGCTAACAAATTCCTCCGCTGAATTTTATGATGTGTGAAGAATTGCTGTTTTTTTTTTTTTTAAATGTGGCTTGAATTTCCCACTAGGGTTGATGGATGGTTGGTTAATTCGTATTATAGGAGACGGGGGGTGCGGGGGGGGAGGGTTAGGAAGGAATGATCTTTACCCATCGCTATTACACCATTCATAATTTTTGGGAACTCGATCATCGCATTCATTGTTTTTTCTGCAAATCCGTCTCAAATAATGGATCTATTTTTCTCATCGGGGAAATGAATGAGGGTTTGAAAAAGGAGACCCAGTCTGATTTAATGGTTAGGCTGCTAGTTTAGAAATCAGGAGACTCAATTCTGTCTTAGGCATGAAAACTGAGCTGGGTGACTTTGGGCCAACTACCAGGAGACTGGGAGTCCTAGTCCCACCTTAGATCCAGTGGCGGGATTCAAACAGTAGTGGGTTTCACTTACCTTAACTACCGGTTCGAAACTATGAGCACACGCGTGTGCGCTTTTGTTTCGCTTCTGAGCATGCACAGAGTGTCCGTGATGACATCCGGATGGGTGGGTGGAGCCTCCCGCCACCGCCACTACAGGTTTGTGCGAACCGGGGTGAACTGGTAGAAACCCACCACTGGATTCAAATAATTTAACAACCGGTTCTCTGCCCTAATGAGCTGCTGGGTGGGTGTGGCCATGATGGGCATGGCCAAGGGGTATGAAAGGCAGCACTTGGCCTCCTGCATCCCCCTGGGAGGAAAACCGGGCCACGGGTGGGTGGGGGGGATGCGCACCCCCGTGCCCCGTTTTGAGCCTAGGAGGCCTCCCTGCAGCCTCCTGGGAGTGAAAACGGGCCGCGGGTGAATGCATGCCCCCCCACGTGCCCCATTTTGGGCCTAGGAGGCCTCCCTGAAGCCTCCTGGGGGCGAAAACAGGCCACCGCCGCCCCCCCCGTGCCCTGTTTTGGGCCTAGTAGGCCTCCCTGCAGCCTCCTGGGATACGTCACATGACATATCAAGAATTTTTTCCCCTTTGCTAAACCAGGCATGGGTGTACGCAATGCGTGATGCATCAAGTCCATTTGACAGCTCTGGTCTAAACCCCTGTTTCTCAACTTTGGCCACTTTAAGATATATGGACTTCAACTCCCAGAATTCCCCAGCCACCCAGCTGGCTTTCATATCTAAGGTGGGACTAAACTCCCAGTCTCCTGGTGATTGGCCCAAAGTCACTCAGCAAGTTTTCATGCCTAAAACAGAACTGGCTGGGGAATTCTGGGAATTGAAGTCCACACATCTTAAAGCGGCCAAGGTTGAGAAATATTGTCCTAGAAGGTTACATTGACTGAAATGTGAAGAAAACATAGAATGGGACTGGTGATCAGTTAATATAAAAAGAAGGAAACCAATTGACTTCTATTTAATAACTTAAAATTGTTCATCAATAGGCTTAGTGGATTCTCCAGTGTATCTGTAGCCAATCAATACTTGCCTATTTTGAATTTTGATTTTGAGCAAGTTCACTTACTTCAACAGAATATCTATATTCCTATTGATGCTATCATTCTCTGGCCTCAAATTGTTCCTAATCCTATTTCTCAGACAGAAATAAGCTAGAATTCTGAACTTCCTCTGTATTTTTCCTTCCCAAATTCACCTCCCTTTGTTGCATTCTTCGGCTGGCATATATCTACAAGGAGGCATCTTCTATTGCTGCCATGTCATTGGCAGTTCCATCACCCAACCATCATTCAACCCTTGATTAGAAAATATTGGCCACCATTTTAACAGAATAACAGAGTTGGAAGAGATTTGGAGGTCTTCTAGTCTAACCCTTTGCTCAGGCAGGAAGCCTGTGCTATTTCAGACAAACAATTGTCCAATCCTTAAAAATCTTCAGTGATGGAGCACCCACAACTTCTGAAGGCAAGTTGTTCCACTGGTTAATTGTTTTCAATGTCAGGAAATTTCTCCTTAATTCTAGGTTGAATCTCTCCTTGATTAGTTTCCATCCATTCTTGTCCTGCCTTCAGAGCTGTTGTGGGATTCAGCCGGTTTGGGGCAGTTTGGGTGAACTGGTAGTTAAATTGCTGGCTGGCCTCGCCCCTTCCTGCGCTGCCCCGCCCCTTCCAGGAATCCCCACACGCCCCATTTTGACACCCATTTCGTGCTGGGAGGCCTCCTAGGCCCAAAACGGTGTGCAGGGAGGTGCCCCCCCCGTGGGCCATTTTTGCTCCCAGGGGGATGCAGGAGGCTGAGTGCTGCCTGTCACACACCCTTGCCAGGCCCACCATGGCCACGCCCACCCAGCCAGTCATTAGGGCAGAGAACTGGTTGTTAAATTATTTGAATCCCACCACTGCTTCAGAGATACAAGAGAATAGCCCAGTGGTGAAATCTAAAATTTGTTACTACCGGTTCTGTGGGCATGACTTGGTGGTGGTGGTGGGTAATGTGACTGGATGGGCGTGGCCATTTTTTTTTTTTACTTTTAAAGCCATTTTTTCTACAACCTCTTCGACGAAGAGATTGTAAAAAAATGCTTTCAAAAAGCTCTGATGATCCCAGCTGAGTTGCCTGATTGGCAGAAACTTTTTTTCTTTTAAATGCCTCTGACGATCAGGCAACTCAGCTTGGATCGTCAGAAGCATTTAAAAGAAAAAAAACCCTTTTTTTCTTTTAAAAGCCTTTGACGATACCAGCTGAGCCGCGTTATCATCAGAGGCTTTTTTTTTTACTTTTAAAAGCATTTTTTCAGCCGAAGAAGTTGTAGAAAAAATGCTTTTAAAAGTAAAAAAAAAAAAGCCTCTGATGATTGTGCAGCTCAGCTGGATATGGGGGGAGGGGGGGCAGGGATTTTTGCTAGCAGTTCTCCAAACCACCTGCCTCCATCACTACCGGATTGGGCAAACTGGTCCGAACCGGGAGCATTTTACCCCTGGAATAGCCCCAAAGTTCACATAGCTTCCTGTCCTTATTCTTATGCAGGTAGTCCTCGACTTACAGCCAAAATTGCGCCCAAAATTTCTGTTTTGTTCTGTGAGATAGTTCTTAAGTTTTTGACCCATTTAATGACTTTTCTTGCCACAGTTGTTAAATGAATCACTGTCATTGTTAAGACAGTAATACGGTTATTAAGTGAATCCAGCTTCCCCCTTGACTTCCCCCTTCCTTGTTAATGAAGGTCTCAAAAGGGGATCACAGAACCCAGGGCACTGCAACCGGCATAAATATGAGTCAGTTGCCAAGAGTCTGAATTTTGACCAGGGATCTACAATGGTATGAAAAACGGTCATAAGTCACTTTTTTCAGTGCCATTGTAACTTGGAACGGTCAGTAATGAATTGTTGTAAGTTGAGGAGTACCTGTATTCACACCTGTTTGGGGCTATACAAGATCAGTGGTGAGTTGACCCCGGTTCAGACCGGTTCACAAGAACCGGTAGTAAAACAGGCGGGAGGCCCCTCCCCCCGCCCCGGATGTCGTCATCGGCAACCTGCGCATGTGCAGAAGTTTCTGCGCATTCGCGTGTGTGATCCCGTTGCGAACCGGTAGTAAAGGTAAGTAGAACCCACCCAGTGGTGGGATTCAAGTAATTTAACAACCGGTTCTCTGCCCTAATGATTTCTTCCAACAACCAGTTTTCCAAATTGCTCAGAAAGTTAACAACCGGTTCTCCCGAAGTAGTGCGAACTGGCTGAATCCCACCACTGAACCCACCCCTGTACAAGATGCTTGATGTTGCTATATACAAATTGAGAAGGGCCCTGTGTTCAAGTTTTACCCCAGCGTTGTTGACAATCATGACTTGCAGTCTGTGTATTCAGACAGTCCATTCCCTAGTGAGAATTTTTTCAAGCCAGCGGTGGGAGAGAAAATAGAGTTCAAAAGCTTAGCCAAGCCACATGGGGAAAAGTCACACTCGCACAGTCACTCATGCCCTCGTCACCTCTCGTCTGGACTATTGTAACGCTCTCTACATGGGGCTCCCCTTGAGGTGCACCCGGAGGCTCTAACTGGCGCAGAGTGCGGCCGCGCGGGTGGTTATGGGAGCAGCGTGGAGCTCCCATGTGACACCTCTCCTGCGCGAGCTGCACTGGCTCCCGGTGGTCTTCCGGGTGCGCTTCAAGGTTCTGGTTACCACCTTTAAAGCGCTCCATGGCTTAGGACCTGGTTACTTACGGGACCGCCTGCTACCACCAATAGCCTCCCACCGGCCAGTACGCTCCCACAGAGAGGGGCTCCTCCAGGTGCCGTCAGCCAAACAATGTCGGCTGTCGGCCCCTAGGGGGAGAGCCTTCTCTGTGGGGGCACCGACGATCTGGAATGAGCTCCCCCCCAGAGATACGGAGGATTCCGGATCTGCGCACCTTCCGCCGCGAGCTGAAGACGCTTTTATTTCATCAAGCTGGCCTCGCCTAAATCTTCTCCCTTTTAAGTGTAAATTTTAAATTTTTAATGTATTTTAAAATATGGGTATTTTAAATTACGGGTATTAATTCAGCCAAATTTATTTAATTCATCTTATTCGATTTTAAATTTTGTATATCTATGTGTTTTATTTTATGGCTGTTCACCGCCCTGAGTCCTTCGGGAGTAGGGCGGTATAGAAATTTAATAAATAATAATAATAATAATAATAATAATAATAATAATAATAATAATAATAATAATAATTTTAAAAAACCCTATATAACGTGGAATAGAACAGAATAACAGAGATGGAAGGGACCTTGTAAGGTCATCTAGTCCAACCCTCCTGCTCCAGCAGGAGACCCTATACCATTTCTGAACAGATGGCAGTCCAGTCTCTTCTTGAAAGCTTCCAGTGGTGAAGCTGTCACAACTTCTGAAGGCAACTTCTGTTCCATTGGTTGATTGCTCTCACTGTCAGAAAATTTCTCCTTATTTCCAGGTTGAATCTCTCCTTGATCAATTTCCATCCATTATTCCTTGTCTGGCCTTCAGGTGCCTTGGAAAATAGCTTGACCCCCCTACTCTCCTTTGCAGCCCCTCAAATATTGGAAGACTGCTATCATGTCTCCCCTGATCCTTCTCTTCACTAGCCCAGTTCCTGCAACCGTTCTTCATATGTTTTAACCTCCAGTCCCCTAATCATCCCTGTTGCTCTTCTCTGCACTCTTTCCAGAGTCTCAACATATTTTTTTATAGTGTGGTGACCAAAACTGGGTGCAGCATACTATGTGTGGTCTTACTAAGACTTTATAGAGTGGTATTAGTACCTCACTTGATCTTGATTGTATCCCTCTGTTAATGCAATTTAGGATTGCATTGGCTTTTTTGGCTGCCGCCGCACACAGTTGGCTCATATTTAATTGGTTGTCCACTAAGACTCCAAGATCCCTCTCACAATTACTGCTATTAAGCTTGGTTGCTCCCAATCTATATGTATACTTTTGGTTGTTCTTACCTAAGTGTAAGACTTTACTTTTCTCTACATTGAATTTCATTTTGTTAGATAAGCCCCAGTGTTCAAGTCTGTCAAGATTTTATTTATTTATTTATTGGTTCAATTTATATGCCACCCTTTTCCGGAGACTCAGGGCGGCTTACAATGCGTTAAGCAATAGCCTTCATACTTTTGTATATACCTGCTTAGTAGGGCTTTTGGGCCCCCCTAAGCGGTGTTCTTTTTTTATACAAAGTCAGCTTATTGCCCCCACAATCCAGGTCCTCATTTTACCTACCTGGGTGAGATTGGAACTCGCAGTAATTGCAGGCAGCTGGCAGCTAAGTGCTACTTAACAGCACTTTGGTCCGCTGCACTACCAAGATCCATCTGGCTCTTGAGCCTATCATCTAGGGTGTTGGCTATTCCTGTCAGTTTAGTATCATTTGCAAATTTGATAAGTTTCCCTTCTATTCCCGCATCTAAGTTATCAGTATTTATGAAGATATTGAAGAGTACTGGGCCTAAGACGGAATCTTGTGGTACCCCACTGCTTACTTCCCTCCATTTAAGAGAAACCCATGCAAATTTCTTACAAGAGTAATCGTGGATTAAGGCTTTGGCAGAAACTCTGCAGAAATGACAAACTTTGTGAGCCTGTGTGTCCATTCGGATGGAGAAGATTGAGAGGGTCTGTCCATCCCCAGCTGCTCTATCGTAGAACAGTTTGCAGTCTGTTTTCCCTTGTAGGAATTGCTAGGGGAGCAAGTTGCAAACGCAGAGCTGTGTTAGGCGTATCACTGCATGTGATACCCCATTGACTGCAGGCAATGTTTAATGAGTCATTGCATTTTAAAAACATACACACTCACACACACACACACACACACACACAATCAGCCAGGTTGGAGTACACAGAGAAGTGGGAGTCCGCAAATGTCTCAGAAGAATTCCTTTGGAATTAAGACTCGTTGTCTCTTTCTCGAGATCACCAGTAACAGCTTCTTCCATCGTTGCATTCACTCCCTCAATGCAAAGCACTATCTATAACAGAACACAGAGTTGGAACAGAACCACAGAGTTGGAAGGGACCTTGGAGGTCTTCTAGTCCAACCCCCTGCTCAGGCAGGAAACTCTAAACCTAGGGGGGGGGTGTGTTTCAAACTTGATTTCATTGAGGGCCGCATCAGGTTTGTGTCTGACCTTGGGGGACAGGGCTCCCGAGCTCCATTTTCGGCTGCAATGGCCTCCTGCAACCCTCTGCCAGTGAAAACGGAGCTCATGAGGGCCACATGTGGCCCTCCCGCGGGCCAATCCTTTGTTGTTTCCAGGGTGGCCCCGCAGGCTAGATCTAAGCACCCCGTGGATCCAGCCCTCGGACCTTGAGTTTTACACCCCTGCTCTATACCATTTCTTCTTAAAAACCTCCAATGTTGGAGCACCCACAACTTCTGGAGGCAAGTTGTTCCACTGATTAATTGTTCTCAATGTCAGGAAATTCCTCCTTAGTTCTAGGTTGCTTCTTTCCTTGATTAGTTTCATCCATTATTTCTTGTCCTCCTTCAGGTGCTTTGGAGAATAGGTTTGGCCCAGTGGTGAAATCTTAAATTTGTTACTACCGGTTCTGTGGGCATGGCTTGGTGGTGGTGGGGTAATGTGACTGGGTGGGCGTGGCCATTTTTTTTTTTTTTACTTTTAAAACCATTTTTTACATGTAAAACCATGTTTAAAAATGCTTTCAAAAGGCTCTGACGATCCCAGCTGAGTTGCCTGATCGTCAGGGGGTTTTTAAAAAACCCTCTGCAGATCAGGCAGGCAACTCAGCTGGGATCGTCAGAGCTTGGATCGTCAGAGGCATTTAAAAGAAAAAAGCCTCTGATGATCGCGCGGCTCAGCTGGGCATGGGGGGCGGGGGCAGGGATTTTTGCTACCGGTTCTCCGAACTGCCCGCCGCCATCGCTACCTACTCGCCCGAGCCGGTCCGAACCAGGAGAATTTCACCCCTGGTTGAGCCCCTCTTCTTTGCAGCAGCCCCTCAAATATTGGGTAATGTCAACTTTAAAACGTTCTTTAGTTCCTCATACAAAAAGGATGTCATTTCAAACATCGACTTCTCCAAGTATATCACAACCTCAAGTTTCTCAGATGCAGCCAAAGTATCTGGTCCATAATAAAATGCTGAATTGATTATATTGCCATTGCTGTGAATTAGGGAGACAAAATTCCACTTGAAGTTGAGAAAAATTAAAATAGTAATAAGAAAGTATTTGATTCTGTAGAGAAATGCCACAATCCATAATCATAGGTGAGAAAAGAGCAGATTTATCTGCTTCTCTCTTCTCTCCTTCCCTTCCTCTCTCCCTTCCCTCTTCTTTCTTTCTTTCTTTCTTTCTTTCTTTCTTTCTTTCTTTCTTTCTTTCTTTCTTTCTTTCTTTCTCTTTCTTTCTTTCTTTCTTCCTTCCTCTTCCTCTTTCTCTTTTTCTCTTTCTCTTTCTTTCAATCTTTCTTTCTCCTCCCTTCCTCCCTTCTTTTTTCTCTTCTTTCTTCTTTCTTTCTTCTTTCTTCTTTCTCCTTCCTTTCTTCCTTCTTCCTTCCTTTCTTCTTTCTTCCTTCCTTCCTTCCTTCCTTCCTTCCTTCCTTTCTTCCTCCCTCCCTCCCTCTTTCTTTCTATCTCTCACATCTTGTTTTTCAAAGGCTGGATTAATCTTAACCTGGAAGGTGAGTTGTATATTCTACTATGTACTTCCACAAAATATAGGCATGAGGAACTGACCCCGGCAAGGAGTTCACACAGTTTAGGATTGTGGGAACAGTAGACTTAGCATTTTACAGTACTTGGCATCAATTGGATAAAATGGCAGTGAAGTTGCAATGCATGTAATTCTCTGCTTGCAATCACTGAAGAAAAATTTGGAACATAGCCTTATGCCAAAAAAGGAAACCAAGTAGATTCCGATGGTCATCTAAAGTCAATTGATGGTTCAGATATTCAGCATTTTTCAAAATCCATTCTTAAGCACTAGTACCTTGCTAATGTAACTGTACAGTGCTTTATGGCAAGATACCAATGAGGTGCATTAAATAGAATCTCTGGCAAGGTGAGTCTTGTCTATATTCTGTAGCATGGCAATCGATAAAAGAGATTCAGCCATATCTGGATTTGATGGAGGCTGAACTTCCAATGATGCCCCTAAATTGTTTGCATCAAATCTGCAACATCATTTTTCCCACATCAAGTAAACCAGCTTGTGATACGATCAAAGGAAACATCAGTTGGCTTGCAAACCTGGATCAGAATAACAGAATCACAGAGTTGGAGGGGACCTTGGAGGTCTTCTAGTCCAACCCCCTGTTCAGGTAGGAAACACAATACCATATCAGACAAATGACTGTCCAATCTCTTCTTAAAAACCTCCAGTAATGGAGCACCCATAACTTCTGGAGGCAAAGCCTTCTACTAATTAATTGTTCTAAGTGTCAGGAAATTTCTCCTTAGTTCTAAGTTGCTTCTCTCCTTGATTAGTTTCCACCCATTGCTTCTTGTCCTGCCCTCAGGTGCTTTGGGGAATAGCTTGACTCCCTCTTCTTTGTGGCAGCTATTGGAAGACTGCTATCATGTCACCTCTAGTCCTTCTTTTCATCAGATTAGACCTACCCAATTCCTGCAACCGTTCTTCATATGTCTTAGCCTCCAGTCCCCTAATCATTTTGTTTGCTCTTCTCTGCATTCTTTCTAGAGTCTCAAGCTATGGTTTTCAGGATGCTGTCACATCTACAGACGTTTCTTTTAGGTAGAGGCAATGACACGGCAATCTCAGGACTTTGCTTGATTTTGTAAGATGGACAGCAGGCACTCTGGAGAACCAGTACCACAGTTATGTTCTGGTCAACAGGTTTGAGCTGAACCTTGGGGCCAAATCTTTTTAAACTTGATTTCCTGGAAATCCAATGTCCCCCTATACTGGCATCATCCAGAAATGTGAACTGGATTATAACTCTCAGAATTCTCAGCAAAAGTTATGCTGCTGAGAAATTATGGGAGTTGAAATCCACAATTTCAGGATGCTTGGTTGAAGAATGCCATTCTTTGTATTTTAAAAAGGTGGCTATATCCAAGAAGCATGATACAGCAGTGGCCAAAATTGTGGAAATCTTTTGAGAAAAGTGTATTTACTAAAACTAGCTAATAACACCACTTTTTTTGTAATAGTACCATAAAATTATATATCATGGAAAGATAATTTAATCAAGAATCTAATGCAATAACTTTTATGAAGGATTAGCTATTAGAATAGCAATTACAGTATAAAGAAGAAAAGTGAAACACGTAGAAAAAACGAGATATACGAAAATTATCACCATAGGAAAAAAAAAGATATACAAAAATTATATCAGTTAATACTTAGTTGGGTAACCTTAAGCATGAATTACGGCCTTACAACGTCTTCCCATGGAGTTCTGCAGCTGTTATAATGTGAAACCAAGATTGATTGAATGATTGCTTCTGTTAACTGGGTTTCATTGCTGGGTTGCTTCTGACTAACAAGTTTCTTTAGTCGGCTCCATAGATTTTCAATTGGGTTAAGGTCTGAGCTATTCCCAGGTCATTCCATCAGTGGAATAGGATTATTTTGAAACTCCAAAAAATAAAAAAAAGTGGTGTTATTAGCCATCAAACCTCAAAAATACACTTTTCCCAAAAGGTTTCCACAATTGACCTTGGTAGTACAATGGTCTAAAGCACCCTGTTATTAAGACCAGCTGCCTGCAATTACTGCAGGTTCGAATCTTGCCAGGCTCAAGGTTGACTCAGCCTTCCATCCTTTCTAAGGTAGGTAAATTGAGGACCCAGTTGTGGGGGCAATAAGCTGACTTTGTATAAATATACAAAAGGATGAAGGCTATTGCTTAGCGCATTGTAAGCCGCCCTGAGTCTCCGGAGAAGGGCGGCATATAAATCAAATTAAAAAAAAAAAAATTGGCCACTATTCCCAGGTCACCTAGACAGAAGATCGTGTCCCACCAGAGGACAATGTGCCCAGCATTCCTTCAAACTTTTCTCTTCAGCCTTTATCCTTGCGTTTTTGAATTTATATTTCCTTAAATATTTAGCAATAAATCAGAGATTGAAATAAAGGGGAAAAAATAAATAGTTACTGGCAAGGTTATTAGTATCAACAATATTTGACGCAAATGCAGACGTACCACAACCGGCTTGCAGAATTTTAAACATTAACATGAATAAAACATTTCTAAAAATGAAGAAAGGCTTTTTTAAAAAAATATTAATGTAAACATTGCAAACTAAAAATTAAAATACAAAACCCTCTCAAAATTTAATCCTGTAATCTAAAGCAAAGCTCAGTAAAAAAATATTCTGAGGAGCTTAAGAAAAAAAAAATTCCCCCTTCTAAAAAATAAAAAAAGTTCAGTGATTGTTTTGAAAGGATTAAAAATATTTGATTATTCAGTTTGATTGTTCTCATTCTGAATTGTATTTATTTGTCCTTGGTGACATTGGCATTCGATCAAAAGTGATCGGCTATGCATTATCAATATGTCTTAAAGGCCAATCTATTTTGTGAGTTTACAGTTATTATTATGCATATAATATGCATGCATACATACAATATATTGCTATATATTATATTAATAATATATCGTAGTGCATATTAAATGATGCTTTTATAGTGTGTTTGTATTAGGCTTCATTATAGGCATATGATTAATTTACTACATGGCAGATATTGAATCTTTCATGAAGTCTATGTCAAAATCATGAGGAAAAAATGTAATGAAAGAAACCCAAAGGTGCTTTTTCCAAAAGGCAACTGGATTTGTTTAGTTTTTTGAAAACATTTTGCTTTTTATCCAAGAAGTTTCTTCATGACTAGCTAAGGAATTCTGAGGAATTCTAGTCCCACTTTAAGCAAGAAAGCCGATTGGGTGACTTTGGGCCAATCACTAGCAGACTGTGAGTTCTAGTCCCACTTTAGGCAGGAAAGCTGACTGGGCGGCTTTGGGCCAATTGCCAGGAGACTGTGAATTCTAGTCCCGCCTTAGGCAGGAAAGCCAAATGGATGACTTTGGGCCAAATCCCAGGACACCTTGAGTTTTAGTTTCACTTTAGGCATGAAAGACGATTGGGTGACTTTAGGCCAATTAGCAGGAGACCGGGAGTTCTAGTCCCGCCTTAGACATGAAAGTTGGCTGGGTAACTTTGGGCCAATCACTCTCAACCCACCCCAGCCCACTTCCCCTCACAGGGTTGTTGTTGTAGATAAAATAGGAGGAGGATTAGTTATGTTTGCCGTCTTTTATTATAAAAATAATAAAGGTGGGATGGAAATAAATAAATAAATCCGGAGAACTATGCCTTCTCACATCCAGTAAGAAAAATGAACATCAGCTATTTTTGTCCCTAAAATGGCCGCCGTTGAAACACCAGTTGCAGTGCCTGATCTCGGCTCTTCAGGGAATCAGTCTAAATGTGAACAAACACTCATTCATCTGTGTGGTTTTCCTACTGGAAACACTGATATCATCTTAATAGTGTGCAGCACACAAACACATTTGCTAGATGAAGCTGTTCTCAGAAACAGAGCTATTGACCAGATTCCCCACAAGTGTGAAAAATTGTATTTGCCAGGAAATGGTAAATCATGATCCTTGGAACATGACAAGCCATTCCCTCAACCATTTTGCTGTGTGAAAACAACATCAGTGGGTAGTTGTGTTGCATTATGATACAAGAAAGGGCCACCACAGAACAGAGACAGGTCGACTCTAGCAATTCAGAGGGCAGAACGGATCGTTTCTGTTTTCTCTTGCCTATATTTATCTGCTATTCCAAATGAATTCTATTTCTGGTTTTTAAAATTTCTCTCAAAACATTATTTAAATAGGGCCAGTTGGTCTAGTGGTTAAAGCACCAGACTAGAAACGGGAGACAGTGAGTTCTAGTCCCACGTTAGACATCAAAGCCAGTTGACTGACTTTGAGCCAATCACCAGGAGATGATGAGTTCTACTCCCACCTTAAGCATGAAAGTGATTAGGTGACTGAGGGTCAATCACCAGGAGCTTATGAATTCTAGTCCTGCCTTAGGCATGAAAACTGGCTGGGTGCAGTGGTGGGATTCAGCCGGTTCGGGTCAGTTCGGGCAAACCGGTAGTTAAATTGCTGCCTGGCTCTGCCCCTCCTTGCCCCGCCCCTTCCAGGAGTCCCCATGTGCCCCATTTTGGCTCCCAGGTAAGTGCAGAGAGGCATCCTAGGCCCAAAATGGGGTGCAGGGGGGTGCGCCCCCCGTGGCCCATTTTCGCTCCCAGGAGGCTGCAGGAAGTCCTCCTAGGCCCAAAACGGGGCATGGGGGGGTGACATGTCCTCCTGTGGCCCGTTTTCGCTCCTATGGGGGTGCAGGAGGCCAAGTGCTACCTGTCACACCCCTGGCCATGCCCATCATGGCCACGCCCACCCAGTCGGTCATTAGGGCAGAGAACCGGTTGTTAAATTATTTGTATCCCACCACTGACTGGGTGGAATAGGGCCACTCCCTCCCTCTCAGCCCAGCCTACCTCACAGGATTGTTGTAGGGAATAGGAGGAAGAAGATGTGTTGAATAGTTTCACTGCCTTGAATTATTTGTAAAAGTAATAAGTAATAAAAGAACTTGACTTCTTCAGATATACTGGTATTCTTCAGTATATACAGATATACAGTGCTAATAATATGCAACAAATATTATTAGCACTGGCTAGGAATTTCAATCCAATACATCTGGATGATACCAGATGGAGATGGCAGTTTTAATTCATATGTAGAATAGGTGAGGTTTTTTTTCTCTCATTGTAGACAATATTCATATATGGTAGTTACTCAGTGGAGTAAATGGTACGGAGTTCTGTAAATTTTATTTCCTTGTATACAGGCCAGGAATGAATGCTGTTCTCAAAATGCTTGGGAGTTTCATGAATCAACATGAATAATAAGAAAAAACTTGAAAAGGCTCAGGATAGGATATGGCAGGGCAGGGCAGGGCAGGGCAGGGGAGAGGAGAAGGGAGGGGAGAGGAGGGGTGGGGAGGGGAGAGGAGAGGAGAGGGTATTTCACACAAAAAATCATTAAAAACCTCAGTTTAGGATGGGGTGGGGTGGGATGGGGTGGGGTGAGGTGGGGTGGGATGAGAAGGGAAGGGAAGGGAAGGAAAGGGAAGAGACCTTGTATTAGTTTAAAGCTAAAGGCCTTCTCATCCCAGAGATTTCAGTCTGATAATTTCACATGACAAGTGGCAAAAGTAGAAAGGAATGGATTGACCGCCATTATTTTTATGAATTTGTTTACAAGAAATCTTGCATTTTTATTGTTTTTGTCCCCATAAAGAACAACAAAGGGAAGGAACTGAAGACAACATGCAAATTCCATGCAGCTATGAGCATCATTACCGAATCTGGGCAATTTTATTTACAAGGAAGAGAGTAAAAGATTATGTCCAAAATATACAAACCATAAAAGAAAAGCAACCACACAGAAATGTATTGTGTGGGTGAATAACTGCCGAAGGGATGCTTTGCCTTACATAAGGGGCTGCTATCCTGACTTCTGCCTATATTCTATGCATATGGTTACATCATTAGATGGTGCTAAATTCACAGATCCCACTGTTCACGAGTCCCAACACTCGTATAAAGGCATTAATAGAGCAATCCTACAAGTGAGCACAGGGGAGCATCAAAGATGGGGCCACATCGCTTTTTTATATCCAAACCATATCAAAAATTCAGTCTTGGTGAATTTTCTGCAAGTCATTAATAGCGTAAACCTACTTTGCCGCTTAGGCTACTGTTCTTGAACGTTTCCCATTTCAGAATACTGGGAAACTGGGTTGTCAGTATGAATGAAGTCAAATACAGGGGGTTCGCGACTTACAACCACAATTGAGTCGAACATTTCTGTGGTTAAGTGAGACCTTTGTTAAGTGAATTTTGCGACCATTTTTACGGCCTTTCTTGCCTCAGTTGTTAGGTGAATTGCTGCCGTAGATAACTTAGTAACCCGATTGTTAAGTGAACCTGGCTTCCCCGTTGACTTTGCTTGTCAGAAGGTCGCAAAAGAGCATCACATCAGTGGTGGGTTGCTACCGGTTCGCCCCAGATCAGGCGAACTGGTAGCGGCGGCGGGAGGCTCCGCCCACCCGCCCAGATGCTTTTGCACGAGCGAACCGGTAGCAAACTTAATTGAAACCCACTACTGGATCACATGAACTTGGGTCAAGCAGAAGACCCTATACCAGTGTTGAATGCCGAAGTGGGAGCGTGTGTGCATGCGTGTGTGCGCGCTAGAAACCAGAAGAGCAGTTCCCTGCCATGCATCCGTGCGCCGGGAAGCTGAGCTTCTGGTTTCTGGGGTGCACATGCGCACCTGTCACCTGCTTTTCCAGTTTCCAGCACTCCCGCTCATGCAAAGACCAGCTGGCTGGCGCACATGTGCATGCTGGAACCCAGAAGAGCAACAGGCAATGGCTGGCATGCCCCAGAGAGATAGCTCTGTGTGCCACTTCCGGCACGCATGCCATAGTTTTGCCATCACTGCCCTGTACCATTTCAGACAAGTGACTGTCCAGTTTCTTCTTAAAAACTTCCAGTGATGAAGCACCCACAATTTCTGGAGGCAAGCTGTTCCACTGGTTAATTGTCCTCACTGTTAGGAAGTTTCTCTTTAATTCCAGGTTGCTTCTCTCCTTGGTTAGTTTCCATCCTTTGTTTCTTGTCCTGCCCTTTGTAGAATAATTTGACCTCCTCTTCTTTGTGGCAGCCCTTCAAATACCAAAATACTGCTCTCGTGTCACCCCTAGTCAGGGGTGAAATCTAAAATTTATTACTACTGGTTCGGTGGGCGTGGCTTGGTGGGTGGGGGTAATGTGACTGGGTGGGTGTGGCCGATTTTTTTTTTTTTTACTTTTAAAACCATTTTTTCTATAACCTCTTCGGCAAAGAGGTTGTAAAAAAATGCTTTCAAAAGGCTCTGACGATCCAAGCTGAGTTGCCTGATCGGCAAAGACTTTTTTTCCTTTTAAATGCCTCTGACGATCAGGCAACTCATCTTGGATCGTCAGAGGCATTTAAAAGAAAAAAAGAGTTTTTTTCTTTTAAAAGCCTTTGATGATCCCAGCTGAGCCGCGCGATCATCAGAGGCTTTTTTTTTTACTTTTAAAAGCATTTTTTCGGCTGAAGAGGTTGTAGAAAAAATGTTTTTAAAAGTAAAAAAAAAAAAAACCTCTGATGATTATGCGGCTCAGCTGGGCATGGGGCGGGGGCAGGGATTTTTGCTACCAGTTCTCCAAACCACACTCCTCCATGGTTACCAGATCAGACGATCCGTTCCGAACCGGGAGCATTTCACCCCTGCCCCTAGTCCTTCTTTTCTCTAGATTACAGTGAGTCTTAATTATTGGTTTGGGGAGGGTCCTAAATTTGATTTCATATGCTTTCCATCCAAACAGTTTCTGAATTGCCATTGCAAAACAATACGCCAGTTCCATGACAAAGCATTCTTCTGAAGACCAGTGCCCAATCCCTGAAACAGGTTTCAGTCCAGACTACAGCCCAGTGCCCCCAAATTAGGCAATCTGGGCCATAATTCATGGACTTTAAAAAAGCACGACAGGAAGAAAATCAACTTGTTTGAGCTGTGGTGCTGGAGAAGGCTCCTGTGTATTCCTTGGATAGCAAAGGTGACTAACAAGCAAGTCGCATTGCTTGTTAGCGCATAACACTAGACATGTCACTGAAAGGCAAAATCACAAAACGATATCTCACTATTTTGGCCATGTCATGCATGGGGAATTCACTGGAAAAAGCAATTATGCTTGGAAGAGTTATTGGTAAAAATAAACCAGGCCACCAAAGAACATGATGGCTGTGTCAGAGTTCCAAGTAACACCCCCAATGAAAGAAGACTCCGAAGCTTGAGATTCCTCAAAGTTCCTTTTTATTGAAGATGTCATATTGGCACATCTGGGAAAACCCGAATCTGAAAGTTTCCAGGTTTTCCCCACCCAAGTGGAAGTTCAAGTCCTTGTCCAGCACCCTCATGTCCATCACATGGTCCAATCATCCACCGTCCAAACTGTAGACACCTCCCAGTCATCAGACTCCAGGTGCCAGGGTAATGCGTCCTTATCTCTCTGAGAAAGGAATGTTATTTTGACTACATATCACCCATATTCTATACAATCCCCCCTCCCATTTTCCCACAGAAGAAGATGTGGCAGGCCTGAAGGCCCAAATGTAAAAGATGGCTTCCAGGTCTGACAGGCTGGATATCATCAAAGCTGACACCAACCAAAGCACAGAACAACTCAAAGAAGTACAGGTAGTACTCGACTTACAATTATTCATTTTGTGACTATTTGAAATTACAATGGCACTGAAAAAGAGAGTTGTGTGTAGGAGATGATCAGACTGAGCCCGAGGGAGTGGTCAAAGGCATCATAAGTAATGAGTCCCTGCATGCCCATAAGAGATCTAAGGCCAGCCCACCTTGAATGCCTTCTTATCTCCCGCTCATTTTGCTTGTCTGTTAGTTGGTCAGATTCTTGTAGAGAGCTTCAGCTTGCAATAAATCTTTATATTCATTCGAACTGCCTGAATCTCCTGATTTGCTCAGCACTTGATATTATTACCATTTTTCACACCTACACTTGTTGCAGCATCCCCACGAACAAAACTGAAACGTTTGACAGCTGACCTCTATTTATGATGGTTGCAGGGTCTTGAGGTCCTGGGATCCCCTTTTGCGACCTTCTGACCAGCCAAGTCAATAGGTTCCCTTAACTACCATGTTTCTAACTTAACAACTGCGGTGATTCGCTTAACAATTGTGGCAATCAAAGGTCGTAAAATAGGCTAAAGCTCACTTAGCAGCAGATATGTTAGGCTCAATTGTGGTCGTACGTCGAGGACTACCTATAGTGCAGGATCAGAAGATTTGGAGACACACCTGACCAGAGGTGGTATTCAGCTGGTTCGGACCGGTTCGCCTGAACCAGTAGCAGAAATTGTGGGTGGGCCCAGCCACTTGCCCCATCTCTATACCATCCTATTTAGGCACATTTTTGAGGCCGGGCGCAAGCGCAGAAAGCATGTGCACCAGTAAAGCACATGCATGGAATGCTGGGCAAATGCGTGGACGCTGGCTCGCTCACATTTGCAAACCGGTAGGGAAAGTAAGTGAATAACACCCCTGCGCCTGGCCCATAGTATCGCCAAGAGTCAGACATGACTGAACGGATAACATCATCAACAGCCATAATTCATTCCTGTCAGAAGAAGCAACATCTGTAACCTCTCCAACTCTGGTGATCATTGCACATTGCTCATGCCTGCTTTACGAAAAGCGTTTGGTTTTTTCCAGCGAGTCCCTTTGCTGCCTCAGCAAGTAAATTACAGAGTTGGAAAGAGGCAGTGTCACCCAGTGGAAAAAATGCAAATCGTCCCAGCCTCGTAGCAAGATTTATAACCTTCTTCTAAGTGGGATATTTATTATTTAACCTAACGTTGAGACCATGAAAAGAAGTTTGCAAAGGCTGGCAGTCCAGCAGCCAAAAGGGCGATTCGGTGGAGTGGTAGGAATGTAAAAAAAAAAAAAAAAAAAAAAAACAGTGCCGAGAAGATCACTTGTGTGATCAGCTCTATCATCGCATTAGTGATGAATGCTCCCCAGGGAACCACAATTCAACCCCATTATATTTATGTTTTCTTTCCTTTCTGGGTTTTTGAGCCACCCGGAGCCAGCAGAAGCTGCCTTACACTGATGAAATACCGAGGCCCATCTGTAGCTTGCATGCATAGACGTCACAGTAAATACCTGTACACCTTATCTACAGTTTCTCAGGTTATGTATATTTCATGCCTTCCTTCTTTGAAACATCTCTGGCTAGAGAGCTACAGTTTGCAGGCTCAGCGGAAACCATGTTTTGCCCAATGCATGCATCTCTCTCTCTCTCTCTCTCTCTCTCTCTCTCTCTCTCTCTCTCTCTCTCTCTCTCTCTCTCTCTCTCTCTCTCTCACCTCCCTCTCTCTCCCCCCCCTCTCTCTCCTGTCTCTGTCTCTCTTGTCTGTCGTCTCTCTCTACTCCCTCTCTCCCTCTCCCTTTCTGTGTCTCTGTCTGTCTCTCTTCTACCTCCCTCTCTCTGTCCTCTCTCTCTCCCATCTCTGTCTCTCTCTCACCTCCCTCTCCCTCTCTCCCTCTCCCCCCCTCTCTCTCCTCCCTCTCCCTCTTCCATTCTGTGTCTCTGTCTCCTACCTCTCTCTGTCTTCTCTCTCTCTGTTGTCTCTTTCTCTCTCACACCTCTCTTTCCCTCTCTCCCCCTCTTTCTGTCTCTCTCCTCCCTCTCTCTCTTTCTCTCTCTTCTCTCTCTCTCCCCTCTCTCTTTCTGTCTTTCTCACCCTCCCCCTCTCTCCCCCCTCTCCCTTGCTTCCTGCAACTTGCATAGGTGGTGCTCTCCTCCTATCATTTTTTAATGTCCTTAATTATCTTTTAAGTTTGGTTACTGAGAGGCCCTTCCAGCTATGTGCATCATTGGCAGGGGTGAGTAAATGAAAAAGCACCTGGTTTAGCTGTAGCAGACTTTAGTTTTCTTTGGAATTCCTTTCCCATTGTTGAATGAATGGAGTTTCCGTCAAAAAATCAGCATGCATAGATAGGCTTGGATCAGGGGTGAAATCCAGCAGGTTCTAACCGGAGAACCAGCAAATACCATCTCTGGCTGGCCCCAGAGTGGGGTGGGAATGGAGATTTTGCAATATCCTTCCCCCGGGAGGGGGTGGGAATGGAGATTTTGCAGATCCTTCCCCTGGAGTGGGGTGGGAATGGAGATTTTGCAATATCCTTCCCCTGCCATGCCCACCAAGCCACGCCCACAGAACAGGTAAGGAAAAAAATTTGGATTTCACCCCTGGCTTGGATGTTGCATTTCCTGAGACATCCAAAGCTTTTTTTTTTTTTAAAGGGGGGAAGTGCTTAACCAAGGCATCTGAATGAAACTACTGCAACACTTGCTGCAAGAGAGAGAAGAGAGGGAAGGGGAGAGAGGGAGAAGATGGGAGAAAGACAGACTGAAAGAGGGGGAGGGAGAAAGAGAGGGGGAGAGGGAGAGGGAGGGAGAGAGGGAGAGGGAGAAAGAAAGGGGGAGGAGAGAGAGATGGCGAGAGGGAGGGGAGAGAGGGGGGAGAAAGAAAGGGGGAGAGGGAGAGAGAGAGGGAAAGAGAAAGAGGGGTGGGCAGGAGAGGAGATAGAGAGGGGAAAATCTATAGTGATGCTTCCAGATTTTTAGGGTCTCCACCGGTTATCCTGGAAATAAACCACCTGAATATAATTGGATCCACAGGTAATCCTTGACATACAACCATTTGTAAATTCATCCCAACATTTCTGTAGCTAAGCGACACAGTTGTAAAATGAGTTTGGCCCCATTTTATGACCTGTCTTGCCACAGTGAAAAATTGCGGTTATTAAGTTAATAACATGGCTGTTAAGTGAATCTGGCTTCCCCACTGACTTTGCTTGTCAAAACGTCGCAAAAGATGATCCCATGACTCTGGGGACACCGCAACCATCACAAATGTGAGCCCGTCATCAAGCATCTGAATGTAAATCACATGACCATGGGGATGCCGCAACGGTCATATGAAAAGTGGTCATAAGTCACTTTTTTCAGTGTCGTAAGTTTGAATGTCACTAAAAGGATGGTTCTAAAGTCGAGGACTACCTATAATGAGCCAGGGATGTGGTGGCTCAGTGGCTGAGATGCTGAGCTTGTCGATCGAAAAATCTGCAGTTCAGCAGTTCGAATCCAACGGCGCGTAACAGGGTGAGTTCCCGTTACTTGTCCTGGCTTCTGCCAACCTAGCAGTTCGAAAGCACTTAAAAAATGCAAGTAGAAAAATAGGGACCACCTTTGGTGGGAAGGGAACAGCATTCTGTGTGCCTTTGGCGTTGAGTCATGCTGGCCACATGACCACGGAGACATCTTCGGACAGCGCTGGCTCTTTGGCTTTGAAACGGAGATGAGCACCGCCCCCTAGAGTCAGGAACGACTAGCACATATGTGCGAGGGGAACCTTTAACTTTACCTTACCTGTAATGACATGTAAGAATAACCTTTGGCGGGGATTTCTTGATGGAATTCAGTGCACGATGCAACGTTTTCGGAAGAAGAGCAGTGGATATAAATACATAAATAAATGCAGATGTATTTCTAGCTCAGAATTGCCTGACATAGCAGGAAATTCTGGGCAGAGATTTAGAGCCCAGAACTGTGCCCTAAACTGGCAATCAATTACCACTGTGGGCAGAGATACAGGTAATCCTCAACTTACGATCACAATTGAGCCAAAAATTTATGTTGTTAAGTGAGGTTTACCCCATTTTATGACATTTCTTGCTAGCGTCGTTAAGTCAATCACTGCAGTTGATAAGTGCTGTTAAGTGAATCTGGCTTCCCCACTGACTTCGCTTGTCAGAACGTCACCCAAGGGGATCACATGACCTTGGGACATAGCAACCGTCATAAGACCACAACCCTGTGCGGTGGGCTAGCCTGGTGTGATTGGCCCAGTTACCCAGTCTGCTTTTATGCATAAGGCGGGACTAGAATTCACCGTCTCCTGGTGATTGGCCCAAATTTAACCAGTCTGCTTTTATGCGTAAGGCAGGACTAGAACTCACCATCTCTTGGTGATTGGCCCAAATTTAACCAGTCTGCTTTCATGCCTAAGGCAGGACTAGAACTCACTGTCTCCTGCTGATTGGCCCAAAGTTACCCAGTCTGCTTTTATGCCTAAAATGGTGACTAGAACTCACCATCTCCTGGTGATTGGCCCAAATTTAACCAGTCTGCTTTTATGCTTAAGGCGGGACTAGAACTCACCATCTCCTGGTGATTGGCCTAAAGTTAATCAGTCTGTTTTCATGCCAAAGGCGGGACTAGAACTCACCGTCTCCTCATGATTGGCCTAAAGTCACCTAGTCAGCTTTCAAAATGGGATGGGACTTGATATTATGGTCTCCTGCATTCTAACCTGGTGCCTTAAGATACTAACTAGATCGATATTCGCATTAATATCTTCTGAAAGCAGAATTAGCATAACTTTTACCCTATTGGTGGATAGAACTTTTCATCCGGAGAAAGCAAGCTCTTACAATTCCATCTGACACTTCGTTAGAGGGACGGTTGAATTAATTTTAATTCATCAATAAATATTTTAATGTCTTGCAGGATTAGCTCGGCCTTCTTCTCCAAAATGTGCCCTGGTTTACTCATTATATCCCCTCCATTATTCAAAAGAAGAAATTCTTTAATCCATATATTAAGGAATTGGCTTCTGCTTATTATTTACTCATAAATGTAGGCTGATAGTGGTAGGGAATGTGGGTACAGACAGAAGTGCTTTGCTCAAGTACACGAGCAAAGGATAATTTTTTAAAAATTTTATTTTCACCTAGCTAGGAGCATCCTGAAGGAGGTTGCTGAAGAAGATGCAGGTGTGCAAAATACACGAAAAATTAGGGCAGTCCTTGATGGCTAAATATAGGCATGGAGTGCTCTAATTTAGGGACCTCGGTAAAAGCAAGACGTCAGATTTGATGGTATTGTACATATTTTACTTTTGTGTGTGTGTGTTACTAAACTTAGATAAATGATTCTGGAAGTGCAGGCATGGTGGCCTTGTCTACGGACATAGTAGCGATATTAGGACAATTCCATATTCCCTGCACATGGCTTCCCACAGTTTGTAACTGAGCTGCATCCAGTTTTGGTCACCAATTACAAAAAAAGATGTCGAGAAGGCAAAGTGCAAAGAAGAGCAAGTAAAACGATTAAAGGCAGTGGTGGGATCCTCCCGGTTTAACAACCGATTCGGTGATTGCGTGCTGCGCGTGCGTGCACATTTTGAAGAATTCGTCATTTCTGCGTTTCTTCGGAGGAGAAACACAGCTGAAGTGCGGCAATCTGCTCTGCCGTGCAAATCAGCTGAGAAGATAAAGGTACAAAAATAGTGTGGGTGGGCAGGTGGGCCCATCTGATTGTCGGGGAGAACCGGTTCGCTCCCAGCTGATTGTAGGAACTACCGGTTCACCCGAACCGGTCTGAACCGGTAGAATACCATCCCTGATTAAAGGCCTGGAGACTAAAACATATGAAGAATGATTACAGGATTTTGGGTTTGGCCAGTCTAGAGAAAAGAATGACCAGGGGTGAAATGATAGCAGTATTCCAGTATTTGAGGGGCTGCTACAAAGAGGAGGGGGGTCAACTTATTTTCCAATGCACAAGAATGCCAGACAAGAAACAATGGGTGGAAACTGACCAAGGAGAGATTCATCCTGGAATTAAGGAGAAACTTCCTAACAGTGAGGACAATTAACTATTGGAGCTGCTTGCCTTCAGAAGTTATGGGTGCTTCATCCCTGGAGGTTTTTAAGAAGAGACTGGACGCTTGTCTGAAATGATATATGGTCTCCTGCTTGAGCATGGGGTTGGACTAGAAGTCCTTCAAGGTCCCTTCCAGCTCTATTCTGAATGAATAACGTACACATTTGATATGGTTTAGAGCAAAAGGCCTATGTTCTGTTGGCCATAGGATGTCGCCAACAGATCCAATTTGGTGCCGATTGATCACCCCTGATCTATATGGACTTCAGTTCCCAGAATTCATAGAATATCTTCATAGGATTGGGAATTCTGGGAGTTGAAGTCCACACTTCATAAAGTTGCCAAGGTTGAAAAAAAAAACGCTGCGTTAGAATATTGCTGGTAATGAGTTGCGATGCAATCAACGATCCTCTCTTGAGAAATGAGTTATTTCTTCATTCCAGGTTTCCCCCCCCCCACTCCCCCAAAAAACTAAGGATTCGCTACATAGATCCAGTCGTGGCTGTGGATCAAATCATAGATTTATTCTATATCCCTAGAGCTGGACAAAGACTTTAAGTTAAGAGCCGAAATGGTATTCCAATAGATTGGTATTATACCAACAGCATTTGTAGCTTGTGATACTTGTATGGATTTACAATAAAGTTAAGAAAAGATGACACTCGGTTTACTTTTCCCAATCATTATAACACGAGAAAGTGAGTGATTTTCTTGAAGCCATTAACATAACATCAATGCTTATTACAGCCAAACGGAGCTGGGTGCCTTTTGCCAAGATCCATTTAAAGAATCAAGATCAGGGGTGTCAAACTCGATTCCATTGAGGGCCGCATCAGGGTTGTGTTTGAGCTCTGGGGGGTGGGGCGTGGTTATGGCCAGCTCATTGTCAGTCGTGTCAGGAGCAACTGGGGTGGTCCGGGTAGGGCTGGGGTGATCGTCCTGCAGCCCTCTGCCAGCAAAAATGGATGTCAGAGTTCCAAGTAATACACCCAACAGAATCAAAACTCCAAGGCAGGCATTTTCCTCCAAGCTTGAATTTATTAGAGATGTCATATTGACCTGTTGTGGCTCCGTTACCTGAGCCTATGTCATCGGCAGGAGAGGACTCCGAGAGTGAAGGAGAGGAGTTGGCAAGGCCTCCCTCTCCAGAACCCTCCTCTCTGGCAATGCCTTCGGTGTCCACCGAAGGGCAAGAGATAGGGCCGGGGCCAAGCACGTCCACGCAGCCGCAGGTGGACAGTAATGAGGGAGATGAGTCTTGGCTGGATCCTCGGCAGCGTCGCAGAGATAAGCACACGCAACAGAAGAAGAGGCGTGCCAGAGATTAAGGTGAGTCACTGGACCACACCCCACAGGGTATAAAAGGGGGTGAGGTGGCCATTCAGAGTCTGTGACAGACAAAATTAACTACTATCGAGTCACATTGCATCTTTGGAAACAACATTATCTGCCTTGGATTTAATTACGGACTGGACTTGACAATTCTTGAACTGTGTGTATCTTGTTTATGAGTAAAGTCTTGGCAAGCAGCTACTGGGTTGCTGCCAATCCTCTTATCGAAAGAATTTGGTTGTCTGCCAGTTTATTTAACCCCGGGCTATCTGTTTGTGTGCGTGTGTGAGATGGGGACAGAACATTGGCCCATCTGGGAAAACCTGAATCTGAAAGCCTCCGGGTTTTCCCCACCCAAAGTAAAGTCAAAGTTCCTTCCCCTGCATCGACATGGGCATCACATGGTCCAATCAGGTCACTGTCCAAGCTGTGGTTGACTCCCAGTCACACCTCCACAGATGCAGGCTGAACGTCCTTGACTCCCAAGGGAAAAATGTTATGGCTATACATCCCACACTATTTCCACCGCCCCTCCTATTCCCACAGCTTGCCCATCCACCGCTTGTGGCAGCCCTGAAGATCCAAATTTAAAGATGGCCGCCAGGGCTGACAATGGAGTTTGGGAGGGCCATGTTTGGCTCCCCCGGGCTCTGTTTTCATCTGTGATGGCCTCCTCCAGCATTCTGCCAGTGAAAACAGAGCTCGGGAGGGGTAGAGGCACTGCAGGCCCATCCTTCGCTGTTCCCAGGGTGGTCCTGCAGGCCAGATCTAAGCACCCCGTGGGCTGAATCCAGCCCACGGGTCTTGTGTTTGACACCCCTGATCAAAGGCATGAAGTTCGTGGCTGGGAAGATGTTTAGTTGAGCTGCATCATCACTCTGCAACCCATTAATTCATTGGTCTGAGTAAACGGTGGATCTAAAACCAGCCCAAGATCTTTTGAAACAGGTTTTTTATTCCTAGGTAATTAGAAAAACATGGATTTGGCAGAGATCTATCTATCCCAGTACTGTGATCCCATGGAAGATAAAAAGTAGCTTATGGAAGCTTCAAGCAAGCCACCAAATATGTAGAATAATAAAGAGTCGAAACAGACCTTGGAGGTCTTCTAGTCTCCTGCTGGAGCAGGAGACCCTACATCATTTCAGACAAATGATTGTCCAGTCTTTTTTTGAAAGTGATGGAGCACCCACAACTTCTGAAGGCAACTTCTGTTCCATTGGTCGATTGTTCTCATTGTCAGGAAATTTCTCCTTAGTTCTAGGTTGCTTCTCTCCTTGGTTAGTTTCCAACCCTTGTTTCTTACCTTACCTTTTGGCGCTTTGGAAAATAATTTGGAGGAGCCCCTCAAATAATGGAGTCCTTCATTTCTTTAGACTAGACCCGTGATGGCGAACCTATGGCACGTGTGCCACAGGTGACACATGGAGCCATATCTGTGGGCACGCAAGCGATGCCCTAGCTCAACTCCAGCGCACATGTGCATGCTGGTCAGCTGATTTTCAAGCCTTCTGGGCCCACCGGAAGTCAGGAAATGAGCTGTTTCTAGCCTCCGGAGGGCCTCTGAGGGGGTGGGAAAGGCTGTTTTCACCCTCCCCAGGCTCCTAGAAAGCCTCTGGAGCCTGGGGAGGGTGAAAAACGGGCCTTCCGGTCCCACTGGAAGTTGGGAAATGGGCCGTTTCTGTCCCCTAGAGGGTCTCCGAGGGGGGAAAGGCTGTTTTTGCCCTCCCCTGGCTCCTAGAAAGCCTCTGAAGCCTGGGGAGGGTGAAAAACAGGCCTACTAGGCCCACCGTGCCATCACATGCCAAAAGCTGGGGGAGCGCTGGGGGGGGTGTCACAAGCTCATGTTCAGGGGGCGGGGCACATTGAATTATGGTTGTGGGCACACGCGCATGCAACCCCCCCACTCTCCCTCCCCCCCCCCCGCTTTTGGCACACGACAGCAAAAAGGTTAGCCATCACTGGACTAGACCCATGATAGTGAACATATGGCACGCGTGCCAGAGGTGGCACGCAGAGCCCTCTCTGTGGGCACACGCATCGCCACCAGCTTCTCTTCTGGTTTCCAGTATGCAAAAATGCCCCCCCCCAAAAAATATTGAAAACACCCTGAAAAACATCCTGAAAATGTCTCCCCAAAAAATGGCCTGAAGACGGCCAAAAAAACAGGTATGTGCATGGTGGCCAGCTGGTCCTCAGATTTCCGGTGCTCCAGCGTACATGAAGACCGGCTGGATGGCATGTGCATGCCCCCTGGCCAGCTGGTTTTTGGGTTTCCAGCACTCCGGAGCGCATGCATGAGTGTTCCGGTTTGGGCACTCAATGCCGAAAAGGTTCGTCATCACTGGACTAGACATTCCTGCAACCACTCTTCATGTTTTAGCTTCCAGCCCCCCAATCATCTTTGTTGCTCTTCTTTGAACTCTTTCTACACAGTCTCAACCTCCTTTTTTTATATTATTGTGACCAGAACTGGATGAAATATTCTAAGTATGATGCTACTAAGGCTTTGTAAAGCGGGTACTAGAACTTCACATGAGCTTGATTCTGTCCCCCTCTTAATGCAGCCTAAGATTGCCACAACTTGTACCTATTTTTCTGCCCCCACATCTGGTTCCATCTCTGAACACAGGAGTTAAAGTTTACCAGTTTGCAAGGCTAGCAGCTGTTAATCGCCAATCTTCATTCACTGGAATAAATTTTTATTGATTTTAAAGACAGTGATGCCAGGAGAGTGGCGAGCTTAGAAGTCCCCTGGTGGCGCAGTGGTTAGAATGCAGCAGCATTGCAGGCCAACTCTGCCCACAGCCTGGTGTTCTGCCTTCAGGGGTTCGAGGTTGACTCAGTCGTCCATCCTTCCAAGGTCGGTAAAATGAGGACCCAGATTGTTGGAGGTGATATGCCACTAATGCTTTGACATTGTAAACTACCCAGAGAGTGTTGTAAAACACTATGAGGCAGTATATAAGCCTAAAGGGCTAAATGCTACTATTATTTCCTTTTTTTTTTACAAAAATCTAAATATCCAAGACAGGGAGATTGATTGGTTGACTTCAGTGGTGGGTTTCAACATTTTTTACTACCGGTTCTGTGGGTGTGGCTTGGTGGGCATGGCAGAGGAAGGATACTGTAAAATCTCCATTCCCACCCCACTCCAGGGGAAGGATGCTGTAAAATCTCCATTCCCTCCCGACTCCAGGGGAAGGTGACTGCAAAATCCCCATTTCCTTCCGATCAGCTGGGACTCGGGAGGCAGAGAATAAATGGGGGTGGGGCCAGTCAGAGGTGGTATTTACCGGTTCTCCGAACTACTCAAAATTTCTGCTACCAGTTTTCCAGAACTGGTCAGAACCTGCTGAAACCCACCTCTGGTTGAGTTAAATAATTCATAGCCCTGGTTTAATTGTTAGTGTAAAAGTGATTTTTTTTCAGGTCATTTTTGAACTGAACAGAGTTCAAAATCTGTGCATTTTTCTGTGTTTCTCTTCCTCTCTCTCTCTCTCTAAATGTTAAAATCTTGGTCTCCTTTCCCCCAAATATCCTTTATTTCAGCCATGTTTTTGTTTAGTTTTGGTGAGATGAGCTTATAAATTCCCCTTTTAAAAAACAAAAATCCTAATATCTAAGAAATGGAAACTGATAGCCTAAATGAAATAATCCAAAGCTTTAATTTTTATTGTAAAAAGTGAATGGAATCTGTATCTCTCTTTCTTTCTCTCTCTCTGTATGTTAAAATCTTGGACACCCGTTCCCCAAATATTCTTTATTTGAGTGATGTTTTTGTTTTTGTTTAGTTTTGGTGAGATGAAACGCAGCCATGTTGTTCTGCAGCTAAAAATTGGGAATTTATAGATCTTGATTTACCTTGCAGATCCAAAGAATGGTCCAAATGAAATACTTGTGATTACAATTTTGGGCAATAGAGTTTTCTCTGTGCGTGCTGGGAAGATGGATTTTTGTGTGTGTGCACGTAATTTTACAGACAAGTTAATTATTGCATGCTTTATGGAAGTAGAAACATTTCTTTTTTGTCCATAAAATAGACTTTCCTGTTAAATAATTACTCCTTGGCCCTCAACTAAAACTTTCTAAACCCAATTGGCTCTTGAGATGGGATTCCGTTTGTAACTGCTCCTTTGTTTATAGCATTTCTAGCTCAATCTGTTCCACAATGCCGCAGATGCCCTGTGTAGGTTTTGCAATACTTGCTATTTTAAATTGTCTCCTTTCCAGCATGATGTTTCTACATTTTCTGGCACTGCCACAAAGTTTATTTAAGAAAATAGCAACTAAGGAGAATGCTCTACCCTTATAGAAGTACTTTCCTTGTAAATTTCACCCTGCCTTGTCAGTTACTTATCTGGGTAGATATGTCTGCATTTCAGTTTTGTTTTATTTTGCACCTCGTGGTACTTCCGCAGAACCTCTTCAGTGGAATTGCTGATCTCAAAGCCAAGGGCTTTATTCTTTGGCTTCTTTAGAAATAAAAATAAAAATAAAATAAAACCAGTCTGCAGAAAAGAGGGCACTGAATGAAAAGTGTTTCTTTATTAATCACTGCAACAGACACAGACAACAAAAGCTGGGCCTTCTTTGGAAGAGGAGCTTCATAGAAACTTGCAAGCTTCTGTGGTTAAAATATACAGTTCTAAATTACCGCTCAGATCAATAAGAGTAAGGAAGATGGAGATTATCAATCTCTGAGTACCAAGAATTGACTGGCAAGCACATAATGACTTTGGGCCCAGCCCACCAGTTTAGAGCCGGGATGATAGATCTCCAGGTGTCAATCATCATAATTTCTTTATCGACAATGTCCAGGGGCCTATTTGTCTTCCTGAAGTCTTGGTCCACTTGAAGCATTTATCCTTCAGAGCCGTCTCTGGGAGTGTGATCAATGCACAGCTACAGCTGGTTGAAGGGGACCAAATCCATTGAACACTTGATTTGGTTCCATTTTACCAGCTTTAGCAAAGCATTCTAGGCCTCGTCACTGTCGGCAGAAGGCTACAGAGGAGAGCAAAAAAGCAAGATGGCCGCCATACCCGTTCTAGAAGGCTACTTTCCGGCAACCAAAGTTGGGTGTCTGCCTATGGGATCAAACTCATCAAAAGCCAAGGCAGACCCATGCATAAAGATGAAGGCAATCAACTCTGGTAGGGGTGGGTGAGGGGAAAATAGGTTTCCTATATGGCATACATCAAATACAGTATATATAAAAAAATATCGGTGAAATATATGTTGAGGACCATGTCAATCTAGAAGATAGGGTGGTCCCTTTACAGATCATTCTGTTGATTGTTCAACTGTCATTAGAGTCAATTCCAGCTCTACTACTTAAAATCTTGAGTGTAACTCAGATGCTACTTCAAGAGGCTCCTTTCCCAGTTCCAGTTTAGCTGCAGCAGTACAAGATGTTCCAACAAAATTCCATTATGTTTATTAATAGGACTGAAATCCCAACAATGATTTAGAACCAACCCATCTTTGTAGGTGCGTAATTCTGCAATACTTCAGAAACCAATGGAGAACAATATCACTAGAAGATGGTTTTGCTTGAGGTTATTTCAAAATATTTATGTGTTTGTAGGTAAGATGGATAAATTTATCAGTTCTGCGTTCGTTCAGTTTCTTATTTTATAGAGTACATGTAATGGTTTGTTCCGATTTTGCAATTTGGGAGAGAAAAAGAATGTAGTATTTATACAGTATATTATTTCATGGACATTTCTCCTCAGAGGAATTTTTGACTTGTAAAGTTCCAGATTTTAGTCTATATGTATGTTCTGGTTTACATACAGATTCATAAAGTATAAATTAAACATATCTGTGTACAATGTTGCGTGCAACAAACAGCTCATGATCTGTATTTGGGATTTCTGACTTCTTCTGATAGTGAGAATATAGTAATGTTTAAATATAAAAAGGGAATTAGAAAATAGAGCAGAAAAGGAAAATGGCTGACTTAGCTATGGGGAGTAGATAATACAGTTGACCAAGCATAGTGCTTTGAATCTAAATTGATGTTTGTTTGGTCATAGGTTAACAGTCATCCTATCATCAGTATTGATTATTGTGATTGTGAAGATGTGAGTATGTGATACAATCATGATCTGATGTTGTAATAATCAGGTAATAACCGTGAAATGCTTTCTCCACTGAACCTTGGATAATGATAACAGTTCCAACTGTAGTAATTCATACTTGATTTATTTATAAAATCACACCTACTTTTTAACTGAATATTTATAATAGGTGGTAGTTTGTTTTCTACTTTGCCTTACAAGGCAAAGTAGAATAATGATGATAGGAAGAAAGGAAGAAAACAAGGAAGGAAGGAGAAAAGGGAGAAAAAGAGGGTGAGGAAAGAAAGAAAGAAATGTTTTTATGAAGAAGGGAGGGAGGGAAGTTTTTATGAGGAAGGAAGGAAGGAAGGAAGGAAGGAAGGAAGGAAGGAAGGAAGGAAGGTTTTTATAAGGAAGGAAGGGAGAAAGATTTTTATGAGGGAGGGAGGGAGGGAGGGAGGAAGGAGAAAAGAGAGAAAAAGAGGGTGAGGAAAGAAATAAATAAATATTTTTATGAAGAAGGGAGGAAGGAAGGAATGAAGGAAGGTTTTTATGAGGAAGGAAGGAAGGGAGAAAGATTTTTATGAGGGAGGGTGGGAGGGAGGGAGGGAGGGAGGGAGGAAGGAAGGAAGGAAGGAAGGAAGGAAGGAAGGAAGGAAGGAAGGAAGGAAGGAAGGAAGGAAAGAAGGAAGGAAGGAAGGAAGGAAACCAGCTGCATCTTGACATCAACCTCTTCCTTTCTCTGTTTGTTATCTCCAAGGGACATGAGAAGGAATCAAGATGTGATTAATCATACATAAATCACAAATGTTTAAAAGGGAAGATACATGAGCTGCCCTAAGCACAATATGATACATTGCACATTACTCAGTTCAAGCTTCTGAAACTGCAGTCACGGCAGATTTCTATTGTCTTTCATTCCTAGCTACTTCAAGAAATCTTCCGTCTCAGAGCTCCGTCTAGTTAAACCCCATTACTGGAAGTCAACGTTTCCATCATCTCTTCCGTGTCCCCTCCCCCACACTCCAGCACAGAAAAAGCAAAAGCCGCATCTCATCATTTCGCTCATGATGTTCAATTAAAATCAGACTTAGTTTATTCAGTACTGTCAACAGTCTTTTGCAAAGCTAGGGTGATGGGATTTCTTAGGAGCTCCAGCACGGGAAGACAATGATGGCTTAACATAGCACAACATAATATAACCGGAAGGGGGAAATCCTGTTCATGATGATAAATGGATGGAACATAGATTCACGAAGCTGAAAGGGACCTCAGAGGTCTTCTAGTCAAACCCCCTGCTTAAGGCAGGGGATCTTATACTGTCCCAATAAAAATGGCTGTCTGGTTTGAAAACCTCCAGTGATTGGGCAGTCACAATTCCGGGATCAAGCTATTCCTCTGATTAATCCTTCGCCCTGCCAGGAAATTCCACCTTACTTGTAATTTTGGATTTCTCTTTAACAAGCTTCCACCAATTACTTCTTGTCCTGCCCCATGGTGCTTTGGAGAATAAGTCAATCCCCTCTTCTCTGTAACAGGCCCTCGAGTATTGGATAGACTTGAATACAATAGCAGCAATAGCAATAATATTTAGACTTACATCACATGTCTGATACGGTGCTGTGGTGGCAGGGATCTGACTGCTAGGGGTTCAATCCGGACCGGCTCAAATTTGACTCAGACTTCCATCCTTCCGAGGTCGATAAAATGAGGCCCCAGATTATTTGGGGCAATACGCTGACTCTGTAAACCGCTTAGAAAGGGCTGTAAAGTACTGTAAAGCGGTATATAAGTCTAAGTGCTATTGCTATATACTACTTCATAGTGCTTTACAGCCCTCTCTAAGCAGTATACAGATTCAGCATATTGTCCTCTGGGTCCTCCTTTTACTGACCTCAGAAGGATGGAAGGTTGAGTCAGCTGTCCATCAGGATCGAACTCCTGGCAGTGAGCAGAGTCAGCCTGCAATACTGCATTCTAACCACTGCGCCACTACTGTACAACTCAACTTAGTATTCCCCAAACGTGAATATGTTAGTTAGGGCTTCAGGAAGCAGCACTCCAAACACAATGCAGGATGATCAACTGGGAAAAAGCAGTGAAATCGGCTCAGAACATGCTTCATATCCTCCATTCGTATTATTTCCAATGATAAAGGCTTCCCCCACTTGTCATGCGCCCAAATTTTGATCACGGGACTACGAGGATGTTGCAATGTTCATATGGGTGAAAACTGGTCCGAAGTCACTTTTTTTCAGTGCCGTTGTACCGTTTCTCCCAAAATAAGACATCCCCTGATAATAAGCCCTATCGGGCTTTTGAGTGCATGGCAATAAGGCCAAGCGCTTATTTCAGGGTTCAAAAAAATATAAGACAGGGTCTTATTTTCGGGGAAACATGGTAACTTCAAATGGTCACTGAACCAATGGTTATAACTCGAGGATTACCTCAGCTGAAAATTTGTAAAAAAAAAAAAATTGTGGCAATGACGGTAGGCAATTATTTAACATTCTCTTCTCCTCTTTGAAAAGGAAGGGTGATTATGAGAAGAAGGCCCATCTCAAATCATCCCAAAGTTGTTTTTTAAAGGAGGCAACTGGACTTTCTTGTTTTTTCTTTGTAGACGTTTCGCTTCTCATCCAAGAAGCTTCTTCAGCTCTGACTGGATGGTGGGGAATGGAAGGATCTGTCAGAACTGAAGAAGCTTCTTGGATGAGAAGCGAAACGTCTTCAAAGAAAAAACAAGAAAGTCCAGTTGCCTCCTTTAAAAAAGCACCTTTGGGACAACCAGGACCTGGATGACTGAATCTCTACAGACTTCCATCTCAAAACAGTTACGACGTGGGTGAGAGAAAGTGTGAGGCAATGTTGTAATGTTTACTTAGCTTCCAGCGATGAGTTATATAGTTGGAGGCTAGCTTTTATGAAAGAAAAAAAAAACCCAACATTTTTTTGCTGGCTGTTCACTATTAATCAAAAATAATAATGTGTTTTCCACCAGAGGGGTTTTAGTGGCAGAGCTGCAATCACCCGCCATCGGCTCGCTAACACTTCTGCCTGCTGGCTAGATTCTTAGATGTGGAAATGTTCCTTTTGGACAACTCTTTTCATGCTAAGGTTTCTGTTTTTCAAGGCTCAGGATGGGCTAATCCAGGGGTGTCCAACCTTGGCCCCACTTTAAGACTCGTGGACTTCAACTCCCAGAATTCCCTAGCCAGCATGTCTTAAAAATGGCCAACGTTCGCCATCCCTGGGTTAATCCTTTAAACCAAAAGTCTTCAAACAGCTTTAAGGCTTGTGGACTTCAACTCCCAGAATTCTCCCTTCAATTCTGGGAGTTGAAGTCCACAAGTCTTAAAGCTGCCAAGTTTGAAGAACTCTGCTTTAAACACACATACTAGAATATAGAATAACAGAGTTGGAAGGGACCTTGGAGGTCTTCTAGTCCAACTCCCTGCTTAGGCAGGAAACCCTACACCACTTCAGACAAATGGTTATCCAACCTCTTCTTAAAAACTTCCAGTGTTGGAACATTCACAACTTCTGGAGGCAAATTGTTCCACTGATTAATTGTTCTCACTGTCAGGAAATTTCTCCTTAGTTCTAAGTTGCTTCTCTCCTTGATTAGTTTCCACCCATTGCTTCTTGTCCTGGTCCTTGTTCCAGCCACTGAGATATTGGAACACTGCTATCATGTCTCCCTTAGTCCTTCTTTTCATTAAACTAGACATACCCAGTTCCTGCAACTGTTCTTCATATGTTTTAGCCTCCAGTCCCCTAATTATCTTTGCTGCTCTTCTCTGCACTCTTTCTAGAGTCTCCATGTCTTTTTTACATCGTGGCGACCAAAGCTGAATGCAGTATTCCAAGTGTGGCCTTACCAAGGCATTATAAAGTGGTACACTAACCAATACAAAAAGTCTAAATGGACATTGAAATGAACTCAATGCACACGGATAAGCAGACAGACATATTCTACCATCCTATTACAATGAAAGAACTGTTTCTACCAAAAAATGCCTCTAAAATCTCTATACATTTCGCAATCTTTAGAGGAGGAGAAATTTCTTGAACAGCGTGTCCACTCATTCTTGTCCTCCTTTAAATGTGCTGCATTAAACCAAAAGTGCTTGACACCAATTATAAAGACTGCAATGCAAAATAGGGATTTATATTAATATCGTTTTTAAACTCTTGACTACAGAAAGATGTACATATTAAATCTGAACTGGAGTTATTCTAAAAATCCTGTTGGGATTTTGCTCGCTGTCTAAGTTTTCATTTTATTTTTCATGTGAGTGCGGAGGGAAGAAAAAAAAAGGAATATAACCTTTCTCACTTCAGATTTATGGAGGTGAGACTTATGAAACTTTAGTGGCTAAGAAAGGATATAATGCAAGTAGTCCTTGACTTACAACCATTCATTTAGTGACCTTTTGAAGTTACAACGACACTGAAAAAACTGACTCATGATAGTTTTTCACACTTAACGACGGTTGCAGCATTCCCCGGGTCATGTGATCAAAATTTAGACACTTGGCAACTGGCGTGAACTTATGACGGTTGCAGTGTCTCATGATCATGTGATCCCTTGTGTGATCTTCTCATAATTAATGGGGATGCCAGATTCACTAAACCACCATATTACTCACTTAGCAACTGCACTGATTCGCGTAACAACTGGGGCAAGAAAGGTCATAGCATGGGGCCAAACTCACTAAATGAACGTCTCGCTTAGCAACAGAAATGTTGTGCTCCATTGTGGTCGTAAATCGAGGACTACCTGTATTTTCCCTCTCCGGCTAGGGATGTTTCCTCAAAACATTATGACTACATCAGCTGAGGAAAAGTGGCTGCTCAAAGAAAGCCTTTTCCTATTCATTCTTTCTCCCCTGTAAATTAGTCTCACTTTGCAATGGGAAAGCAGTTTTGTTTATTAAATTTATCAGCTGCCCATCTCATTGACAAGGCAGCGTAGGGATTAGGGATGGGTCAATTGAAAAGATTTTTGTTTTTTCCCCTAAACATCCAACTTCTGTGACTGTGTCACATTTGGAGATACATTTATTAAAATTTCACATGAAAACGTCTGTCTCTTTCGATGTATAATAATTCCATGCATAAGATGTTTTTGCTTTAGCAATTGTGGTACCGTATTGGTATTTTTCATATATTTCCCCCAGTTTTTTTTCCCTTTTTCTTCAAGCAATACATTTGAAACATTGTTTTTGTACAGATATGCCTTTTTATATGGACTTCCTGCCCCCCCCCCAAGTTATTATTTCGAAGCGGGCATTACAAAATTCACAACATTTCAAACGACAAGATTGTTCGCGTTGGTGCATTAGCTGAAAATGCAGAATTGGAAGAGTTCCCATTTCAAGGCAAACGAAAAATTAATTTCCCACTGGTTCTCCTGCGCTATCCATCCTTCACTGGGTGTCCTAGGCCCTTATTTAAATGTATTAGAAGATATCTTGGCAAGGTGTTCTTATTTTATTTAACCTGGCAGTAAAATATAAAGTGGCTTCTTCTGAAATCTGTAGTTAAAGCATTTCCAATTTCTGCTTATCTAATCTTTTAGGGAGATCTTGCATCATTCTCTGCCAGTCATAGTGTAGGAGCAGAAAATATATTACCTGAGCTGTTTAGTTTCTTTGCTAAGACCGATATAACAACATCTATTTTGAACAGAAAAGGAGAAACTTGGTTAGTTCCGAGTATCTCATTGGAAATCTATAAAGAGCTTGATGAGAGCATCTGATTTGCACATTGTGGCTCTATGCCGTCAGCATAATTTGCACACTGTTTTCACAAACACAGCGGGGCATGCCAAGCTTTACTTAGTGCACACATTATGCTTAACCTACAGAATGTTTTTGCAATTGTACCGCTCTCCGATGGAAAAGCTCTGTCCGGATAACAAAATTAAATCTTTGAAGACTTTTCCTGATCTGCGGATGGTGAATGCTCACGTTTCTTAGATAAATGGAGAGCAATGCGAACACACACTTCAGTGGGCAGCCCTCAACTTACAACAGTTTGCTTAGTGGCCATTCGAAGTTACCATGGCACTGAAAAAAGTGACTTATGACCACTTTTCACACTTATGACCTCTGCAGCAGGGATGGGATTCAGCCGGTTCAGACCGGTTTGCGTGAACTGGTAGCTCCAATGATCAGCTAGACCCTCCCAGCCGCCCCTGCGCTATACCGACCTATATTTCCTTTGTTTGAAGGCCAGCTGATAGGCGTGGCAGAGCGGATTGCCGCTGCTCAGCTGTTTTACTCTCCGGGGCTGCAGTAGAAGGTAAGTTTTAGAGCTGTTTTCAAATGCACTGCACACGCTCAGCGAACCGGTTGAATCCCACCACTGCTCTGTAGCATCCCCATGGTCACGTGATTTTACATTAGGATGCTTGACAACTGAATTCCTATTTATGATGGTTGCAGTGTCCCGGGGTCACGTAATCCCCTTTTGCGACCTTCTGACAAGCAAAGTCAAGGGGGAAGCCAGATTCACTTAACAAACCGAGTCGCTAATTTAAGAATTGCAGGGACTCAGTGTACAAATGCGGCAAGGAAAGTTGTAGAGTTGTAGAAACTCACTTAACCAATGTCTCACTAGGCAACATACTTTTTTGGGCTCAGTTGCGGTCGCAAGCTGAGGACAACCTGTATTTTCATTATTTCTTACCTCCGTTTCATTGTTACAGGTAGTCCTCGACGTACGACCCAAACGCGGGACCAGAATTCCCATTGCTAAACAAGTCGGTTGTTAATTGAGTTACACTTGATTTTACAAACATTCTTCCCCAGGGTCGTTAAGTGAATTGCTGCCGTTGTTAAGTAAGTCACGCAGTCATTAAGCGAATCCGATATCCCCCACTGACTTTGCTTGTTGGAAGCCGGCTGGGATAGGTCGCAAAGGGTGGTCACATGAGCCCAGAATGCTACAACATTCATAAATGCATGCTGGTTGCCAAGTACCCAGATTTTGGGTCATACATGCAAGGACCAGTCAGTGCCATTGTAACTTTAAACTGTGGCAAAAGGAATGGTTCATAAGTCAAGGACAACCTTTGTTCAGCAATATCATTTCCATTGTTGTATCATGTTAACCTGACCTAAGCTTATAGTTTATGATTTTTTAAAAATGCCAATTATCACCTTACTTACAAAACAAGATCTTACTTGCTCCTCAAATAGAATTGATTAAAACCAGTATGTAACCATCTTGGTTAGAACTTCTAAGAGAATGTTAGAAAACCCAATACTTCAATAGCGAAATCTGCTTTGCCGTTGGGAATTTGCAATCCTAGATGCCCCTAAAGTTACGGTAAAGGTTCCTCTCGCATATATGTGCTAGTCGTTCCCAACTCTAGGGGGCGGTGCTCATATCAGTTTCAAAGCCAGCGCTGTCCGAAGACGTCTCAGTGGTCATGTGGCCAGCATGACTAAACACCAAAGGTGCAGAGAATGCTGTTACCTTCCCACCAAAGGTGGTCCCTATTTTTCTACTTGCATTTTTTACGTGCTTTCGAACTGCTAGGTTGGCAGAAGCTGGGATAACTAACAGGAGCTCACCCCATTATGCGGCACTAGGGATTCGAACTGCTGAACTGCCGACCTTTCAATCGACAAGCTCAGCATCTTAGCCACTGAGCCACTGTGTCCCTTAGATGTCCTTATTCACAAATAAACCTCCTTGCGTAATAACTTGGACACAAGCACTGTAATTTTTTAACGGGACAGAATGGAAAACAACCAGATGAACTGTGATTGATTTCACAATTGTATTGAAATGTAAATGAAATCGAATGACATAAAAAAATTAGTTTTTGGCCAGGATGAAGCCACTATTACTGAGAGTTCCAAGTTTTTAAACTCAGAGGCCAATGATGACCCTTGACTCGAGACAAAAATGTGCATTTTAGCTCTCTGAATTTTTCATCAGTTCTGCACTGCGATGATCCTCATGATGTCATTACTGACACTGAGCAATTTTTTTTGCATCCTCATTTACGCCCTAAAGGATTGCATCTTCCTTTCTTTTGTCTTAAAAGAATCCCAAATTGTCATCCCAAATCCCACCATATCAATATAGCTAATAAAGCAGACAACTCCCACCATGTGATAAAATGAAAGAATATTGAGCCAATCCAGGCAGTGCTCGACTTACGACCATTTGTTGAGTGACCAAAATTGCAACGGCACTGAAAAAGGGAGGGGGGGAACGTATGATTGTTTTTCACACTTATGACCACTGCAGCATCCCATTTATGATGGTGGCAGTGTCCTAACTTAATGGCTGCAGTGATTCACTTAACAACGATGGCAAAAGGTTGTAAAACGGGGCAAAACTCACACAAGGGCTGTCTTGCTTAGCAATGGAAAAATTGGGCTCAATTGTGATCGTAAGTCGAGGACTACCTGTACCTCCTGTGTAGCCGAAGGTTCTTCCCACAAAGAGGGAAATTACAACCATGCCTTGTATCGTCTCTCTTGTTGCCTCTGATTCATATTCTTTCCATCAGCAAGGGATGATTGTCTTGCTTAGCAATGGAAAATTTGGCCTCTATTGTGGTCATAATTCAAGGACTGCCACTAATGTCAGCAGGGAGGCCTGCCCACCAATAATTTATTCCAGAGATGACAAGCAATAGCAATAGCACTTAGATTTATAAACTGCTTCCATAGTGTTTTACAGCCCTCACCTAAGAGGTTTAAAACATCAGTAACAACCTGGGTCCTCATTTTACCAACCTCGGAAGGATGGAAGGCTGAGTCAACCTTGAGATCGTCAGGATCAAACTGCTGGCTGTGGGCAGAGTTTGCCTGCAAGACTGCATTCTAACCATTGTGCCACCATAGTTCTTGATCTAGTTGGGTCTAATAGCTAAGGCACCAGGCTAGAAAACAGAAAATGGTGAATTCTAGTACCGCCTTAGACATGAAAGCCAGGTGGGTGATTTGGATCAATCACCAAGAGATGGGAATTCTAGTCTTGCCTTAGGCATGAAAGCCAATGGATCACTCACTAGTGATCCAATCACTAGGAGACTGTGGGTTCTAGTTCAGCCATAGGCATGAAAGCCTCTGAGTGACTTTGGTCCAATCACCAGGAGACTGTGAGTTCTAGTCCTGCCTTAGGCATGAAAGCCTCTGAGTGACTTTGGTCCAATCACCAGGAGACTGGGAGTTCTAGCCCTACCTTAGACATGAAAGCCAGCTGGGTGACTTTGGACCAGTCCCTTTGGACTAGAGAGGGAGTGATTTTAAAAGCTTCTGGTGTGGTCCCCCCCAAATATCCAGTGACCCACATTTCAGGCAGTTGCGATACTCTTCATCTGAATAAAGAAATGCTTTGGCGGAGGGAAGGGGAACCAACCTGTGAGCAGTTTATCATTGGGGAAATCCAATCAAAACAACAATGCTAAATATTGATTTTTTTTTTTACAGCTTTATCTTAATGAGGTACATGTTCCTTCAGTAATTAGCTGTTGGGAAATTTTCTCCAAGTTAATGTAGTGTTTGATGTTGCTAAATCTAAAGGGCTCCTGCCAGAGATGAAGCAATCTTTGATAACCTATGCCGGTCTCTTATCTTTCTTGTCCAAAAAAAAAAAAGAGAGAGAGAGAGAGAAGATGATAAATGTAATGTACATCGTACAAACAAATTGTGATTGCGAGTTAAAACGAAAACAAAAACCGCTCTATATAAACTACAGACTCTGCAACCAAGAAATGCAATACTTTACGGATCTGACTCACAGGCATCAACCTTGAGTGTAATATTAGATCTAATAACATGGTACATTTGTTTTCAACTAAAACAGCACATATATGCATAGGAAACATGCAGACGAATGCAGAAATAGAGTGAAATTGGTCAAACCTTCCAATGCAGTTAATGTTGCTAGAAAGAACACAGGAGTGACTAAAGTCTAGGTTTTACTCCAAGACTTCTAATTCTATTCTAAGAAAGCCAGGTTAATCAGAATAGAGTTGGAAGGGACCTCGGAGGTCTTCTAGTCCAACCCCCCCTGCTCGAGCGGGAGACCCTGTATCATTTCAGATAGGTGGCTATCCAGTCTCTTCTTAAAAACCTCCAGTGATGGAGTAACCTACAACTTCTGGAGGCAAATTGTTCCACTGTTTCCTTCCAGTTCAGAAAATTTCTCCTTAATTCTAGGTTGCTTGTCCCCATTATGAGTTTCCATTCATTGCTTCTTGTCCTGCCTTCAGGGGGTTTGGGGAATAGGTTGACACCCTCCTCTTTGTGGCAGCCCTTCAAATACTGGAATACCACTGTCATGCCACCCCCTAGTCCTTCTTTTCTCTAGACTGGCCAAACCCAAATCCTGTAATCATTCTTCATATGTTTTAGTCTCCAGGCCTTTAATCAGGGATGGGATTCTACTGGTTCAAACCGGTTCGGGCGAACCAGTAGCTCCAACAATCAGTTGGGAGCGAACCAGTTCTCCCCAACAATCAAACCCAGTTCTTCACATACTGAGTGAGGGCTCTACCTTTTTTTGAGATAATTCTCCATAATGTTGCTTATCTTAAAAATGGAATGACATGATGGGTAAGGACTGTTGCCTTCTGGCAGAAGATACAGAACAATTAAAACTCAGACCACACGTTTTCTGAATAGTTTTTATCCCAGAGGTATAATTGCACTCAACAATGAACTAAAGGGCCACCATCAGTGAGCTGTTGGACAGCATTACTTGGTCTGTTGTGTGGATATTTGGGTGGTTTAGGAGTGGGGAATTGTGGTGAGTGGGGATGTGTTTGGGGATTGTTATGTGTGTTGGACCTGGTCTTTGGGTGTTAAGTGAATTCCGTTGTATGGGTATACTGTGTATACACGTACAATGACAATAAAGTTGTTATTGTTGTTATTATTGTTGTTATTCTTTTATTCATTAAAAATGAAACTCAGCCAACTGGACATTTAAAAATGTGTCACATTATTATTATTATTATTATTATTATTATTATTATTATTATTATTATTATTATTATTATTATTATTATTATTATTACTCTTATGGAGGATATACAAGAAGAACTGGGCTTAAAAAAACAGGAAAAAGAATGGGAATGAAAGGATGTTGCAGAACTCAACTTTACTTTTTTTTACTTTGTTTTAAATAAGCAATTAAAAACACCAGACTTTCAAAAGCATCTTTTTGAAATTGTCAAAGCTAAGTGTAGAGTTCTTTTTAGTTCAGATTTGTCTGGTCCAGCTAGAAGTTCTCAATAAAATAAGAGAACATTCCCACCCACCCCAAAAAAAGCCCATATACGATATCGCTAAGGACTTAATGCATCTGAGCAATTAAAAATGTAAAGGTTCCCCTCGCACATACATGCTAGTCATTCCCGACTCTAGGGGGCGGTGCTCATCTCCGTTTCAAAGCCGAAGAGCCAGCGCTGTCCAAAGACGTCTCCGTGGTCATGTGGCTGGCATGACTAAACGCCAAAGGTGCACGGAACGCTGTTCCCTTCCCACCAAAGGTGGTCCCTATTTTTCTACTTGCATTTTTTTTTAAGTGCTTTCGAACTGCTAGGTTGGCAGAAGCTGGGACAAGTCACGGGAGCTCACCCCGTTGCGCGGCGCTAGGGATTTGAACCGCTGAACTGCCGACCTTTCGATCGACAAGCTCAGCATCTCAGTCCCTGAGCCACCGCGTCCCTTGTCTGAGCAATTAGACAATGTTTTAACATTTGTGTGCTTGATAAATCATCATTTACATGATGGGGCCTATCAGGATCAAGAAATTGTCATTATAAAGCTAAAAACGAGTATTAAATAACAAGCATTTCAAGTGGATACATCTTACCTTGGCCTCTTATCTACATTCACATTTGCTTCAATTATAATTAATTGGACACATACTGCATTTTCCTAGCATCTAACTTTGTATTGATTTAAATGGGCGTTGGTGCTGGGGTTGAATAGAGCTGTGTCTAGTATCGTTCAGAAATGCTGAGTGTGGTTTCTCTAGTTGGATAATGCAGTCAGCAGATGTTTGAAACCCATCTAATTGTTAGCTCGAACAACTACACTATGACAGTCACAGAGCTGAATCAGTAGTTTGGCTTTTAAAACACCAGAGGAAGAGGTCTAAACTGTTGTTAATGTAAAATAAATCAGCCTTTCTTTTGTCTCTGGGTTTCCCTTGGTCACAAGCTGGAAACGGGCATATTCCTGATGCTGCCTTGGGAAGGAAAAACAGTGGTAGAGGAATAAAACTAATTAAGAAAATATTAGAATGTGCAGAAATGGACAGACTAACACTTACTACCAGGGATGAAATGCTCCCGGTTTGGACCGGATCGCCCGATCTGGTAGCGATGGAGGCTGGTGGTTCCGAGAACCGGTAGCATAAATCCCTGCCCACCCCCCCATGCCCAGCTGAGCCATGCGATCATCAGAGGCTTTTTACTTTTAAAAGCCTCTGACGATCCAAGCTGAGTTGCCTGATCGTCAGAGGCATTTAAAATAAAAAAAAGCCTCTGTTGATCAGGCAACTCAGCTGGGATCGTCGGAGCCTTTTGAAAGCATTTTTTTTTACAACCTCTTCGCCAAAGAGGTTGTAGAAAAAATTGTTTTAAAAGTTAAAAAACAAAAAAGGCCACGCCCACCCAGTCACATTACCCCCCACCAAGCCACGCCCACAGAACCGGTAGTAACAAATTTTAGATTTCACCACTGCTTACTACCCTGTTTCCCCGAAAATAAGACATCCCCTGATAATAAGCCCAATCGGGCTTTTGAGTGCATATGCTAAAATAAGCCTCCCCCCCCAAAAAAAATAAGCCCTCCCCAAAAATATTTAAACGTAGAGCTGGAAATCAGGTAAGACGGCAAGAGGAGCCCCATCTTGCTCCATCCGTCCCAAAATAATAAGAACCCTCCGAAAATAAGGCCAAGCGCTTATTTTGGGGTTCAAAAAATATAATACAAGGTCTTATTTTCGGGGAAACCCCGTATTAAGGATAAAGAAGAAACTGCGTATTTTTTTGATATGGGACATATTTTATCAATGGCTAGATAATGGAAACAGAAGTTAGAAAGGAGGAGATCTAAAAAGAGGAAATGGTAAAGTGGAGAGTTGTTAAAGAAGATGATGTTAAGTGTTAAGTATTAATGTTATTATATTATTATGTTATTATATTATCAATATGCTGGTGATGAATATCACAACAAAGATGTATAATATGACTATTTAAAAAATAACTGTACCCAGAACACACACTGTTTGATGAAAATTGAATGTTATATAAATAAAACAAATAAAACGTGAGGAATAAAACTAACGTGATTCCAGTTTTTTGGAAACTGTTCCTTTTTAATGGGATCCCCCCTCCACACACTTTTCTTTTTTACATAGAAGAGAATCCAAACTTTTTTTTCCTGCTTGATACATTCCAAGAGAAGCGGTGTGTTATTCTTTTATTTTAGATTTTTTTTTCCTGCCTTAATTATTTTTATAAATAACTCAAGGCAGAGAACATATCAAACATACCTTCCTTCTCCTATTTTCTCCACAACAACAACTTTTTAAAGTGGGTGGGCTAAGAGAGAGAGTGACTGGCCCAAAGTCATCCAGCTGGCTTTCGTGCCTAAGTCTGAACTAGAACTCACAGTCTCCTAGTGATTGGCCCAAAGTCACTCAGTGGCTTTCGTGCCTAAGCGGGACTAGAACTCATGGTCTCCTGGTGATTGGACCAAAGTCACTCAGTGGCTTTCGTGCCTAAGCGGGACTAGAACTCACAGTCTCCTAGTGATTGGCCAAGTCATCCATTGGCTTTCATGCTTAAGCAGGACTAGAAGTCACAGTCTCCTGGTGATTGGTCCAAAGTCACCTAGCAGCTTTCATGCCTAAAGTGGGACTAGAACTCATCTTAATCACGAAACCAAACTGGATCTACCTCTATCTAGTTATCTACATGGTGTTCAGATTTGGGCTCCAACACTTTTAAGCGTGTGTGTATTTTTGTCTGAATTTGTGTACACACACAACTGACACAGACACATACCCTGTGGGAATCTAAGGTCGGTTTACAGACCTTTATTAAAGCATTCTTCAGATGTTAATGTTTAAGTGCCAAAAGATGAAAGGAATAAAAAGATGCTATTAAATATCTGCTTGCGTTTCTGAGCCCAGCCTGTGGGCCACTTCCTAGCTACACTTCACTGCAATTAACAGTTCAGAAGAGATATTTCTCTGCCTAAGCTCTTTTCACTGGAGTTATACAAACCATAGACAGACCAGTAATTTCTTAAGCCGTACAGTTGGAAGTTATATTGCCGCAGAAGACATCCGCATGGTCAAAACTCCAAGCAAAACTTTAAATTTAAAGGGGGAAAGCTTTGCGTGAGTTTCAGTGAGAATGCTTGAGTTATGTTGTAAAAAGAAGAAATGGACTGTGATTTTTTTTTTTTTACATTTTAGGCAAAAACAATACTTCACACTTGAGTTTCATTCCTCTGATCTATGCGCCATCAGTTTCATTTGCCCAAAGGCCTCTCCCATGAATTTTCTCTATTTATTCTCCTTTTTTATGTGAATCTCATTTCCAAAATACATAGAAAAGTACCACCTGTTCTTCTGTTTCTTCAAATTCTCCTTAAAACTCCTGCATAATAACAATATTCCATTTTACCCCTTCCTTGGCTGCAACTGCTTGCAATGTAAATTCTACACATTCCTTTATGATCTATCTATTCTTTCTCTCTTTCTCTCTCTCTTTTTTCTTACTTTCTTTCTTTCTTTTTTTCTTCTTTCTTTCTTTTTTCTTTCTCTCTCTCTCTTTTTCCTTCCTTCCTTCTTCATACAGGTTGTCCTCGACTTACGACCCTCATTGAGCCCCAAATTTGTGTCGCTAAGGGAGACAGTCTCTAAGTGAGTTTTGCCCCATTTTAGGACCTTTCTTGCCACACTTGTGAAGTGAATCACTGCAGTTATTAAGTTAGTAATACGGTTATTAAGTGAATCTGGTTCTCCATTGATTTTGCTTGTCAAAGGAGATTGCATGACCCAGGACACTGCAACCGTCATAAATATGAGTCACCGCAGTTGTTAAGTTAGCAATATGGTTGTTAAGTGAATCTGGGGATGCTGCAATGATTGTAAGTGTGAAAAACGGTCCTAAGCAGAGTTAAAATTCAGCAGGTTCTGACAGATAGCGGAAATTTTGAGTAGTTTGGAGAACCGGCAAATACCACCTCTGGCTGGCCCCAGAGTGGGGTGGGAATGGAGATTTTGCAAAATCCTTCCCCCAGGAGTGGGGTGGGAATGGAGATTTTGCAGTATCCTTCCCCTGCCATGCCCAAGCCACGCCCACCAAGCCACACCACACCACGCCCACCAAGCCATGCCCACATAACCGTTAGTAAAAAAAATTGAATTCCACCACGGGTCCTAAGTCACTTTTTTCAGTTCTGTTGTAACTTTGAACAGTCACTAAATGAATGGTTGTAAGTCAACGACTACCTGTAAAAGAAATCTCTCAAGTTAACCCTTGGAGCCGTTCTGGTTGCTTGCCCTGACGCTACCGTATAGGTATGGAAATGACATCCCAGTAATATTCAGATGACTAGATATTGTCCATTTTTAATTTAGATTATTAATCCTGTGGGTAGAGAATCCTGTGTTTTTTTTCCCTTCTACTCTCGGTATCATGTTTGATGAAGGACCCGGCAGGAATCATTTTGCAACAAGTTAATCTTGGGCCAATTAATTCAACCCCATCCAAACCTGGAGGCTCGTTTCACAAGCTCTCTTGTTTAATATTCCAATGACTATTAATTGTTTGTGAAGCCTTTTTTATTATTATTATTTTGCAAGTGTGGGCTGCTTTACCGCAATTATCTGCAGTTTCTAAATGTAAATGATTTCCTGCTGATTATATCAGAATGACTTTTAAAAAGCAGTGATTTGCCACCTGATGAATTTTTAATCCCATCATTTCAGTTAAGTATTAAGATGAATAATAAAATAAAAGAGAGGTTCGTACTTAAGCAATGCTGAATAATGGCTTGATCCTAATGGTGCCAATGGGTAAACTCTTCACAAAACATGAGATGCTACCATGTTAGTAAACCCTGTTGGATGTTAAAGGTAAAGGTTCCCCTCGCATATATGTGCTAGCTGTTCCTGACACTAGGGGGCGGTACTCATCTCCGTTTCAAAGCCGAAGAGCCAGTGCTGTCCAAAGACGTCTCCGTGGTCATGTGGCCGGCATGACTAAACACCGAAGGTGCACGGAACACTGTTACCTTCCCACCAAAGGTGGTCCCTATTTTTCTACTTGCATTTTTTACGTGCTTTCGAACTGCTAGGTTGGCAGAAGCTGGGGCAAGGAACGGGAGCTCACCCCGTTACACGGCGCTAGGGATTCAAATCACTGAACTGCCAACCTTTCGATCGAGCTCAGCATCTTAGCCACTGAACCATCGCCTCCCTCTGTCTAGGAGGCTAAAAAACTGAATATAAGTACAACTAATAAATATCCAATTCTACACAGACAGAAGTGATTGCTTTCTCAAAAGTAGAGATTCCGACATTAAAAAAAAAATGTTTTCAGAGTTGGACATAATGGCAGACAGAGCAATTGATGGGAGCAGGAGAGAGTCGGCTCTTAGAGTAAAGTTTTCAGTAATAAGGAGCCCCTTCGATTAATGTCTCTAGTTCTTTGATGTAACAAGCGAAAATGTGAAATTCTGATAAGGACCAGTTCAAACCGGCCAGAGACAAGAATTGCCCAAAGAAAACTCATCATAATGCAAACACCACACCTACTGAATATCCAATTGGTCATCAACAAGATCGTGCTAAGAATATTATGGGATACTAGGAAGTATTACATCAGGGGTGAAATGTTCCCGGTTCAGACCGGATTGCCCGATCCGATAGCGATGGCGGGTGGTGGTTCGGAGAACCGGTAGCAAAAATCCCTGCGCCCCTCCCGCACCATGCCCAGCTGAGCCGCACAATCATCAGAGGCTTTTTCTTTTTTTTTATTTTTAAAAGCATTTTTTCTACAACCTCTTCTGACGAAAAAATGCTTTTAAAAGTAAAAAAAAAAAAGCCTCTGATGATCGCGTGGCTCAGCTGGGATTGTCAGAGGCTTTTCAAAGCATTTTTTTCTGCAACCTCTTGGCCGAAAGATGGTAAAAAAAATGCTTTGAAAAGTCTCTGACGATCCCAGTTGAGTTGCCTGATCGGCAGAGGCTTTTCAAAGCATTAGAAAAAAATGCTTTGAGAAGTTAAAAAAAAAAAAAGTTGGCCACGCCCACCCAGTCACATTATCCCCCCCCCACCACCACCACCACCAAGCCACGCCCAGAGAACCGGTAGTAACAAATTTTACATTACACCCCTGTATTACATGGTACATATTAAGGCTACTGAACATGCTTACTAGAACATAGACTGGTTATATGATGCTGAGCAATGGAGAAACACAGTCCAAACCCAAAATGTTTGAATAATGTGATTTCCCTACTCTTTCTTTCACCTTGTTTCCATGGGGGGATTTCTTCTTGTTTAGGCATAAATAAAGAGAATACAGGTAGTCCTTGACTTACGACAACGGAGTCCCACATTCCTGTTGCTAAGTGAAAAAGTTGTCAAGTGAGTTTTGCCCCATTTTACGACTTTTCTCGGCACAGTTGTTAAGTGAAACAATGCCGTTGTTAAGCAACACGTTTGTTAAGTGGACTTGGCTTCCTTCCCCATTGACTTTTGCTCGTCAGAAGGTCGCAAAAGGGGATCACATGACTTGGGGACACTGCAAACAGAGATGGTATTCAGCTGGTTCAGACCGGTTTGGGCCAACCGGTAGCGGAAACTCGTCTCGGCTTTATGCTGTCCTATTTAGGCACGTTTTTGAGGCTGGGCGCATGCACAGAGGTGGCGCCCGCGCACACACATTTTCAGTGCTGGGCAAACCGGTAGGTAAATTATGTGCATCCCACCACTGACTGCAACTGTCATAAGTACATGCCAGTTGCCAAGTGTCTGAACTTTGGTCATGTGACCATAGGGATGTTAAAACGGGTGTGTGAAAAACGGTTCTAAGTCCCTTTCTTCAGTGCTGTTGTAACTTAGTCAAGGACTACCTGTATTAATCTACCATTCTGGCTTGGATCCTATTTTGGGCAAAGGGACACCGGACTAAAGAACCTTGGCGACATTTACGGCTAACACAATCTTTTTTTTTTTTATTTGATTTATATGCCACCCTTCTCCGGAGACTCAGGGCGGCTTACAGTGCGTTAAGCAATAGCCTTCATACTTTTGTATATTTATACAAAGTCAGATTATTGCCCCCACAATCCAGGTCCTCATTTTACCTATCTTAGAAAGAATGGAAGGCTGAGTCAACCTTGAACCTGGCGAGATTCGATCTTACTTTAATTGCAGACAGCTGCTGTTAAATTACAGTGCTCTGTCTGTTAAGCTATCCAGGCTTGACCAAAGTCTTGGGCAACCTATTTCAGACCTTTCTCTCACTGTCTGATTGACACTCTCACTGATTTATTCAGGGGTGGGCTTCAAAAATTTTAGCAAGGGGCTCTCTGCCCAGTAGCTAGATGGGCGTGGGCATGGTGGGTGTGGCCTAGTTGGCTTCCTGCACCACGGCAGTGTGTGTGTGTTTTTGCCCTCCCCAGGCTCCGGAGGTTTTCCTTGAGCCTCCGGGAGGGCGAAAATGGCCTCCTCAGGCTCGGGGGGTCCTCTGGAGGCTGGAAACGGGCCCGTTTTTCGCCCTCCCCAAGCCTCTGCACGTTCCCTGCATTTATCTGCATCCAAAACAGACCGCGTGGGGACTCCTGGGAGGGGTGGGGTGGGGTGGGTGGGGCGAGCCAGGTGTTTGATTTGGGGGTTCTCCGAACTGCACAGAATCTTAGCTAGAGGTTCTCCCGAACCTGTACAAACCCCCAGCAGCCCACCGCTGGGTTTATTGTTTCTCAGTGCTTAGCAGGCAAGCAAGCAAGCAGAGACAAAACTGGAATATATGTATTGTTCTTCCCATTTGACATGTAAAGACAAAGTCATGCCCACCACGAGACCCGTCTTGCAAATCCCCAGCTCTAAAGCGACCTCTCTCCCTGCATTGCTATCCAACGGCCAATGCTGACTCAGCTGCCAAACTTAATTTCTGAATGCAACATTTGGGCTGCTGTCTTTTCTCAAAGGAGCTGCCCAGCCCTATCAGCAACTACCCAATTTACAACATAGTGAAAATGTACTTCTTACCTATATGAAAAATGAGGTGGGGGGCATTATAGGGAAGAATCGCAAGGAGGGTTTTGGTTTTGAATAAAATCCTTCCTTCAAAGGCAGTTGAAGCCCAGTTTTTTTTTGCCCAGCTGTGTTTTGCAACTGCAGTTAAAAATGGCTCTATTTCTTACCCATAACTTGGACGTCTTTCTCCACCCTCTGGGTTGTATTTAGAATAAAATAGAGCTGGAAGGGACCTTGGAGGTCTTCTAGTCCAGCCCCCTGCTCAAGCAGGAGAACCTATACAATCTCAGACAAGTGGCTGTCCAGTCTCTTCTTAAAAACCTCCAGTGATGGAGTGCCCATGTTTCTAAATGCAAGCTTCAGGTATAAGTAGAGAATACAGATGCATAAATAAATACAGGTAATCCTTGATTTACGAGACAATTCAGCTCCAAATTTCTGTTGCTAACTGAACATTTATTAAGTAAATTTTGCCCCACTTTTTGACCTTTCTTGCCATAGTTGTTAAGTGAATAATTGCAGCTGTTAAGTTAATGACTTGGTTGTTAAGTGAATCTGGCTTTCCCATTGACTCCAGGACGCTGCAACTGTCATAAATACGAGTCATTTGGCTAGCATCTGAATTTTGATCACATGATCATAGGGATGCTGCAACAGTCATAAGTGTGAAAAAATAATGCAAGGAAATTATGTTTTCCTTACATTCCTAAAATGGATATTAAGTCCCTTTTTTCATTGCTGTTGTGACATCAAATGGTCACCAAATGAACTGTTGTAAGTCAAGGACTACCTGTAATTCTGACCCACATGCCATGGATTTCTTAGTCTGGTCTACCATGTTGGGTTGACGCAAAGGTTCATGCAATAGAAGCTTTGTTTCTGTACAGGTAGTCCTTGAGTTATGACCATAATGGAGCCTGCTCATCACAGTCGCAACTAGGGACAATTGATCTTTATGAACTTTTTTTGCAGCAATGTCAAGATTGAATTGCTTTGCTTCTTCAAACCTTAATGCTTTTCAATTTGCCAATGAATTGGGGGGAAGGAAATGGAACATGGAGAATGTATGCAGAGATTGTGAGAGCATGAAAGCCATCAAGGTCACCGCTGCAAGTGCTTGGGAAACAGATGGCCTGTTCCCATAACAAAAGAACATCTCATAATTGGGCAATGTGATCATCTAGGGGTGGGGAGAAAGAGAAAGGATGGTTTAACTGGGCAAGCATTTGTGCGGGAAACCAGAGCTGGTTTCATTTCTTCAGTACCAATATGGTGTATCCAATTAAGTTTTACTTTTGGGAATTCAATTCTCCCTAGTGTGTTTCCTTGTTTTGGGTTTGCTAATTGGACAGTTGACAAGCAGTCAATAAGCAAATGTCTTGGTTGTAAAGTGAACAAATGGTTCAGTATGGGCACGATTTTGCTGAAAAACCAGAAGTAAATGCTTGTTTTCAGCAAAACTGTCATAAAAGACGCTGACCCCTGGACACTGCAAATGTCTATAATTGCAGGCCAGTTGCCGAATGGCTGAAATGCAGTCACATGATCGTAGGGAGGGCCTAACCACTGGAACTCCAGGTTGTAAGTACCGTGTTTCCCTGAAAATAAGACCCTATCTTATATTTTTTCGAACCCTGAAATAAGCGCTTGGCCTTATTGCCATGCGCTCAAAAGGCTGATTGGGCTTATTATCAGGGGATGTCTTATTTTGAGGAAAACAGGGTACCTGCCAGGTAAATCTGCCAGAAGTTCCAATAGTCACTAAGCGACCGGTCATTGTAACTCAAGGACTACCTGCATGCAAATTAAAGCACAATTTTGTTTACCTTGCATACCTGCAATGGATATTAGCCGTTGTTCAGAATTTTCCCCAAGTCATCCTCGTTCGTTTGTTTGTTTTTTAAAATTTGATTTATATGCCGCCCTTCTCCGGAGACTCAGGGCGGCTTATAATGCGTTAAGCAATAGCCTTCATACTTTTGTATATTTATACAAAGTCAGTTTATTGCCCCCATAATCTGGGTCCTCATTTTACCTACCTTAGAAAGGATGGAAGGCTGAATCAACCTTGAGCCTGGTGAGATTTGAACTTGCAGTAATTGCAGGCAGCAGATGTAAATGGATGTTAATTAGTCTGCTGAGCCACCAGAGCTCCATTTGACAGAGGATTAGGGGAGGTGGGGGTGGAATTGAACCTGCAATCTCATGATGCAACTTTCTCCTACTGCAACTACCCAGCAAGTTCCATGGAAATCAATTTTGACTTTTGACTTCCCGGTGACCTGTTTTTGCTTAAGGACAAATGTCAACGTGCACGAAAGAGACAGAAACGGAGCGGGCACAGAGGGGAAGGAAATTAAGAGGGTCCTGCTTTTTTTACTGCTGACTCAGCCATGAAAAGATCCTCAGACCTGACTCCTATAACTACTGAATCTCTTCAAATGGCATATTTTTTCTCCAATGCTGATAAAACCTTAATGCCAAGTTGCTCGGCTTTTTAATAAACGTGTCAACAAAAGAGCAAAGCAAATTGATGGGGCCTTCCCGAAGAATAAATTTCTTTTCAAATGGTCTGCGCAGCCACCGCCGAGCGTGGAGAGCCAAAGGAGCAGAGAAGGATAATTCTGCTGCTCTTTGCAAAAATAGCATAATTTTAAAGCAAATTTTGAAACTTCACCCAAGGCATCTCGGAGGAAAATCCAGTTACTTTAATAAAGAAAACGACAGGTCTTATTATATAGATACATGTGATCCTCTACCATTACGGCCAGAGTTCGTCTTTGGAATAGTTAGCAGATAGCAGTTGCCCACAGACAGGATGTAGAAAAGAGGTTTCTATTGTGTTTTTTTTCGATGTGCTTTCTCCAATGCACAATTCATTGCAGGTGGTCCTTAACTTATGACCATAATTGGAACTGAGACCTTAGCGACTGGGTTGCTAAGTGAGGGGTTAAGTAAGTCATCCTCAATTTTCTGCCATAACTGTTAAGGGAACCATTTTAGTCATTAAGTGACTAAATTACGCAAATGTGGGTCTCTTCCCTTGACTTTAAATCCACACAATTTCAAGTTTCCCACTTTTAAAAACACTTATTTGAGACCCTGGAAAGCAAAGGTCGTATTCAGCCAGTTCGGACCAGTTCAGGTGAACTGGTAACTGTGGGTGGGCCCATCCTATTTAGCCACGTTTTCGAGGCTAGGTGCATATGCGGAAGGCAAGCGAACTGGTGGCAAGAATCTGGGAAACTCACTGCTGCTGGAAAGGTTGATTCTTATCTCGTATATGTTTATTGTGTGACTTTGGGCCATTCACTCCCAGTCCAATTCTACTCCACCGAGTAGTTTGCAAGAAGGAAGCTGCCTTGAGCTACTGACCAAACATCGCACAGTACAAATCTAACAAATAATTAAATGCAAGTAAAATATACTCTGTGCCTGCAAAGAAAAGGACTGAATATCCTCAAAATTTACTGATTTTTTCACAAAAATCATCACAAATTCTTCTCTGAAATCAGGTCATAGGAATCCCCAGGTGTAAATTTAAAAGGTGAAAGAATTGTGAAAACAGAATCAACTGACAACAATCCGTGTAGTGACCGAAGTTACATTGGAACTGAAAAAAGTGACTTAATTACTACTTTTTCATACTTATCCCTTTTGCAACATTCCCACGGTCACGTGATCCAAATACAGATGCTTGGCGACTGACTCATATTTATGACCTTTCAGTTTCCCAAGGTCATGCGATGACTTTTTAATTAATGCGGAAGCCAGATTCTCTTAACAATCATGTTATTAACATAATAACTCCAGCGATTCATCGAGCAACCGAAGGCAAGAAAGGTCGTAAAATGGGGCAAAACTGACAACGTTTCACTTAACAACAGAAATTTGTGGCTCAATTGTGGTCGCAAGTCGAGGACTACTGTACTTTTATAGGAACAAGTTTAATAACAGAATCTTGCTATTTGGACCATGGAATATAGTTTCCTACCTACAACTTATATGCTAAATTCTGTACTGAGGTGCCCATTTTTTTTTCTGATTATATTCCTAATGCAGGCCTCAGTCAAAGGAGCTGCAGAATCCTTATCTCTCTTGCAAATGTGCATATCCCAGTTGCTAATTAATTTAACTTTCCAGCAAGGGAAAAAAAAAAATCTCAACACTCCAAACCTTTGTTAGGATGGCCATCGAAATGCTAAACGTGGAGACAGAAATAAAAGGTGGTAGTGTTGCCACAGTCTGTCTCTGTTTAGGCCGGGATATCCCATAATATCAAAAGCTCTCATTTTTCAAGGATGACATTCCACTGAGAATCAGCCTTTAGCGGTTCTGTCCCCAGACTGCTCCACTGCAAGGTTTATTGCAGTTATGATTATGGTTTTTTCTCTCTCTCCAAATCCTAATATTTATATAACTGAAACAGTACAGGTAGTCCTCGACTTACAACAGTTTACTTAGTGACCATTCGAAGCAGGGATGGTATTCACTTACCTTCGCTACAGGTTCGCAAATTGGCACACGAGCATGTGTGTGCGCCAGGGGTGGGTTCTAAAAATTTTTACTACTGGTTCTGGGGACGTGGCTTATTTTGTGGGTGTGGTTTGATGGTCATGTGACAATTCTTTAGGATTTAGCAGAGGTACTGGTCTACCAGGCTTTTAACTGCTTGTAGAGCTGTACCAGTCTACCCATTTGTTCTTGGAGCGTTCCGGTCTACCCATTTGTTTTTCGAGCGCACTGTTCTATCAACACACTGCCTTTTAACACTGATCAGCTGTAGGGCGGCATTTTGAAGCCCCATGGCAAGAGTTTAAACAGTTTTTTTCCCTTCTAGCCGATCAGCTGGGACTCGGGAGGCAGCAAATAGATTGGGGGCGGGGCCAAATAAAAGGTAAGAATAACGGGGGGCAGGCAGCTCCCGAACAAAGAGAATCAGTTCAATGACATCATATCATCACCGCTACCGGCTTGGCCGAACTGGGCCGAACTATGAGGAACCCACCCAGCTCGCTTCACTTGCCCGCGGCACCTCCGCAAATGCGCAGAGGGTCAAAAATGAGACATGATGATGTCCGGGCGGGTGGGCGGAGCCTCCGCAGCCGCCGCAACCGGTTCGCCCAAACTGGATAGAACCGGCTGAATACCACCACTGATTCGAAGTTACAACAGCACTAAAAGAACTGACTTACGACCATTTTTCATACTTACGACCGTTGCAGCATCCCAGTGCTCATGTGATCAAAATTCAGATGCTTGGCAACTGGCTCCTATTTATGACGGTCGTAGTGTCCCTGGGGGTCACGTGATTCCCTTTTGCAACCTTCTGACAAGCAAAGTCATTGGGGAAGCCTGATTCACTTAACAACCGTGTTACTAACTTAACAACCACAGTGATTCACTTACCCACATTGACAAGAAAGGTGGTAAAATGAGGCAAAATTCATTTAACAACTATCTCGCTTAGCAACAGAAATGTTGGGCTCAATTGTGGTCATAGGTTGAGGACTAGATATACACCTGCTCATAAGAATACCAAGTTAGAAGGCTAGAATGGAGAAAAATACTTTTAAGACTATAAGTTTTAAACTTTGAGTTGTGACTCTCCCAATAAATCATGAGCAATTTTTTGGAGAGGGGAATGTCACATATTTTTGGGGCCTAATACATGCAGAATTCCTTTCTTCCTCTTTTTATATTTTATTGACCTTTAAAAATATACAAATGCATAATACCGCAAGCTACTAATTTTTTCCAAACGTTGCATTACATTTAATTGCACTGAAATGCAATGCATCTTCTTTAAAAATAAATTAGTAGTTTGGGGTATGATATACAAACTAAAGAACAATAAAACCAGGAATTTTTTTTTTTCAAAATATCGTGAAAAATAAATCCTCGCTATAAATTAAAAAAAGAAAACAGCTACGAACTAACTTAAAACCGTAAAAAATACTACATGATATCTAATTCGGGGGAGGGAAGGGAGGAATATTATAACTGTTTTTAGTGCTGGGAATGTTTTAAATAATAAATTCAGTCTAGACCATTCAGAATCACAATCTGCTTGCACAAGCCAATGGCAAAAATCAAGATTTTCTATAGCTGCTGCTATATTGAACAACAATCAATCCTAGATAAATGTGAAATGAAAAATAAGCAGGCTAGCCTCAAAGCCAAACTTAGATTTTTGGAAAGATGCAAATTCAAGCAAACCCATGTTTCCCACTAAATACAGCTTTAATTGCTAGCGTCTGTTTTCAACAAAAAATGGTTTGATTTTGTAACGTTGCAAGGTTCTATTCACGTTCTGTAGATTTTTTTAAAAAAAAGAGTATTTATTTCTCGCCCAACCCTAATGAAATCAATCGTTTTATTCATGAGTGGGTTGTGAACATTCATTTATCACTTAAGACAATGCTTCTCAGCCTCAGCAACTTTAAGATCTATGCACTTCAACTCCCAGAATTCCCCAGGCCAGCATGACTGGCTGAGGAATTCTGGGAGTTGAAATCAGTGATAGGTTGCTACCGGTTTGCCCTGGTAACAAGGTTTTCCCTGTCCAGTCATGCCTGGCACTAGTGGGCAGTACTCAAATCCATTTCTTAGCCCAGGGAGCCAGCATTGTCCAAAGATGCTTCCTTGCTCAACTATATGTCAAGCATACGGAACGCTGTTACATTCCCACCAAAGTGGTACCTATTTATCTACTTGCATTTGCATGCTTTTGAACTGCCAGGTTGGCAGGAGCTGGAGCAAGTAACGGGAGCTCACCCCATCACGCAAGCAGTCGGGTCTTGAACATGGGCTATCAGCTTTCCAACTGACAAACTCGACATCTTTAACCGCTGAGCCATTCTACCCCCACCCCCCAAATGGGGTCTAAAAGACCCAGGAAGCCTACTGTATGAAGAGAGAATATATATTGGCAAAGGAGATGAAATGGAATAGGGCATGGTGGATAGATCCAGAACCACAATGGCCAAAAAAAAAAAAAAATCTCCAAACTGCAAAATTGTAATGTTTCTATAGTTCTTTAGACTTCAGATTTTTCCTTCTCTTTTCATTTCAAGTCCTTCTTTCCTCCCTTGAGTGTCTCCGCTGCTTTAGATTTAAGTTCCTGCCAGATTGAGATCATCCTTTGCCCAGTAATCTGAGTACAACTTTCTACGCCCTAAAAGGATGCATTGTGCAAATCTGAAAGGCACTCAAGGCATTCCTTTTTCCAATGTTCTTGTGCAAAATTATTGTGCCATGCAAAGTCCGGGGATTGCTTTCTTATGTCAGTTTTTTTTTTTTCTTACTAGGTTTAAAAATGGAACTCCGATGCGCATTATGAGAACAGCTGATGCTGAACAGCTGATGTTTAGGCACAGATACCCGAGTTTAAATAAGAACACACGTAGCACATGTCAAAGCATCCCAAACATTTTGACTTAAACTTAGGCCTCAAACGGAGATCATCTGGGTTTCAGATATTATTTCAGAGATCTGCAATTAGAACCATATGATAGAGCTCTAGTAGGAACAGAGAAAGCTGATTTTGGTATAATCCCGTTACAGTAACTAACCAGTTATTATCTAAATTGACTAGCAAAGGGTCTTCACAGCTTTAGATGGGCCCTTTCTTATGCTTCATAGCATAAAACAGTCTTTCTCAACATTTTTACCTTGAAGGAACCATGGATAAGAATGTTCAGGTTTTAGAAAATCCTTGCATAAAATTTATTCTATCCGCAGCTAGCGCTGTGCAGTGCATAACATTTAAGCATTGTTCAGTGAACTGTGTTTATGGAAAGTAACCAAGGAGAGAAGCAACCTAGAACTAAGGAGAAATTTCCTGACAGTGAGAACAATTAATCAGTGGAACAATTTGCTTTCAGAAGTTGTGGGTGCTCCAACATTGGAGGTTTTTAAGAAGAGATTGGACAACCATTTGTCTGGAATGCTTAGGTGGTAAGTTAGACTGGAGGACCTCTGGCGTCCCTTCCGACTCTGTTATTCTATTCTGTTATTCTGTTGTTGTTTTTTCCTATGATCATGTGTATCCATCCCATTCAGCCCAAAGAAAGTCCAGAATGGCATAGGATATCCAAAGTCCCTTCCAACACTATTTTTCTATGTTCTATTTTTTTTTTCAAAATAATGATTTTTTCATAGGTAAAGGTAAAGGTTCCCCTTGCACATATGTGCTAGTCGTTCCGACTCTAGGGGGCGGTGCTCATCACCGTTTCAAAGCCGAAGAGCCAGCGCTGTCCAAAGTTGTCTCCGTGGTCATGTGGCCGGCATGACTAAGCGCCAAAGGTGCACGGAATGCTGTTACCTTCCCACCAAAGATGGTCCCTATTTTTCTACTTGCATTTTTTATGTGCTTTCGAACTGCTAGGTTGGCAGAAGCTGGGACAAGTAACGGGAGCTCACCCCATTACACGGCACTAGGGATTTGAATCGCTGAGCCACCGTGTCCCTTATTTTTCATAAAACCTCTAAATATAAATATGTCCACATCCTGGACATAAATTGTTTCAACTTCTAACCTCAAAGCGACGCTATAGGGCACTGCACACCAGAACAACTAGACACAAGGATAGTTTTTTCCCGAATGCCACCTCTCTGCTAAACAACTAATTCCCACAACACTGTCAAACTATTTACTGAGACGGTATTACTATTATTCTTCTCATCCTTCCTATTACCTATATCCTTTTCTACTTATGACTGTAACTTTGTTGCTGTATCTTTCTGATTTATATTGCTTTATTTAGTTTCCTAGTATGATTTTGATTGCTTATTTAGTATCCTATGACTATCACTAAGTGTTGCATCTTATGATTCTTGTGTATTTTTTTTATGTACACTGACAGCATATGCATCAAAGACAAATTCCTTGTGTGTCCAATCACACTTGGTCAATAAAGAATTCTATTCTATTCTATTCTATTCTATTCTATTCTATTCTATTCTATTCTATTCTATTCTATTCTATCCCAATCCTTATCCCAATCCTAATCCCAATCCCAATCCCAATCCATTGATTTATCATGGAACCCCAGTGTTCTCCAGAGCCCCAGTTGAGAAAGTTTTGCATAAAATAACACAGATCTGGTCTAGTCCTCTACTATCTCTTTTTAAAACATTAGTCTATCAATCCTAAACCTTCTGCCTCCTAGCCTCAATCCAGAAAGCCAAACAGACTTTGAATGCGGAACCAGGAACAATGCATTATTTAGATTCTACCGGTACAATGAGTCTTGGAAGTTCTCCAGATCATGATGTGCTCCCTCAGGGGAAACATTTTGACACTGAGCTGTGAGATAACTACAGAAAACAAAGAATGTTTCCTGAGTCTCATTCTAACCTGATTCATCCATCTAGAGTCTAGATCAGTGTTTCTCAACCTTGGTAGCTTGAAGATGGGTGGACTTCAACTCCCAGAATCCCCCAGCCAGATGGCTGGGGGATTCTGGGAGTTGAAGTCCACCCATCTTCAAGCTACCAAGGTTGAGAAACACTGGTCTAGATGGACCAACAGACTCCAATCTTTTGGGTGCCAAGGAACAATTAACAGTAACAGAGTTGGAAGGGACCTTGGAGGTCATCTAGTCCAACCCCCTGCTCATGCAGGAGACCTGTACTAGGGATTTGAACCACCAAAGTGCCGACCTTTCTGATCGACAAGCTAGTCAGTGGAGAGAGTTTTTTCCGCGGACCAGACGGGGTATGGTTTCGCGTGCTGCCTGCATCCCATGGATGGGACTTTGCTTGTTTGCGTGGCCCGGTTGCTGGTATGCTATGGCCTGGTGTCGGTCCACAGACCAGGGATTGGGGACCCCTGAACTAGACCTCCTCAACCTCCAAGTACGTGTCCTCACAACCACAGTTGAGCCCAACGCTAAGGAGTTGTGAGTCCTACCCCATTTTACGAACTTTTCTGCCATGTTGTTAAACGAATCACTACGGTTGTTAAGTGAGCCCTGTAACTGTTAAGTGAATCAGGCTTCCCCTATTGACTTGGCTTGTCAGAAGCTGGCTGAGAAGGCCACAAAGGAGCATCTGACCCCAAGACAGCGCAACCTTCATAAATATATGCCAGTTGCCTAGTGCCTGAATTTTGATTACATGCCATGGTCATAAGTATGAGAACTGGTCATAAGTCACTTTTTTAAGTGCTGTTGTAACTTTGGTCACTAAATGAATGGTTTTAAGTGGAGGACTACCTATTTCATGACAGACCACTGACAGCATTTCCAGCTAAACTTGAGGTGGCAATATAAATTTGAGTAAAATTAGCGCCTTCTCTGTCACGGCTATGACCCTGCTCTCTGGAACAGCTTTGTATCTCTTCAGGTGTCCAGAAGTCCCTTTAAGGCCTGACACTTTACCCATTTTAGCAGTGTATCTTGGCAGCTTTCAATGCATGGAATTCCACCTCTATAACTGTCTGGTTTGGTTCTGCAACCCAACAAGACAGACACAGACTTCTGATGATAATTAGAACTGCAGAAAAAAACAATGGCTACCAACCTGCCTTCCATTGAAGACTGGTATACTGCACGAGTCAAAAAGAGGACTGTGAAAACAGCCACTTTTTCAGTGCCGTTGCAATTTTGAACGGTCACTAAATGAATGGTTGCAAGTCAAGGACTACCTGTAAAAGAAATCTATCAAGTTGACCCTCGGAGCCATTCTGGTTGCTTGCCCTGACGCTACTGTATAGGTATGGAAATGACATCCCAGTAACATTCTACCATATCGCAAGATCTAAAATGGACACCTAACATCAAAAACGTCATCAAAAAACCACAACCAAAGAATGTTCTTTCTGCGCCAACTCAGAAAGCTCAAACTGCCCAAGGAGCTGCTGATCCAGTTCTACAGAGGAATTATTGAATCTCTCATCTGCACCTCTATAACTGTCTGGTTTGGCTCTGCAACCCAAGAAGACAGACACAGACTTCAGAGGATAATTAGAACTGCAGAAAAAACAATGGCTACCAGCCTGCCTTCCATTGAGGACCTGTATACTGCATGAGTCAAAAAGAGGGCTGTGAAAATATTTATGGACTCCTCTCATCCTGGACATAAACTGTTTCAACTCCTACCCTCAAAACGACGCTATAGAGCACTGCACATCAGAACAACTAGACACAAGGACAGTTTTTTCCCCAAACACCATCACTCTGCTAAACAAATAATTCTCTCAACACTGTCAAACTATTCACATTAGGCTGCATTACTATTACTATTAATCTTCTCATCATCCCTATCACCCCATCTCCTCCCACTTAGGACTGCATGACTGTAACTTTGTTGCTTGTATCCTTACGATTTATATTGATAATGGCTGTTTCCCGATTGCTTATTTGTACCCTATAACTATCATTAAGTGTTGTACCTTATGATTCTTGCCGAATGTATCTTGTCTTTTTATGTACACTGAGAGCAAATGCACCAAAGGCAAATTCCTTGTGTGTCCAATCACACTTGGCCAATAAAGGATTCTATTCTATTCTATTCTATTCTATTCTATTCTATTCTATTCTATTCTATTCTAGCTAGGGAATTCTGGGAGGTTAAAGTCCCCACATCTGAAAGCTGCCAAGGTTGAGAAACACGGCATTATAGGATTTGTGTGTGTGTTTGTGTCTATTTCTAGGCTATAGTTGTTAAGTGGGCAATGATATTTTTAAAAGCGTATATTTTAAATGTTGTCAGTTGTTGAGAGTCTTTTTGGAGTCTGGCAGCCTCCTGGCAAAAATCTAATAAATAAATAAACATGTTGATGGTCTCACACTTCAAACTGCCAGCTGACCTCTCTCACCAGCTTTAAATAGATGTGGAACAGCAGAAAGGAGAGAGAACAAATCCCTGTGACATCCCTCAAGAGAACGTTTTAGTTTTAAAAGTGCATCCAGACCAGATCTCATATCGATACCAGTTTTATAACAACAATCTCAACATCGATTCACTGAGGTAACTCCTAAAAAGACAACTTAATCTGGCTTTTTTTTTTTTTAGTGAATTCGGGTGGTTTGGAGCGATCATATCTATTGTAACGAATACTACATTTCAAAAAAGCTTCCCAAAAAATCATACTAGGGGAAAATGGATGAACTGTTGAACTATAGGGGGACGCAGTGGCTCAGTGGCTAAGACGCTGAGCTTGTCGATCAGAAAGGTCGGCAGTTCAGCGGTTCGAATCCCTAGCGCCGCGTAACGGGGTGAGCTCCCGTTCCTTGTCCCAGCTTCTGCCAACCTAGCAGTTCGAAAGCACGTAAAATATGCAAGTAGAAAAATAGGGATTACCTTTGGTGGGAAGGTAACAGCGTTCCGTGCGCCTTTGGCGTTGAGTCATGCCGGCCACATGACCATGGAGATGTCTTTGGACAGCGCTGGCTCTTCAGCTTTGAAACGGAGATGAGCACCGCCTCCTAGAGTCTGGAACGACTAGCACATATGTGGGAGGGGAACCTTTACCTTTACTTTTTATTGTCTGTCTATGTTCCATAATGCTCCAAAATCAGTCCAATGCTTTACACACATACACACAGACAAGACAGTTGTGGGAATCAGCAGAAGCCCATGACATCTGATTTATGTCTTTAAATGGAGGGCTCCTTGTTAAGTCCCACCCTAAAATAATAAATAAAGGTTTAAGGCATTTTGATGTCTGAAGCATTAAATAAGAATACAATAATGAATTCATCATTTGCTGTAAAACAATCCTAGGGCTGGACCCGAAGTTATGGAAAGAGTATAAAAATGGAGATTTTTAAACGGCAGATAAATAAGATTAGAATATCAGAAGAATTTTGCTAGGTCAGATTCCAACAATTTGGTCCTCATCGTTTTAGCCAGTAAGGTTTCTTCCCCCCCCACCCCCCGGGGGGGGTGGGGGGCAGGGGGAGGTAACATTCCCAGAATATGAAAGGAACAATTTCTTTTTTTCTCCCTTAAAAAACTGAGAATAGTGATGCCCTCTCTGAATGTAGACTTGGCAAGCGTAATCTTAACAGATTCTCATAATATGCTACCATAATTGTTATGACACAAAAGCAGATAACCCTGTCATAAAAGATTAGGAAGCTGCAATTTTACATGATTTTGCCATAAATTCCCTCCTCCTTCCCCACACACCTACATTTTCTTTCTTTCTTTCTTCCTTCCTTCCTTTCTTTCTTTTTCTTTCTTTCTTTCTTTTTCTTTTCCTTTCTTCCTTCCTCTCTCTTCTCCTTCCTTCCCTTCCTTATTCTTTTCTTCCTTCCCTCTCTCTCTTCCTTCTTATTTTCTTCCTTCTTGTTCTTTCCTTCCTCCTTTCTTTTCTCACCCTCTTTTTCTCCCTTTTCTCCTTCTCCTTTTTTCTTCCTTCCTTCCTTCCTGCCTGCCTCTTCTCTTTTCCTGTTCTCTTCTTCCTTCCTTCCTTCCCTTCCTTCCTTTTGAACTCTTCCAAAAAGGGTTTACCTCTAACTTCTGGCTTCAACCACAGTTAAAAAAAGAACAGCTAGTCATTCGCAGCCTCCAGAGGAGATTGTGTGACTTTCATAATTAGTCTCTGGTGTCCTGTTCTTTTAGAAATGAACTTTATCCTCGGTCGCTGTTAGCTCTCTGAATTCCTCGGCCCCTGAAATGCCTGCTGTGGATGTGTCTATCTACGGTCTTTCCAGCAGTAACTCTGGTCCCTACAGCTGTTTGCGAACTGATCACGTTGCACTTCTACACTCGGCTATCAAGAGGTGGCCTTGTGCCTCTTGATTGCCCAGATAGCTTCCAAATACAGTTTCAGGGCAGCTGAGAATGAAGACTATTTATATCAACTGTTCTATAGTCCTTTTGGCTTGGCTGAGGGTCTCTGTGGGCTTTTCTAGATAGGGTGAAGCACTGAGCCATATACTGGCCTTATGTGGGCATACAGAGCAACTCACGTCTCCAACACCAGGGTTATTTAATCCCCCACCCCCAACACACACACATTCTCACACCCTACATCTGTTCAGGATATATCAGATGCCTTGACATTGCATTCTTATAAGGTATATACTGCACGCATTTCCTCTTCTTCCACTCTCCCACAAAAAGAAGTAAAAATATAAGCAAACTTTATCACCTTCCCCAAATCATAATGCTGGTTAATCTTTTTTTTTTTCCCTACCTAAACAGAATTCACATGCATACAGGCATAAACACGCATGAACCAGCATGCTTATAAAGAACTCTGTGACATACTTAGAGGAAAAAAAGGACAAGCGTAAAAGAATGGAAAGAGGGACATATAATTAAAACAGAATATCAGCAAATAGCCCGAATCTGCAACAATGAAGTCAGGAAAGCTAAGGCTCAGAATGTACTAAGACTTGCAACAGATGCCAATAATAATAACAACAACAAGAACAACAACAATGCTTTACATCCACGAAATGACATTGACAGGTTGTACCTGCCAAGAAAAATAGGGGGCAGACGACTATTGCAAATCCATCAAACTGTAGAAGAAGAAAAACAAAGTTTGAATGATTATGTGAACCAAAGTACAGAAAAATTGCTGCAGGCTGTGAAAACAGAGAACATTATAAAAACAACAGAAACAAAGGCAGAATATAAGGAAAAACAGCTGGATGACAGATTAAATAGACGGAAAACCAAAGCTTTGCATGGACAGCACTTGAAAAACATTGAAGGAAAATGTGATGACAACTTTACATGGGTAATGGCTTAAGATGGGAACCCTCAAGAAAGAAATGGAAGGTTTAATAGTCGCTGCTCAAGAACCAGCACTACAAACTAATGCCATGAAAGCAAAGATACAAAAATCCACCGACAATCCAAACTGCCGACTTTGCAACAACAAAGTCGAAACTGTTTCACATTTAATATGTGAATGCAGCAAAATCGCACAAACTGATTACGAAGCTAGATACGACCGAGTTGCTAAATTAATCCACTGCTCATTATGTAAAAAATACGACTTTTCTGTATCCAAAAAGTCATGGGAACGTAAAGTGGAAAAAGTTATAGAAAATGAGAAAGTGTTGTGGAACTTTTGAATACAGACGGATCGTCATTTGGAATACAACACACCAGATATCACAGTTGTTGAAAACCGAAACGTACAATTTATTGACATTGTGGTACCAGGAGATGCCAGAGTCGAAGAAAACATACTGGAAAAAGTCATGAAATATCACGACCTGGCCATCTAAACTACACGGCTATGGATGAAACATGTAACCGTGATACTCATTGTCATTGGGGCACTTGGTACCATGTCCAAGAATTTTATAAGATACATCAACAAATTGCAGCTTCCTGCAATAACACCAATGGAACTGCAAAAAACTGCGCTACTTGGAACATCATACATCTTAAGAAGGTACTTGGTTGATACCTAGGATGCTGGCAGCAACCCGTATCAAGCATTAGCACCAGTCAATGGTATTTGTGATGCATTTTTGAATGTTCAGTTGACTGAGTTTCATGTTTAAAGAATAAAGTAAATAAGAAGAAGGAGAAGGAGGAGAAGGAGAAGGAGAAGAAGTTTCTTTCAACATGTAAGAAATAAGAAAAAAGTAAAGGAAATTATCTGTCCACTAAAAGAAGATGGCAAAGAGCCTATGGAGATTCTTGGTCATTCAGGTCATGGTTGTCCCAAAGGTGCTTTTTCAAAAGGCAACTGTACATTCTTGGTTTTTCCTTGAAGAGGTTTTGCTTCTCATCCAAGAAGCTTCTTCAGTTCTGGCTTCAGTGGTTTTCAGTGAGAACCGAAGAAGCTTCCTGGATGAGAAGTGAAACGTCTTCAAGGAAAACCCAAGGAAGTCTGGTGGCCTTTAAAAAAAACACACACACACACCTTTGGGACAAGCGGGCAAGGAGGTGACAGGTAGCAGGGAGAAAGCAGGACTGCTTAATATATCCTTTGCAACTGTCTAGATGCAAAAGGGGAGGGGGGAAGTAGTCTAAGTAAGCTACAGCCTTGTCAAATAACTTGATTATTGAAGGGGGCAAGCCTACAAATTGGAAAGTAAAAGGTATGGATTTGGTTAAGGAGAGTTTGCAGAAATGTACTTGATGCTGGAAGGAACCCCCCCCCCAAAAAAAATAATGCTTAGATCTAAGGGCAGATAAAAATAAGATATGGATGGAGCAGCATTTGTGTCTAGAGTGCCAATCGGGTTGCGTAGCCTATACACACACAGAGAGAGACTGCATTATTCCATTAGCTTGGCTTTCAGAATGACACGGGATGAAAAAGAAAAAAAAAAAGAGAGAGCAGCTATTGTATTGTGCATAAGTGAGCAAAACGAGATTGCACACGTGGCTAGACTGCATCCTGCTGACTTATGCAAGTACGAGACAGCGCTCCCTGCATGATAATCCACCTGCTTTGCAAATTTTCCAACCCTTTTTGGATGGATATCTATATCTATATATTTGCAAAGAAGCTTCCTATCCATACCCAGGGAGACCATTTACGCCTTAAAAGCGCCAGTTTTCTGCATTCCCCCTTTTTTCCCCACCTGAAAAAGTGAAGGGATATTAAATGGTAAAAGTTCCCTTCGCACATATGTGCTAGTTGTTCCTGACTCTAGAGGGCAGTGCTCATCTCCGTTTCAAAGCCGAAGAGCCAGCGCTGTCTGAAGACGTCTTCGTGGTTATGTGGCCGACATGACTCAACGCCAAAGGTGCATGGAACGCTGTTACCTTCCCACCAAAGGTGGTCCCTATTTTTCTATTTGCATTTTTTACGTGCTTTCGAACTGCTAGGTTGGCAGAAGCTGGGACAAGTCACAGGAGCTCACCCCGTTACGCGGCACTAGGGATTCGAACTGCTGAACTGCTGACCTCTCGATTGACAAGCTCAGCGTCTTAGCCACTGAGCCACCGCGTCCCCAAAGAGAGATTATTCAGGCCTTTATAAGGTCAGAATGGATAGATTTAAATCTATAAAGTTTATCAAAGTTCAATCGTATCGCCTCTGAACTTTTTCTTGAGGAAACTACAGGTGATCCTTGTTCTCTTTGTACCAAACCTTAAAGGTTTAACAGATCAGTTTCCTATATTGTGATAATATGACATTACTGAATAAAATGAGCTATTCAATTTTTTGTTCCTGGCTTAATACTTTATTTTAAATGTCCTAATCAAAAGAATCTATTTTTTAAAAAAATGCTTAAACATTAACGGATCAATATTCTGATTCGATACACCCAACTTCCCATTGTCATCCTATTTCTTCCAATGCTTGTTGGAACGAGTCACAAGAATTTCAAACAAGCAGGATACCCTGAAGTCATATATTACAATAGCAACACATTTGTCTATTGCAGGGGTCAGCAACCCACGGCTCTGGAGCTGCATGTGTCTCCTTCATCCCTCTGCTGAGGCTCCCTGTCGCCGGTCGGCTCCACAATTGATAGGGCTTTCGGTTAGGACAGGTAGAGGAAAAAGGATGCCGCTCTAGGAGGAGACTCTATGGTGGGGGAACCAGACTTCTGGTCGGCAGAGGAAAAAGGACAAGTCTCTATGGTGGGAGAACCGAACTTCCAGTGGCACGAGAATTGAATGGGGGGGGGGGGAGAGTGGTGTTTCTGGTTAGGACCTTTGTGGCTCTTTGAGTGTTTAAGGTTGCCAACTGGTCTTTTGGAATCTGTCTAGTTGCTAAAAGACTTGTGGGTCCCTCCATCTATGCTGTGCAGAAGCTGCAATGGTAGATAATGATTTATAATTAGGGATGGAGAGCAATTGGTTGGATTTACATTTTAATACGAACACCAGTACTCTGGAGTTCTTCAACTAAAACATGGATTAGGATTTAATTTTTCCTTTGACTTTCACATACCATGAAGCTCCCTGACGATTAATATTATTATTATTATCATCGGTTGCACAGCCAGCCAGATTTTTAGACTGAATCTGGTATCATTGTCCATCTATTCAACACTTTGCAAAGACCTCAGATAGCCAGATGTTACTGTTTGATAACATGAAAGCTATCGTCGCAGGATATAAGGTTTTCCAAGTAAAGCTGCTTTTTGCAATTGACTGATGGCGAGTTTGTCAATGCCAAATTTATATATTATTAAAATTCTCATTCCATAACCTTTAACTGGGCAAAAACAGGGCATCGAGGGCAACCATTTTTGAACCAAGGTACTACAAATGGCTTTTTTTCAAAAGGCAAGTGGACTTTGTTTTTCCTTGAAGATGTTTCGCTTCTCATCTAAGAAGCTTCTTCAGATCTGATTGAATGGTGGAGCCAGAACTGAAGAAACCTCTTGGATGAGAAGCAAAATGTCTTCAGGGAAAAACAAGCCTAGTTGTCTTCTGAAAAAGCACCTTTGGGACAACCATGACCTGGAGGACTAAGTAAGAATCTCCAGAGTCAAATGGATTAATTTACATGGCATTCAAAATTTGGAACTCATCACTTCCAGGAGACTGAAATTTGGCTTGCTTTTGCCGTTGGTCATTCTGTTGTGCAGAGTGCAGAGAAGAGCAATGAAGGTGATTAGGGGACTGGAGGTTAAAACATATAAAGAACGGTTGCTGGAATTGGGAATGTCTAGTCTGATGAAAAGAAGGACTAGGGGAGACATGATAGCAGTGTTCCAATATCTCAGGGGCTGCCACAAAGAAGAGAGAGTCAAGCTATTCTCCAAAACACCTGATGGCAGGACAAGAAGCAATGGGTGGAAATTAATCAAGGAGAGAAGCAATTTAGAACTAAGGAGAAATTTCCTGACAGTCAGAACAATTAATTAGTGGAATGAATTACTGACAGAAGTTGTGGGCTCTCCAACACTGGAAGTTTTTAAGAAGAGATTGGATAACCACTTGTCTGAAGTGGTTTCCTGCCTTAAGCAGGGGGTTGGACTAGAAGACCTCCAAGGTCCCTTCCAACTCTGTTATTCTGTTTCTCTGTTTAGATAAGGAAAGATCTCTGAAACGACGACCCAAAAATTCCCGGGTTGTCTAGTTATTATTATGCACAAGTATACCTTACAGGAAATGGCACACATAAAATGCATGCAACAACGCATTTCTGTACATCTCTTTGCATGCGGCAGAAATCTATACTGGAATGCTTATGTTGGAATGTTATTTTCACAGAAATGCCTACAGTGTGAATTGTAGGCTAAATATTATTTATTTATTTATTAGAAGGGCGGCATACAATGCATTATAGCAATAGCCTGCATACTTTTATGTATATACCTGTTTAGTAGGGCTTTTGCCGCCCCCCCCCCCCCAAGCGATGTTGTTCTATACAAAGCTGGCTTATTGCCCCCACAATCCGGGTCCTCAATTTACCTACCTCGGAAGGATGGAAGGCTGAGTCAACCTTGAGCTTGGTGAGATTTGAACTTGCACTAATTGCAGGCAGCTGGCAGATAAGTGCTAGCACTTAACAGCACTTAGTCCACTGCACCACCGAGGCTCTTAAAATATCCATATATGACCCTCCATTCCAAAAATTATTTTTTTAAAAAAGGATACCCAGAACTTCAGCTTGATTCTTGACATTGACAAGTCACACAATTTTCTTTGCAGAAAACTGATATGCTCTCCTACTGTCATTTCTCAGGATCTGTCCCTCATCTCTGCTCCAACTTCCTTGTTTAATCCAGAAACCTGCAATTTCTCAGCAATCCCCCATTTAGAGTCACTGGGACCTGGATGTTGTGCAAATGAATTAATTACATGAATAATACATATAGTCCTTGACTTACCATAATGGAGCCCAAAATTTATGTTGCTAAATTCATTTAAATGAATTTTGCCCCATTTTACATTCTTGCCACAGTTGTTAAGTGAATCACTGCAGGTGTTAAGTTAGTAACACGGTTGTTAAGTGAAACTGGCACCCCCATTGACTTTGCTTGTAGGAAGGTCGCAAAAGGGGATCACATGACCTCGGGACACTGCGACTGTCATAAATAGGAACCAGTTGCCGAGTGTCTGAATTTTGATCATGTGACCTTGGGGTTTTTGCAACAGCTGTAAGTGTAAAGAATAGAATAGAATAGTAGAATGGAATGGAATGGAACGGAACGGAACGGAACGGAACGGAACGGAACGGAACGGAACGGAACGGAACAGAACAGAACAGAACAGAACAGAATAGAATAGAATAACATAGTTGGAAGGGACCTTGGAGGTCTTCTAGTCCAACCCCCTGCTCAGGCAGGAAACCCTATACCATTTCAGACAAATGGTTGTCCAATCTCTTCTTTAAAACTTCCAGTGTTGGAGAATTCACAACTTCTGGAGGAAAGTCCACTTGTTAATTGTTCCAACTGTTCTAGAGGGTCTTAAATGGTCATACGTCACTTTTTTCAGTTCTGTTGTAACTTCAAATGGTCATTAAATGAACTGTTGTAAGTCAAGGACTACCCGTAGATCACAGACCAAGTCCAAATTTTATACGGCGATAGAAATCAAAATAAGATCTATCCAGTCCGTACACATAACATGCCTAACCTAGTTACTGAATTTTCTAGATTTGTACACTATATTGAACAGTAAGTTTGCTGGATAAGCTACACAATAAAAGCCACAATTGGGGGGGGGGGGGGGAATCCTGCATTTGCATGAAAAAGCTAGGAAAAAAAATAAGATGCAACTCTACGCAAAATGTTGTAATAGATGCAGCTTCTACTTTTTAAACGATCCATTTAAGCATATTGTTTGAATATCGCCAGTAGGGTGGCCTCCTCTTAATAATTTCCCCTTGCTAAATATTAAAGTGGGAGACCAGATATGTCACTGCAATTTTCCACACTGAGCTTTTATTATAGCACTTTATTTTCTCCAAAACGTTCAATGTAGGCACTACCAATATGTTTACACATTCTGCTAGGGGCCCACCAAAAGCAGATGAGAAATTAAAAAATGGATATTAGAAAAGAGACGACAGAGCAGAAGGAAAAAAGGAAAGGCAGATTCAGAGGACAAGGACAAAAGGTGAATGGGAAAGACCGACAACAACCCTGCAGAAAACAACCCTGTTTTCCCCTAAAACAATAATATCAAACAAGCATCAGCTACACTTTTTACGTTGGACTGGATAATGCCCACCTCTAAAATAAAAGCAAAGCACAGTTCCATAATGCTAATTTGAATTAAAGATTTCCAACAACAGCATACCATGAATTGGTTGTTTGTCTCGTTTCCTATTGAATTCATGGGACTGTAACTTATCATAGTTCTACTTTTCTTCATCGCCAACATGCACTTGACCGAAAAAAAGTCGCACAATGGCTATTAAATATGACATATATTTTAGAAGATTTAAGCATGTAGACTTCATGGGTTTAATAAATAAATAAAAAATAAAAAGATGGAGAAGGAGGAAGAGGAGGAGGAGGAAGGGAGTTGGAGACAGAGGAGGAGGAGGAGGAAGAGGAGAAGGAGAGAAGAAGGAAAAGGAAGGAGACGGAGACGAAGGAGAAGGAGGAGGAGGAGAAAGAGGAGGAGGAGGAGAAGGAGAAGGAGGAGGAAGAGAAAGAGGAGGAGGAGAAGGAGGAGGAGGAGAAGACAAAATCTCTTTTGAGGTAAACTTGACTTCTGAAGACCATATGGGCCTATCCATATACTTTTTTTTTTTTAGAAACGATATAAAAATAATTGTCCATTGCCTTCTTTCAAACTTCATTTCTTGGTTAGCTTTTTCAAAGTTAGCCAGGGCTAGCTAGCCAGATGGGAAGTCTGTACCTAAGAGGTTGGAGCGGGGAAGGACTGCCATACCTTTGGGCAAACCCAATCTGGCTATCTGGCTCAACATGGGCTGGAGAACAAGAGGGATTCCCTGCCCGCTTAACCCAAACTCTGTAGCAAGAGATAAGGCGCTGCAGTGCAGATCTATTCTGCAATCAAACGTGCCCAGTTGCCTAAACCCTGAATAAGCACATTTTCCTTTTTACCTTTTGATTCACTTGATCGGAGTCCCATACTTTCCACTGCTGCTAAAATGGCAGCAATTAACACTTTCCCCAGGATAACACATATCCTTTCTAAAATAAAACAAAACAAAACACATAAATGAAAAATGAAAAGGAGCCTGGAACAATTAATTTCTCTCCCTTCCTTCCTTCCTTCCTTCCTTCCTTCCTTCCTTTCTTTCTCTTTCTCTCTCTCTCCTCTCCCTCCCTCCCTCCCTCCCCCTTTCTCTCCACCCAATCCAAGTGATGTTCCTTTTGATTGATTTACACTGCAGCAGCTAAAACATCTGTCCTGCAGGTCAACCTTATCATGCTTAATAGCAGTTTATTCTCAATGCAACATTTTCCAGAGTGGGTCAACAGTTTTAAATAAGACTGCTGATGTACTCCTTTCTCCTGCATTAAAAAAAACAAACAAACAGAACCAGTACATGCATCCTTGTGTAAGAAAATGCTTTGCTGCTTTTGATGCATGCGTCACTAAACTTAAATGGCAACCAAAAAAAAATAAAAAAGCTGCTATGGAATTGGATGATTATTTATTCAAAATCAGGCAGGTAAGGATATTCTTCGTGGTTCAAAAAAAATAAACAATCCTCTAGGTTATGACTAGCACTGGCCAAGAAATCATTCAAAAAGTTGTCAAATTAAAAAAAAATTCACTGCTTTTCTCCAGTTTTTCTATTCTGCCTTAACTTTATCCATACAAAATTATAAAACTATAATTATAAACTATAAAAAAAGCAAAATTATAAAGCGTTAATAGGATCACATCTGGAATACTGCATCCAGTTGTGCTGACCATATTATAAAAAAAGATGTAGAGACTCTGGAAAGAATGCAGAGAAGAGCAATAAAGATGATTAGTGGACTGGACGCCAAAATATTATGAAGAATGGTTGCAGGAATTGGGTATATCTAGTTTAATGAAAAGGACTAGGGGTGACATGGTAGCAATCTTCCAATGTCTGAGGGAGTCAAGCTATTCTCCAAAGCACCTGAAGGCAGGACAAGAAGCAATGGGTGGAAACTAATCAAGGAGAGAAGCAACCTAGAACTAAGGAGAAATTTCCTGACATTGAGAACAATTATTAAGTGAAACAACTTGCCCCCAGAAGTTGTGAATGCTCCAACACTGGGAGTTTCTAAGAAGATGTTGGACAACCATTTGCCTGAATATATTGCTCCTGCTTCAGCATGGGGTTAGAAGACCTCCAAGATCCTTTCAACTCTATTCGGTAAAACAGAATAATATTCAAGAATTTGTCAAGCACAAGCGAAATATTCATTTTTGTGCGTTCATAGAAAGTGGAATACGGAAAGAGGAAATTTTGTGGAGCATGTAAAATAGAAAAATGTAACTAATTTGGCTCACCAGATTTACAGCTTTTACAATCCTCTGAGCTACTGTTTCCACAACTGGCAGTTAAAACAAATCCTCCCCTAACTGTGGTGGAAGACGGTTCTTGCATTTTTCACTGAATTGACTTGGTACGCTTGAATAAAGTGTGGCAAACAAGGCTAAGCCATCATGGTTTGGAAATTTACAAGGACTAGAGGTAGTCCTTGACTTACAACCACAATTTCTGAGCCCAACGTTTTTGTTGCTAAGTGAGACATTGGTTAAGTAAGTTGTGTCTCATTTTACGACCTTTCTTGTCATAGTTGTTAAGTGAATCACCGCAATTGTTAAGTTAGTAACCCAGTTGTTAAATGAATCTGGCTTCCCCATTGACTTTGCTTGTCAGAAGGTCGTAAAAGGTCACATGAGCCCCGGACACTGCAAACGTCATAAATACAAGTCAGTTGCCAAACATCTGAATTTTGATCATGTGATCATGGGAAACCTGCAATGGTTGTAAGTCAGGGATGGGTTCTACTTACCTTTACTAGCGGTTCGCAGCGGGGCCGCGCGCACTCTTCTGAGCATGCCCAGAAGCATTCTGATGACGTCGGGGTTGGTGGGCGGAGCATCCCATCAGTTTTACTACCAGTTCTATACAACCGGTGCGAACCGGGGGCAACCCACCACTGTTGTAAGTGTGAAAGACGGTCACAAGTCATTTTTTTCAAGTGTTATAATTTCAAGTGGTCGCTAAATGAACCGTTTTAAGTTGAAGACCACCTGTATAACTTTTTGCTGTTGTTTCTAAGTGACTTATTTTCTATTCATTTTAGAGGCAAAAGAGATTGGGAATCATATCTGTTTCTGAATGATGGGGGTGTGGGGAGACTATTGGGTGAGATCAGTGTAAATATAAATGCTGTCATTAAAAGAAAAGTTATTAAGGATCATTAAAGTCAATGTTAAAGTTTAAAGCCATCCATTCTGAGCGTTTTAAATTTAAATTTTAAATATTTTTCTGTATCATCCTGATGCATCATTTCTACAGAAAAGTACTTATTGCTTGGATCCACCCCAAAAATGGACTTTTAAATTACATTTAGATCACTTCCTCCAAAGTATTTCAGAGGGGACTCGAGGATAAAACATATAAAGAACGGTTGCTGGAACTGAGTACGTGTAGTTTGATGAAAAGAAGGACTAGGGGAGACATGATAGCAGTGTTCCAATATCTCAGGGGCTGCCACAAAGAAGAGGGAGTCAAACCATTCTCCAAAGCACCTGAGGGCAGGACAAGAAGCAATGGATGGAAATTAATCAAGGAGGGAAGCAACCTAGAACTAAGGAGAAATTTCCTGACAGTAAGAACAATTAATCAGAGGAACAACTTGCCTGCAGAAGTTGTGAATGCTCCAACACTGGAAGTTTTTAAGAAGATAATAGATAACATTTGTCTGAAGTGGTGTAGGGTTTCCTGCCTAAGTAGGGGGTTGGACTAGAAGAGCTCTATTCTATTCTCCCTTTTCTAGCACATCTTTTAACTGCTTCTAACCTGCCCTTCCTTTCCTTTTTTTAGCAGTTTTTGCCTCTAAGTTCTTAAAACATCGTAAAGCCAAGCCGTCCCCCCCAATTTAGAACCACTTAAATATTTACATAAAATTTTAATTCTGCATGGTTTGCTCACATTCTAATGTAATTCCTTTTAATTAACAAGAATATTAATTCATAGAGGAGGGGAAAATTAGAAGAAATCAAAATAGCATGAAAAAATGCATTTCATTAATATAAACCAGTGCTGGAATCTAGCAATCCTTGTAAGCAAATAAGCAAATAGAAATACAATCCAAATTGAAAAAAAGAAAATATAAGCTCAAAGAAGTTGCTGAAAGAATTGTCTCTGGTTTCGGAATAAAGTGCTTTATGTAAAAAAAAAATAACTATTTAAAAAATAGTTTTTAAACTGATTTCAAACTGTTTTAATTTGGACTTTTAATTTTATATTGCATTAATGTCATTGTGTATTTTACTGTTGTGAGCCGCCCTGAGTCCATTAGAGATAGGGCGGCATATAAATCGCATTAAACTTAAACTTAAACTAACAATTGCAATGTTGCTCTTCAAAAAAATTAAATTTCCCCTAAATTTGCAACAATAGACAAACATTAAGAGATGACCAAGAAATTAGTATCTTAGTGAACAGCCAAGACAGTGAATTTATTTGTTCAATTTTGGAATATAATGTGTTCTGAAAAAAAAAAAATACTAGCGATGTAAACAAAAAAGAAAATCAGTCTTTAAACTTAGGAAATATAATTTTACTGCGCAGCCAAGGTTAATTTCTGAACACTCATGGTGTGATTTTTTTAAAAAGATTGCATCGTGTTATAAAGTATTAATAGTAAACAGGGATTTGAGGTCCTTTTATCACTCTGAAAATATTTTAGCATGTTTTTATGCTGCTTCATAATGACTTGGCATAAAAACTGATTTTTTTTTTTAGAATAACAAAAACAAATTATCGTTCAGGAGTTACAATAAGGAGCCACCCCAAATTATAAAGAGTATACAGATTGAATCAAACCATATTTAGCTGAATTACACCTAGTCTGGTCAGCATTTTCACTGTTGCAACATTGAGGCTAAGAGACTAATGTGCCCCCTAAAACCCATGCCGTAATGCTAGAGCGCTAGAATACACTCGCCAATGTTAAAAGTTGAGCGGTATTCTTTTCTAAAGCGCATTATTACCATCTGCAGAAAAGGGAAAAAACATCTTTTCGAGGCTGCAGTGAAGATGCCTACCTAGTCAATTCTGGGCTGCAGACAGAATAATAAATCAAAGCTGAATCCAGACAAGATGGAGAGGCTAATTTGAGTGGTGCGAACACACAACCCAAGGAATGTGGTCATTATCACTCTCTGGAATTCACTCTTGTCCTTTCTCTCCATTGGACAAGGGATTCTCCATCCCACTCAGTTTCTAGCATCCTAAGGTCAGAGGTGGGGAACTATGGCCCTGTTATGACTTTGTAGACTTCAACTCCCAGAATTCCTGAGCCAGCCATGCATGGCTGGCTCGGGAATTCTGGGAGTTGAAGTCAACAAGTCATAACAGGGCCATAGTTCTTCACCCCTGCAGGTGGAGGCAAAACCCAATCACCTCTGATTCAGAGTTGGGATTCACTTACCTTCCCTACTGGTTCGCAAATGCGAGTGCATTGCCACCTCTGCGCATGCGCAGTAGTCGTGCATTATGTCCAGGCGGGTGGGCGGAGCCTCCCACAGTCGCCACTACCAGTTCGTGCGATTGGGACAGAACCGGCTGAATCCCACCACTGCTCTGATTGATATTTAATTAACTAATTCAATTTCTACGCCACCCATCTGGGTAGTTCACAACCACATATGCCAATCGAAGGTAGTCCTCGACTTACAGACACAACTGGGACCTTGAATTTCCGTTGTTAAGCACAGCGGTTGTTAAGTGATTCGCATCCAATTCTGCAACCTTTTTTTTTTTTGCCACGTTTGTTAAGTGTATCAGTGTGGTTAAGCAAATCATGCGGTCGTTGGGCAAATCCGGCTTTCACCGTTGACTTTACCTGTCAGAAGCTGGCTGGGAAGGTTGCGAATGGCGATCGCCAGGACGCTACAATGGTCATAAATACGAGCCAATTGCCAATTTTTGATCACGTGACTGTGGGGAGGCTGCAATGGTTATAAGTATGAGTACCTCAAGCCAGATTTTGCAGTGCTGCTGTAACTTCGGTCACTAAATGAATGGTTGTAAATTGAGGATTGCCTATTTTTTTTTCCCACTTTGAAAGAAAATGATTTGAAAATACATGCAACGGTAACTTCCAAACTTTGGAAGTTTGAGTCTTTTTGGAAAGTGTGTTAGTATCAAATTTCCACAGTGAGATGGGGATCTAGAATGATTCAGAAACTGTGTCATACTATGTTAGATGGCTTATAAACTAAATGTAAACGTTTCCCCTATCCCAGGGGTGTCAAACTCGATTTCATTGATGGCTGCATCAGGGTTGTGTTTGACTTTGGAGGGGTGGGGGGGTGTAGCCAGGGTGGGCACGGCCAGCTTGATATCACTTGTGTCAGGGACACCCATGGTGGCCAAGGGCTAAGGTAGGACTTCCTTTAGACCCTCACTCACTCTCATTATAATCTCCTTCCTTCCTTCCTTCCTTCCTTCCTTCCTTCCTTCCTTCCTTCCTTCCTTCCTTCCTTTCCTTCCTTCCTTCCTTCCTTCCTTCCTTCCTTCCTTCCTTCCTTCCTTTTTCACTGGCAGAGTGCTGCAGGAGGCCGTCATGGCCAAAAATGGGGCCCGGGAGGGCCACACATGGCCCTCCTGAGCTCCGTTTTCGTTGGCAGAGGCACCACGGGATGGTCCTTTGCTGTTTCCAGGGTGGCTCTGCGGGCCAGATCTAAGCATCCCATGGGCCGCATCGGGTTTGACACCCCTGCCCTATTCAGTCATGTCTGATTCTAGGGAGCGGTGCTCATCTCCGTTTCTTAGTCGTGGGAGCCAGCATTGTCTGAATACATTCCCACGGTCATGTGCCCAGCATGACTATACACCAAGACACTCAGAACCCTGTTACCTTCCCACCGAAGTGGTACCTATTTATCTACTCGCATGCTTTCGAATTGCGAGGTGGGCAGGAGCCAGGGCAAGAATGGGAGCTCGCCCCATCCCACGGCGCTCGGGTCTTGAACCCTGTTGTCAGCTTTCTAGCTGATAAGTTCAGCTTCTTAACCACTCAGCCTTCACGCCCCCAAGATGGCTTATACTGGCTGCTAATTTGTCTCAAGAGAAGATTCATGATGTTTTTTGTGCAATTTGGGCCCAGGATCTTTTGAGAGAAGGCCCTTTTTGAGTTGATACCCTTCACCGCTGACTGAGATCATCTGAGGAAATTGGCCCATCGATGCTGTGAGCTTGGCCTGCAGCAATTTGGCATCCAGCCTTTCCAAATTGCTGAGGTACACAATTTCCTGCTGGCGTTCCAGACCCTAACCTCTTTGTGCCTTTGGGAAAAATAATATGATTTTAAGAACATAAACTTTTAAAGCGAAACTGTAATTGTTGTTGGCTTAAAATGGTTATTACTTTTGGTTTTACTGCAAACTATTGGGGTTTCATAAATCTAAATTAATACACGTAGATTTAAGCAAGCACACGCTGAGTGTTTCTGAACCCTCCTGCTCTAAATAAAAACATTATTGTTGTTGTTGTTGTTGTTGTTGTTGTTGTTGTTGTTATTGGTTAATCTTTAGTGAGATTCACAGCCTTTGAGGCTGGTTAATAGCTCAGCAGCTCGAGTCCTAACCAAGGACCTAGGAACTGTTAAGGTACCGTCGGAGGATGTAAGCTGTTCCGAGTAAGGTGGTTTTTTGTAGAGTCAAAATGTTCAAGTCCGGCAAATTTAGAATTTCTAAATAGCAGGGTAGCCCTTTGGGTATTGCTCCAATGGCTCCAATTACAATCGGGACAACACACAATTTCTTTTTCCACAGTCGCTCAACTTCAATTTGCAAGTCCCGGTACTTTGTGATTTTTTCTTGCTGCTTATCTTCAATCTGTGCATCACCAGGTATTGCAATGTCAATGAACCACACTTTTTTCTTTTCAACTATTGTTATGTCAGGTGTGTGTTGTTGTTATTATTATTATTATTATTATTATTATTATTATTATTATTATTATTTAATCTTTAGTGAGATTCACAGCCTTTGAGGCTGGTTAATAGCTCAGCAGCTCAAGTCCTAACCAAGGACCTAGGAACTGTTAAGGTATCATCGGAGGATGTAAGCTGTTCCGAGTAAGGTGGTTTTTTGTAGAGTCAAAATGTTCAAGTCCGGCAAATTTAGATATTATTATTATTATTATTATTATTATTATTATTATTATTATTATTATTATTATTATTATTATTATTATTATTCCTAAGCATGTTACATAGGAAAGATTTTGCTCAATTTATTAGTTCTCATTTGGACTTCATGGGGGGAAAAAAAGTCAGGGAAAGTTAAGGATTTTTCAATGCTGCAATCTAAAAAACAAAAAGCACTGAAGATGTACCCAAGTTGGGTAATGAAACATCTGCAAGAAAATGATCAAGCTCAGAAAGCATCAAGGACACCACAAAAATAAAACTCCAATAACCCTGAAATTAAATTTTCTCAAAACAGGACCTTGCGATTTATCATACACCGAGCTGCATGCAGTTTGCCAGCCATATATAAAGCAGGATACTAACTTTGTTTTTTCGTCGTGCCACATTTCAAGCAATGCCACGCATCTTGTACTTAATAGGTCACTATGCCAATCTGGCGAACTACATTTAGCAATAGTGATTAGGATGGCCATATGCCCTGTGGAAACAGAGAACGTATCGTATTGCAATACGTGCCCTGTCGTCGAATCGTATAAATAGAAAAACCAGAGTTACGATTTAAATAGTAATAAAAATGTCTGTCCGACGGAAAGGCATGAGAATGGGCAGGTTTCAGTTGCAGAACTAATTATGGGTAGGGAGGAACTTCTAAACAGCCCACTCCCCTCTTCAAGGATTATCTCTGAATCAGATTGGCATCAAACCCTACAGATAAAATATGTTAAATCCTTGAGGTATAGCCACAGAAATATTGGGACTAGGGGCAGGAAGACCCAGATTCTGGATCCCACTCCCAGTCACAGAAACTCATGGAGTGATTTTGGGTCGGTCCGCATGTCCAGCTCAGCACATCACATAGGGTTGCTGTGGGGAAAGGGGCTGTGGTATACATTGTACAATGTACACCACCTTGAACAAAAAAATAGGTTATATTATATTGTGGAATTTTCAGTGCTCTCTGAGCTTGGTTGGGGTTTTTTTTCCCCCAGATGTTTCACTACCCATCTAGACAACATCATCTGTACCTCTATAACTGTCTGATTTGGCTCTGCAACCCAACAAGACAGACACAGACTTCAGAGGATCATTAGAACTGCAGAAAAAAACAATGGCTACCAACCTGCCTTCCATTGAGGACCTGTATACTGCACAAGTCGAAAAAAGGGCTGTGAAAATAATTACAGATCCCTCGCATCCTGGACATAAACTGTTTCAACTCCTACCCTCAAAACGACGCTATAGGGCACTGCACACCAGAACAACTAGGCACAAGAACAATTTTTCCCGAACGCCATCACTCTGCTAAACAAATAATTCCCTCAACACTGTCAAACTATTCACATTAGGCTGCATTACTATTAATATTAGTCTTCTCATTGTTCCTATCACCCATCTTCTCCCACTTAGGACTGCATGACTGTAATTTTGTTGCTTGTATCCTTACGATTTATATTGATATTGTTTCCTGATTGCTTATTTGTATCCTATGACTATCATTAAATGTTGTACCGTATGATTCTTGACGAATGTATCTTTTCTTTTATGTACACTGAGAGCATATGCACCAAGAGAAATTCCTTCTGTGTCCAATCACACTTGGCCAATAAAAAATTCTATTCTATTCTATTCTATCATCAGTGCTGGGTGTCATCATCATCATCATCTAGCACTGATGATGTTACTTAGCTGGGTAATGAAATGTCTGTAGGAAAACTGCCAAGTTAAGAGAACAAGGACCCCACAGTTCAACCCTGATCTACAAATATTCTCTTCTCGCTAGTTATGATCTAACGGGTGCATAGCAGCCTCAAAGATCAACACAATCTCTTTTCCCCATGGTGTGAACGCTTCAAACTGGGCAATTTTTTTTTTTAATCGGTCTGGATGAGATTGGAGTTTAAACGCAATATATAACAATTCAGCAGATCTATTTTTAATAAGCTAGGCTCCTCGTACAAAAAGAAGTACCAATGATTTCAGCTGGACTCCACAAAGGCCCTTTAGATTTAATGGACTGAGACCCAAGATGGTTCGCGCATTTCCCAATCCAGCCAGCACCCAGTATGGTCGGTCCTGCAGTTTTGAAAATGGAAGGGCATTGGGTGACCTCCAGGGTTGTAAAAAGACAATCACGCTTCTACAAAAAAAAGCATAGTATCTCCATGCACTTTAGACCAAATGACTGCAAAAAGCTGCCCAGGGAAATGAAAACAGTTGAAAGTGTGAGAGAGAGATGATTCATGATTCAGTGGTAGGAATGTCTAAGGCAGGGGGTATCCAACCTTGGACAACTTTGAAGAACTTATGGACTTCAAACTCCCAGAATTTCCCAACCAGCCTGCCTGTCTGGAGAATTCTGGGCATTCAAACCCAAAAGCCTTAAAATTGCCAAGCTTGTACATCCCTGCCTTGGACATTCCCACTGCTGAATCATGAATCATCGCTCTCGCTTTGAACCGTTCTCATTTCCCTGGGCTGCTTCTGCAGTCATTTGCTATACTTAGAGAGGGCACCTGCTGTTCAAGCCAAAGATCACTGCTTTTGGCAGCCGGGCGTTAACCCCAGATTATTTCTCTTACACCTGTTGTAGCCTGCCCAAAGCCCGGCCTTGCAATAAGCCTCTCCTAAAGAGCAGAGGTCATCTGAGATCAATAGGTCCACACGGGCGAGTTGGCGGCATACTTGTGTAAAAATATACTTTCTAGAATTCTGCAGCGGCTCCCAAATTTGGTCGGTGACCTTAAGTCGTTTTCTCACACTCACATCGGGCCCGTGTTAAGCAAAATCCGATGGCCCACCCTCAAGCTCTTTTTTGCAAGGTAGAATTTGGAAGGGGAAAAAGGTACAGTAAGATATATATATTAGCAAAGAGCAAACCAAGCTAAGATTCGCAAAGAGGACATCTGCTGTTGCCAGGCCAGCAATTCAAGACATGATCAAGACATCAAGAATGGCTTGTCAAGTGTCCGGTGACATGCAGCTTTCTTGGCCACTTCAGAAGTCTTGCTGATATTCCGTTTGGGAATACTGTACTGGGTCAACCAGTTAGAAAAGTTCAGGAAGAGTTAATGCGCCGTGCAGGAAAGAGGGAAGAAAAAAACCCCTTGCCATTGAATTGAATAAAAAATATAGGCGCCCTTTTCACGAGGAAGGCATGAAACCAATAAAAGATTCATGGTTTTGCCAGATCAGTAGACCTCGCTTAATTGCAGTGAAGTTAAGACTGACTATGGCCATGCAGTGCACATCACCAAATCCGTTAAAAATATGATGTGTTTCTACAATATACATCACTACATTATGTTCAGATTAGCCTTATGAGGGGTGGGTAGCGAGCTAGGCGAACCAAAGCCAGTGTTATCATTTTATGATTCAGTTTGTCTTTTGCAAACCCCCCAAAAATGGGTTAATTCAATAACTAAGTCAAACAAGTTCAGCGCAAGAAATGGATGTACAAAACATTGTTGATTTCTAAGGGCACCAGTGGAATAAACTGAAAACACAACCTCCTAAAAAAAAAAATGTATATTCTCACTTTTTTAAGCAGAAGAGTTCCCCGTGAATTGGGTCTTTGACAGTGTATATAATTTTAACAGATTTCACATTTCCCCCCTGCTTTTAAAACCGCCAAGTAAAAATCTATATTCAATCCCACCCAGAGTCATGGAGATTGGGAAGGTACTGTTAAAAAAAAAAAAAACTTTTCAGCATGGCAAAAACTCACAAGAGGGACAGAGGAGTGTTAGTTAAAAAGAAAAACCATCTCAGCCTAAAATGCTCTGTAGAGTTTCCTGGACCTTCGGTATCTCTCTTTCCATCTCATTTACGAGATGGAAATCTGTACATCACAAATGTACAAGTTTTTTTAAAAAAAAAAAAAACTGCAGGTCAATCCATCTGCACTACGGGCAAAATGTTCTCTAGTTAAAAGGGAAGGAAAGCAGAGAGGCCCTAACCTCTGTTAGCGTGAGAGAGAGAGAGAGAGAGAGAGAGAGAGAGAGAGAGAGAGAGAGAGAGAGAGAGAGAAAAAAAGAAAGAAAGAAAGAAAGAAAGAAAGAAAGAAAGAAAGAAAGAAAGAAAGACCTGGAAGTGGACAGTAAAATTTCCTCTGTGTTGCCTTTCAAAGCCCATACCGCAGTCAGCATATTGAATATTTAATGTCCTTGATGAGCGGCTCACCTGCTGACACAGGCAAAGTGACAGAACAATACATGTGCTGGAACTCAGTCATCAATTGACTTCCTGATCTGCCGTGTCAGGCATTAAATAATAATATTTTTAAAATTCCTCTTTTTAAGGGTGGTGGTGGGGTGTTTTTTTTTCCTTCCACCATGCGTACGTGAGCACCATCGCGAAGATCCGTGCCTGAAATACATACTTCTTTACATTCCATAGTTTGCCAGGTTCATATGGGCATATAAAGAAGTATGTTGCTCAAGCAGGCAAGTTTGGGAAGAAATGCTCCGGATAGAGAACATCAGCTTAGGAAGCCACAGACCAAGTGGGTTTAATTTGTGAAAGAGGAAGAGGTGGTATCTTGGGGTGGTTGTTTCTTCACCCACCTACTCCCTTGACTGTATAATTCACACCATGCAACTAGAGACACAGCAGCTGAGAAACTCAAACCCACCTAGACGTAACTCTTTACCAAGCATCTTCTCTTTCCCAGTTAACAGAAGAGGGCAATATGGATTTGTAGGGATAGGAACAATTCACCAAATTCATCCGTCAGAAAACAAGTTTCTTTTTCATAAGAAAGCTCACATAAACTAATGACAAAAAAATAAATAAATCAGCAGCACATTTTTAAGGTTGCCCCCACCCCCAACTAGAATGGATTCGTGCATTTTCAACCCAAGTAGGCTAAGTTTTAAAATCAGAGACTTCTATAGCATTTGAAACTTTCAGTTATGATAAATAAAGCCAGTATGTATTATACAGAATGAGGTGGGTGGGGGGGAGGTTTAATTTCTTCACACATGCAGGCTACCCAGTCAATGAAGACAGACAATGCTTCCCCCCCACCCATGCTTTTTAGAAGTCAAATGTTCATTACATCCACAGAGAAAAAAAATAATAATCAAGGGTTTATTCTATGCGAACTAAACATGTTCCATTGGCTATCGGAAAAGAAAACCTACATGCATGCACATCTATAATATGCTCTCTCACACACAGAATAGAGGTGGGGTTTTATTTTCCACCAGTTTAATTATTATAAAAACATAAAAGAAAGGGAAGCTCCTTCTTACCTTAAATGTCCACTGTTTAAAAAAAAAAAAAAACACACAACCCATTTTCTGTAAAGCATCACTGCTGACACAGCCCGATGGATAGGAAACAGCCGAAAGGCAAATATTGCTTCTTTTCTCCTTCATGGGGTCTTTTACAGGGGATGAGTTAAGGCAGGTGGGAATTTCAAAGAGAACTGGGAATTTTCTAAACAAACAAACAAAAAAAAATATCCCCGACAAACTCTGCAGGATTCCTGAAACAGCCACACCGAAACAGCACGGGACACAGCCAGGAATGGATGGACAATGTAGGCCAGAGGAGAAACTGAGTTCTCCTGGTTTGCTGAGGGTGTGCGTGGATGAGACTGAGCGTGCAAGTAGTATCCATGTGTGTGAATTCCTGCATCTTCCTTCTGCTTGCACCAGGCAGTTTCTCTTTCTCTCTCTCTCTCTCTTTCTCTTTTTCATCTCTTCCCACTGGTTACTTCACAGCCATTCTGAGCTTTAAAGCTCCCCTAACAATGAGGTCCAAATAACATTACTGGGAATGGTAAAGGCACTGAATAGCAACTATTATGAGCAGGGTTTAAACATCTATCAAGCCAGGAGATCACACTCGGTGCATAAATGCCTCGTTCAGCACTGCTGTGTAGTGTGCTTTGCTAGCCCACTCACCTGCTCCATCTGATGGTCCCCTCCTCCCTCCCCCCCCCTCTCTCTCTCTGCCCCTCCTCTCCCCCCCCCACCCTCGCTGCCACCAATCTGAGCCATGCAGATCAATACCAATTTACAGGCAAATGCAGCACGCCTGCCTTAATGTTAATGAATTTTACCATTTCTCATAGGCTTCTAATGAATCCTTTAAAGAGGGTTTAAGTAAACTTAGCAAGTGGCAAACTAAGCACTTTGGAATACTTAAAATTATATTGACGAGTCCTACAGCTCCACCCTCACACTCTCCAGATTGCATTTTGAAATGCCAACTGGGAAGTAAACGCGTTTCCCAACTTCTTTCAAATCACTGTTGCAAATACGAAGGACTCCTTACGAGATTCTTCCTGTTGGTGTCATTATTCCAAAACTGTCCCAGCAGTTCACAAGTTCCACTTAATCGCTCAACACCGCATTCCCATTTTTTTTTTTTGTTTCTCAAAACTAATCAGGTTAAGCATCTCCTTTTGCCCCCAAAGGATGATAATATGGTAATTAACAATCTCTTGATTTTTCCAGCAGTCAACCCTGATTTATAAAATCTGCAGCTGAATTCTCAGTTAAGAGAGAGAAAAATAAGCAAAGCGGGGAAATTAGTTGGAGCAAAATCAAATCAGGTTAAAGAATTCAAGCATATTGTTGCTTGTCCGCTCACACCCACATCCTTAGAAAGGATATTAGAAAAATGTCATGGCCAAACCTCATCAGCCAACTTCCAAAAGTACAGATCTTATGGACCTCTCTAAAGGCCTTCAGATAGTTTTCCCTAATTGTGATAAAGTTATTTCCAAAGTGCCACAAGTGGATGGACACAATTCATTTCATTCATTTGTTTCTGCCTTTCTAAATTATTTTAGAGAACGCTTGAGGGCCGCCAGTTCTCCTGACACTTTTCAAACATCCTTGCTATATATAATATATATTTTTGCCAAAACCTATTCATTGGCACCCACAGGGCTCCTTAATATCAACACATAAAGATGGAAGAACAAGATCTTATCCATGCAAGAGAATTTAAGAAGCTGCATGTGATAGAAAAGTCACTTCGAAGTTTCCAAGTTTGGCTACAGAGTAAGGTGTTTTACTCTTTTTTTGGTTTTTTTGGTTTTGTTTGTTTTTCCTGCTATTTGGGGAGAGGTGCTTTTTTTTGGGGGGGGTGTTACATTTGCTTTATGTGCTGTGCTGGGTGGTCCCAAAAATCCAAAGGTGGATTCCTGGTTCTAACCAGCCTCCTTTTGTCTTTTCTTGTAGCACAGCAGAATTATATAGCTCAGCTGCTGCTTTTACATTTAGTCAGGGTTATTTATCATTTTCACACCCTCAAGGATAACAGAGGACAATTCAAGATCCTTGTCTTCATCTGGAATGATTGGTTTATTCCTGGTGGGGGGAAAAAATCCTGCATGATTTGAAAGTGTACATGGATAGAAAGCTATAGAAGGCTGGTAGAACTATCGAAGTTCTAAGGAGGCCATGTTGAAGATGGGGAAGAAAAAAAAAAGAGAGAGAGTGGGTTTATTTCTCTTGGGTGTGGTATTTCAGGGACATTATGCTATGCCTTTATGCTTAATCCACACAGCTTCCTTCTTTATCCTGCAGTGACAACTTTGATGGTTGGCAACACAACCTTCAGGATAAGAAGGTGTACCAAAACAAAAAGATCAAAAATAAAAGGGCCCCTCCAAGAACAAGTCAAGAGATAGGAAAAGTTGGAGCGAAAGAGAGGCTGCCACAGATGAGCAACTGTTTCTTATTTAATTGATTCCCATTTTCCACACTAACAAATGATGCAAATGACATGGCTGAGCCAGTTAGAAAGAAATGCAGCAATTAACCATGCAATTGGACAGTCCTACTAAGGGTTAGGACTTCATTCTTCCTTATGCACCCATGCATGGCACACTATTAAGGAAGAATAAAACTCAAGGGATAAGAGGATAGGAATCCTTTGGTGCATTTGACCCTGAGAAGAGCTGCTTGAATGAATAGGTCTACTTCCCACAGTACAGGATCATAAAACCCCAATACCACAAGAAACACATGTAACCATGTGTTTCCGAGCTCGAGGGACACAGCTACAAATGTACAAAAATGCTTTGCACCTATGCGATATCTGCATAACAGGGTGGAAAGACCTTCCATATCCAGCCCTTTGGAAGTAATTTGAATAAATGGCACTTTATATTAGACAGTAAAGATGCCTTTAAGGAAGAAGGTAAGCATGCTAGCACCCAGACACCCTGCCCACGTCTAATCCAAGTGCATTCTTGGTTATTGCATGGCTTTAGAAGCCTGAAGCAAACCACCATGTAAAGATGATCTTCAAAGGCCAAAAAAAAAAGAGCAAGACTCATCCAAGAAGTGTACTTAAGTGTAAGTTCCTTTTTCCTAATATATATATATATTGGACATCTCCAGTGTTTATTTTCTGCTGGTGTCCGGTTCTTTTTTTTCACCTTCACCTTTTGATTGCTCAGAAATCACATAGATTATGGGTAATTGATACTCCTTGGGCTGGCATCTCACTGGTTAATCACCGCAGCATTGCAATCAGGCAACTTAAGCTAAGTTTAACTATCTTTTGCATGTGTTCTAACCCCCCCTCCTCCTCCTCCTGCCTTCCCTTTCAATACCATTTGAGCTTTGCAGACAGTAACTAATATCAAACATTTCTCTTTGCCCCCCCCCCCTCTTTTCACAGCTGTCATTACCAGCTCATATCTGAATGAGGCATTTAAAAGGTTGGTTTAACCTTGTAAAAGGATCTGGACAGTCAAAAGTTCTAGCATTTCAGTTCAGATTATTCTAGTCCACTGCTTGCGCTGCAGTTTTTTTGTTTTTTTTTTGTCCCCCCCCCATTTTAAAATGCGGAGTGTGTGCTACGGCAACAGAATGACAACAACAGGAGGAAAGAAGGGAGGAGAAGGGAGGGAAAAGAGAGAATATCCAAACGGCCCTAACATGATTTTCTCATCCCCCCCCCGCCGCTTTTTTTTAAAGGAAAGCATGCTGCATTGATGCCCCCGCTGCTGTATCCAGAAGCATGCATTTTAAGTGCACACATACACACAAGCATCCAGAGAGGGAAGTTGGTTGCATGCCCATCAGAAGGGTCTTCCAGGAGGTCACTTTAAAACAAAGCTAAGCTGGTGCAATTGAGAAGGAGGGAGAGAGAGGGAGAGAGAGAGAGAAGGAGGGAGGGAGGAAGAGGAAGGGAGAGAGGAAGGGAGGAAGAGGAAGGGAGAGAGGGAGGGAGGAAAGAAGGAAGGGGAAATTTTGTAAAAAGGAAAAGAAAGAACATACCAGTTAGAAGATTTTTTTTTCTTTTTTTTTTCCCGGTTGCAGCAGTGGTAGTCAACCGGCTTTAAAGCTGAATCAGCTTTCCGGAGTTAGGGATGCGTAGAGGAGGGTCAAGGAATCACAAGGTAATAACGCGTTGCATGCAGCAGCCGTCAGCCTCTCTCTCTCTTTTTTTCCCCCCCCTTAAAGCTAATCTCTAATGCAGGAGGGGAAAAAGAGAGAGAGAGAGAGAGAGAGAGAGAGAGAGAAGAGAAAGAGAGAGCAGCAGGCCCACTAATGGAATTAGCCCTTCACTCGGGGAATGAATGAATGAATGAGAGAGGGAGAGAGAGAGAAGGGAATTCAGGCAACCCCACCCCACCCCTCTCCCTCCTCCCCACAGACATCCCTACATACACACACACACGCGCACACACCTACCTCAACCTCCCCCCCCCAAAAAAAAAAACCCGGGCATCACTACCTCGCTCGGCTCTCCCTGCAGCATCTCGACTAAAAGGGGGGGGGGGTTGGAGAGAAAAGGGAGGGGGGGCCGCTCTACAGCGCCGGAGGAACCGGGGAGAAGCCGAGCAGGAGTTGAGGAAAAAGTGCCGTTCCCGGGGAAGCCGCTCCGAAAAGCCCCTCGTCTGAGGAGGAAGAGAAAGGTGGGGGGGGGCGCAAGAGGGCGGCAGTACTACTTCATAGGAGCTTGAGAGGGTGGGGGGGGAAAGAGAGGAAATATCCTTCTTTCCTCCCTTCCCCCCTCCTCCCCCCCCGCCGCAAAAAAAGTCCCTCTCTGCGTCCACCTACTAACCCCCCCCCCTCACCCTCCATTCCCCAAATCCGGCTGTTCTTTTTTTTTCCCTCGCCTCCCCCCCCCCCCGTTGCCCTTCCGCCCCGCAAAGGTCAGTCAGCCTCAGAGAAGGCGCCAAAGAAAAAGAAAAAAGAAAGAAAAAAAAGAAAAGAGAAAGAAAGAAAGAAAGAAAGAAAGAAAGAAAGAAAGAAAGAAAGAAAGAAAGAAAGAAGAAAGAAAGAAAAAAAGAAAGAAAGTAAGAAAGAAAGAAGAGGGGGAAGGAGAGAAAGAAAGAAAGATGAAGGGAATTTGAGGAGGAGTGGGGGGGGGAGAGAAAGGGGGTCCGCGTGGAGGTGCGGGGTGAAGCGGCTGGTCAGGAACGGCATCCCCCTTTCCGAGGCTTTTATACGCAGCGAAGCATCCGAAACACGCGCCCAAGCCAAGTGGCCTCTTTCGGTCGTCGTCCCCCCCCACCAGCAGATCCCTCCCTGACCATATTTAGTCAACCAGGGCAAAAAATAGCCCAGGCAGCTGGAGATGGCCGAATGTGGGGGGAATAGTTGGACTTCAGTTGTGGTTTCCCTCAGCTTCCATTGACTCCCATTGAGTATCAGTCCTACAGGGTTCTGACTGACCCCCCTCTCACCCCCTTTCCTCCCCACTTCAGGTTCCCACCCCCCTTCTTCTTCTTCTTCTTTTTCTTTTTCTTTTTCTTCTTTTCCTCCTTGGTTATTTTTAGCTGGACCAAAGCCAGAGAAGAGTCTCGGCTTTCTTTCGCGCTGGTCCTGGGCTTGGCTTGGCTTGGCTAAACTAGGCCTGGGCTACGTCTCTGGTCACCGAGAAAGGAGAAATAACAGGGTTGTCCCATGAAATTCGAATTGCCATAAGACAAGGTTCACGCGACGCCTGAGGACAAAAATCACAAAAGGAGAACTGTCACTTCGTGTGAGGCAGGGAGTCCTCGCCTTGCGACCGCAATGGAGCCCAACGCTTCTGTGGCCAAGCGAGACGTTTGTTAAGGGGCTAAATGTCTATGCAGATTCTCTGTTATCCAGGTCATGGCTGTCCCAAAGGAGCTTTTTTTCTTTCTTTCAAGAGTCAACTGGACTTTCTGTATTTTTTCTTTGAAGACATTTCGCTTCTCATCCAAGAAGCTTCTTCAGCTCTGTTATGACCGACACCTATAAATAGGTGTCAGTTACCAAGCATCTGAATTTTGATCATGTGATGATAGGGATACCACAATGGTAGTTAAGTGTGAAAAACTGCCATAAAAATTACTTTTTTCAGTGATGTAACTGAAGGATCGCTAAATGAGCTGTTGTAAGTCAAGGACCATTTGTACCGGCCCTGCAGGGTTCTGACTTACCCCTTTTTTCCCCTTCATCTTCCCACCCCTCGTCGTCCTCCTCCGCTATTTTTAGCCGGACCTCGGCTTTCTTTTGCTCTGGTCCAGCTACCCCCAGGCTTGGCTAGGCCTCGGCTATGTATGGTCACCAATAAAGGAGAATATTGTAGCACAGGGTTGAAATTGACGGGTCCTTGGTGCTGTCTGAGCTTGCTTGTTTTCTTGCAGACATTTCATTACCCAACTAGGTTACATCATCAGTGCTAGTAAGGAATGAGGTTTACTCTCGGTTTATACAGGTAGTCCTCGACTTAACAACCACAATTGAGCCCAACATTTGCCAAGTGAAACATTTGTTAAGTGAGTTTACAACCTTTCTTACCGCAGTCATTAAGTGCATCACTGCAGCTGTTAAGTTAGTGACATGGTTGTTAAGTGAACCTGGCTTCCCCATTGACTTTGCTTGCCAGAACGGTCGCAAAAGGGGATCTCATGACCCCAATACACTGCAACCGTCATAAATATGAGTCAGTTACCAAGCATCTGAATTTTGATCACATGATCCTGAAGACGCCAGAAAGGTAACTGTGAAAAATGGTCATAAGTCACTTTTGTCCAGTGCCGTTGTAACTTGGAATGGTCACTAAATGAACTGTTATAAGTCGAGGACTACCTGTATTCCACCTGTTTTGGGGTGGTCTTAGAGATTCTTTGATTGGACTGTTTACTGTTGGCTTCTTTAGCCGTTTCTTGATTGGAGTTGTTTAATTGATTGTTGGTCTGATGTTAATCTTAATCTGTTCTGATCTGGGTGCTGATTGATGGTGAAGTGGGGCTGGGGTCTTTTTATCCCCTTTCTAGATAGACTTAGCTATAGTTTCAATTGGGAAATTGTGATCATCCTAGACCAAGACAAGTCCAAAAACACCAGGAAAATTCTAGCACTCTGTCAAATTAACCACCAATAGACACATGGAATGGAATGGAATGGAATGGAACGGAACGGAACGGAACGGAACGGAACGGAACGGAACGGAACGGAACGGAACGGAACAGAACAGAACAGAACAGAACAGAACAGAACAGAACAGAACAGAACAGAATAACAGAGTTGGAAGGGACCTTGGAGGTCTTCTAGTCCAACCCCCTGCTTAGGCAGAAAACCCTGCACCACTTCAGACAAATGGTTATCCAACATCTTCTTAAAAACTTCCAGTGTTGGAGCATCCACAACTTCTGGAGGCAAGTTGTTCCACAGATTAATTGTTCTCACTGTCAGGAAATCTCTTCTTAGTTCTAGGTTGCTTCTCTCCTTGATTAGTTTCCACCAGGGGTGAAATCCAGCAGGTTCTGACAGGTTCTGGAGAACCGGCAGCGGAAAATTTTGAGCAGTTCGGAGAACCGGTAGCAGAAATTTTAAGTAGTTCGGAGAACCGGCAAATACCAGCTCTGGCTGGACCCCGTGTGGGGTGGGAATGGAGATTTTGCAATATCCTTCCCCCAGGAGTAGGGAGGGAATGAGGATTTTGCAGTATCCTTCCCCTGCCAAGCCCACCAAATCAAGCCCACCAAGCCACACCCACCCACCAAGCCACGCCCACAGAACCGGTAGTAAAAAAAATTGGATTTCACCATTGGGTTGGACTGTTTATGTCCCGTTGTGCCTTCTTGTGTCCTTCCTTCTCTTTAAAAAGAAGAGCATCTAAAGATGGAACTAAGGAAGGAAAAAAAGGGACTTACACTGCAATCACGTACTATCCTGAAGTTTCATTTCTCACTTAATCCATTTCCTGGCTTCACGAAATACAATTAGAATTGTTAACCAGCCAGACAGACTGAGTTCAGATAACAGACTAAGCTACGCACATGCACACATGCAAAACGATTCAAGATTCAGAGTAGCCAAGCTTCCCCTACCTACTGAGTGAATGTGGCTGCTAGGACTTTAATCATCAGATTCCATTTTGTGGTGTGAATGGAGCCGATGACACCAGCGCTTTTTAATTCCCTCCACAGATAATCCTCAAACTTGAACTTGAGCAGGGCAGCCATACAAACTGAAAGAATAAAAATAATAATATTCTATGCATAGAAAACACCATTTCCCCCCCATCCCCTTCCAGAAACAAATGACACAAGAGGCTTCTTTTAAAAAAAATGAAATAAGGAAAGAGAATTTTGTGGGAAGGAATAGTCACCAATTTGAGCGTACTGGAATTATATGTTGCACGTTAAATGCGTAGGCCTGTTGTGGCCCATACGTGGCCTGTGCAGCTAGTAGCTGATTCAGACAGTGAGGAGGCTGGTGTGCCAGCAGCCTGTGCAGACAATGAAGAGGCTGGAGAAGATGTGGTGCCAGAGGCGGGGATTCAGCCAGTGCCTTCAGAACCTCCAGAAGCTCCCTTAAGTGAAGAGGACGAAGAGGAGGAGCCTCTTCTCGATGCAGGGGCGCACAGAGCTGCCAAAAGGCAGGAGTGGCTCCTCAGGAAGAGGTCTCCTCGAGAGTAAGGCTTGGGGCTAATTGGCCACTCCCTTAGCCTATTTAAGGATTAACGCCGACTGAAGCAATTTGCAGGGAACAACTTCGTTCACATATCTTCCTGTCTTGTCTTGTCTTGCTTATCAGCTTCCTGCAAATTGCTTCTGGGCATTCTGCCAACCATACTAAGTTTTCAGTTATTATTCTTTGAATTCTTCGCGGCTGTTAATGCAATTAATTAACAGCCGTTGTTGTAAAAGACTGGTTTATTCAGTAAGGTTTGAACAAACTTTGTGTGTGCCGCGTTCTTTGGGGTCCATAGCTGGGGCAGAACAAGGCCTCGGCTTATGACCACAATTGAACCCAGAGTTTCTGTTGTTAAGAAAGGCAATTCCCAAGTCCAGTTGACTCTTGAAAAAAGGCACCTTTGGGATATCCAGCCTGACGTTTTTGGACTGGTTCCCTTCTTTAGGCAGATCAATACTATTCAGATTGCTGCTTGGGGTAGATTTCCATCAATCATACCAGCTTGTACCGGATACTGCCTCTGATGTCACCAATTATGTAGCACCCAACTCTTGCCAGGATGACTCTGTCATCCTAACTTCTCTGCTGGGCTGGTTAAGAGGAGAGTGACATAGCAGCTGAAATAGTCTGATTGCTAAGCAAATACAGAGAAGTTGTTTGAAACTTCAAACCTGACATTGGGAAAGTTCTAAGGGACTCGTCAGCGATTTCTTTCCAACCCTACCGGAGTCTCAGCATTTGCTTCCTGAGAAGTTTTGATTCTTTCTTTCTGACTAGAAGACCCAAAGCGTAATCATTGGAGGTGATGACTTTGTCCTTTGCAACAGCCTTTCTCATCTGCAATAGAACGGAGAACATAGAATAATAAAATTGGAAGAAACCTTGGAGGTCTTCTAGTCCAACCCCCTGCTCGAGCAGGAGACCTTATACCAGTGGTGGGTTTCTCCCAGTTCGGCCCGGTTCTCCCGAGCCGGTAGCGGTGACAATATGATGTCACCGAACCAGTTCTGCCCCCCCGCCCCCAGCGCCCCCCCGCGTTATTCTTATCTTTTATTTGGCCACACCCCCAATCTATTGCTGCCTCCTGAGTCCCAGATGATTGCTAGAGGGAAAAACTGTTTAAACTCTTGCCATGGGGCTCCAAAGGGCCGCCCTACAGCTGATCAGTGTTAAAAGGAAACAAATGAGTAGACCAGTGCCTGCAAAAATACATGAGTAGATCAGTGCCTGCAAAAATAAATGGGTAGACCAGTGCCTACAAAAATACATGAGTAGATCAATGCCTGCAAAAATACATGAGTAGACCAGTGCCTGCAAAAATACATGAGTAGATCAGTGCCTGCAAAAATAAATGGGTAGACCAGTGCCTGCAAAAATACATGAGTAGACCAGTGCCTGCAAAAATACATGAGTAGATCAGTGCCTGCAAAAATAAATGGGTAGACCAGTGCCTGCAAAAATACATGAGTAAATCAGTGCCTGCAAAAATAGATGAGTAGATCAGTGCCTGCAAAAAATAAATGGGTAGATCGGTACAGCTCTGCAAGCAGTTAAAAGCCTGGTAGACCACTACCTCTGCTAAATCCTAAATAATTGTCACAAGACCATCAAGCCACGCCCACAAAATAAGCCATGCCCACAGAACCGGTAGTAAAAAATTTTAGAACCCACCCCTGCCTTATACCCGTGATGGCGAACCTATGGCATGCATGCCCAAAGTGGTACATGAAGCCATGTCACCCGGCACACACAGCCTTGCCTGTTTGTCTTCCCGGTTTCTGGCATGCATGCATGTGTGACAATCAGCTGTCCTTTGCGTGCACTGCAGTGCCAAAAATCAGTGTGTACATGTGTGCCAGCCAACTGATTGTCGGGTGCGCATGCGCGCTAGAACCCAGAAGATTGGCTTTTCTGGAGCGTGATCCCTTTGCACGCATGACAGTGCCAAAAACCAGCCTGTTCATGCGTGCCGGCCAGCTGATCATCGGGCGCGAACCTGGAAGTTCGGCTTTTCCGGAGCACGGTCCCGATAAGCATGAGCATGCACGCGTGACGTTTCCGCACAATCTTTTTGGTACTTAGTGTCGAAAAGGTTCGCCATCCCTACCTTATACCATTTCAGATAGTATCACCTGGGTGATCTCCGGAGTGTGGACTTCAATTCCCAGAATCCTGCATGATATCATGCTAACCAGGGAATTCTAGGAGCTGAAGCTCACACATCTGGAAGTCACCTAAATTGAAGAAGGCTACACTAGGGTCTATGGAGATTCTCGGTCATCCAGGTCCTGGTTGTCCCAAAGGTGCTTTTTCTTTTTTCCAAGAGGCAACTGGACTTTGGTTTTTCTTTGAAGACATTTCACTTCTCATCCAAGAAGCTTCTTCAGAAAAAAAAAAAAGAACAAAAATACATCAAGAGAGCCCCAGAACATGTGGCTATCCCAGGTGAGTCTTCATCGAATCCCAAAAAAGACCCTACAGGAGCTTCTCCATAACAGACAATGAAGAGAACAATAATGAAGCAACACTGTCATTCCATACGTTGCAAGAATATCGGAAAATCTCAGGAGGATCTTCAGCCAACACAATATCCACATTTCAAACCCAAGGATAGACTAAGGCAGAAGCTTGTCCACCCCAAGGATAAAATACCCAGACACAAACTGAGCAATGTGATATATGCAGTACAATGCAGTGAGCCATGTGCAGATCTGTACATTGGGGAAACAAAACAACCACTTCATAAACGCATGGCACAACATAAGAGAACAAACCCATCAGGACTAGATTCAGCAATCCATCTACATTTGAAAGACACAGGCCACTCTTTTGAAGACAGCAAAGTCCACATTTTGGACAGATGGTTTGGAAGAGAAGTCAAAGAGGCCATCTATGTCAAAATCGAACAGCCCTCTCTCAACAGAGGGGGAGGGAAATGACATCATCTATCTCCAATCTACAACAGAGTCCTTTCAACAGTTCCAAGAAAACTCCACATTCATTTGCACTACTCAAGTGACCCTGAGGACACAAATAAACCTCCAGGTGGCCTCAACGACACTCTAAAAGGATGCAAATAACCAGCTGATTGCAAAGAGTATAAATTCTTCCATTTCCCACCATCTAGTCAGAGCTAAAGAAGCTTCTTGGACAAGAAGTGAAATGTCTCCAAAAAACCCCAGAAATTCCAGCACATAAGGCTACTTTAGATTTTATGCGGTTGAAGCTGAAGTAGTCATTGACAGGTAGGACATTGTAGCAGACAATTTTGTGTACTAAGCTTAGGTCAGACTACAGGCATTGTAGTTCTAGGTTGTCCAGGTTCAAAATTTCAAGCTTGGTGGCATAATGTATTCTATTGCGAGCAGACGAGTGGAGGACTCTTCTCGTGAAATACCTCTGGACTCGCTCAATTGTATTAATGTCCGTTATAAGTGTGGATTCCAGGCAGATGAGCTGTATTCAAGAATTAGTCTGGCAAAGGTTTTGTATGCCCTGGTTTGCAGTACAATGTTACTGGAGGAGAAGAAGAAGAAGAACATTAAGCTACAATTCCTTTGTGTGGTTTTGGCTTTAAATGTTGTATGAATCTCGTTATTAGGGATTCAAATTCATAATTAACGGGTTAGAATGCTATGTGAGCAATGTTCGTGTATGTGCATTTTTTGTTTGTTTTTAATACCATGCAGGACCTTTTGTAGAATTTAGGTCCTGGAAGTGCAACAAAATATTCATTTTAATACTCCTCCTCCATTTATTGCTTGCTGTATAATTTCCCCAATTGTGTTTTTCACCAATGAACTCAATAGCCTAATAATTACGCGTTGTGTACAGAAATATGAAGTGCCAAAATAATAATCTTAATTTTTAAAAGATTGTTTTTGCTCCTGCAAAGAAAAAAAAATGATATTTTTTGTCTCATTAGAGACACTGAATGATATTTCAAATAGGATCCCTTTTCTAAAGTGACTTGGGCTGTAAAAACACCTGAAACCAGTGATGAAAACATTTAAACTAATTTAATACACTTTGCCTCTAAAGGTATGCTAGCATCATCGGGGTATTCTTGCTTTACTATAGTATCTATTTATATACTTCAGAAACCCTCATTTTGTGGCCTTTTTGTTTGTTTGTACCCTCAAGTGAGCTCAAATGGTGCATTATACTGCAACCACTTTTGAGTCAAGGTGCATAAAATCCACTGAATTAAAGGACGTATAAAAAGATCTGGGAGCCATTAATCCTGTGGAACTGAAATTTCCACAATGCTCAGACCAGTTTTATTTGCAAAGTGGTGGCTGTTTTAGCGTCCCTGTAGTCATATGATTTTTATTTATTTTTATTTATTTATTTTATTTTATTTTTATACCGCCCTTCTCCAGCAGGATTTGGGGCAGTGGACAGCCAAAGTAAAAACACAACATACAAAAATTAAAACAGTTTAAAAGATATTAAATAACGTCGGCCACAATTTAAAATAACCCAATTAAAATTAATTTCAAATTAAAACCAAAGGATGGGGTCAAGCCAGCCCGGCTAGATGAAATAAGTGGGTTTTAAGGGCCCGACGAAAAGTCCGGAGGTCCAGTATCATGCGCATCTCTGGGGGATTGTGACGTCTGGTGCTTCCTGCCAGCTTCCCGCAACCAGAGGAAATTCCCACAGAATCGATGAGGAAGCTGGCAGGAAGTCCCACCCACCCACACTGCTGTTTTGCCCACCTGAGATCATTCTGTTTAATCTGTTTAGGTAAGTAAACATTGATTTTTTTATTGAAGCTTATTTGCCACCACAGTTATTTCTTAATTTATACTGTTTTTAGAGGATCCTGGGACCCACAGTTATTTCTCAATTTATGCTGCTTTTAGAGGATCCACCCAGCATTGGGATCACAGAAATACGGGCATCCTAAAATTTAATGTTCATTCTGGTCACATCAAACTTCTCTCAAAGGATGACCCAACAATTGTCTAAGTTAGGGGTCTGCAACCTTAAAAACTCAAAGAACCACTTGGATCTGTTTCCCACAGAAAAGAAACACCAGGAGCCACAAAATCCTTCCCATGCCTGACTATTTCTTGAGCAGCCACAAAATTAGCATATATAGTTGAATTAAACGTTCTGTTTTCTTCTGAAACTTTTCTTTTCTTGGATTTATTTATGGTTGGCCTACCGGGGGTTGAAAAGCTCAATAAATTGTGTGCTGGCGGGTGTCACACATTGGCGGTTGTGACACATATTTTGAGTGACAGGGAGCCGCAGCAGAGGGGTGAAAGAGCCACATGCGGCTCCAGAGCCACAGGTTGCTGACCCCTGGTTCTAAGTGATTCATTCATTCTCATACTCATACTCATACTCATACTCATTCTCTCTCTCTCTCTCTCTCTCTCTCTCTCTCTCTCTCTCTCTCTCTCTCTCTCTCCCTCCCTCCCTCCCTCCCTCCCTCCCTCCCTCCCTCCCTCCCTCTCCCTCTCCGTGTGTGTGTGTGTGTGTGTTGTACATGTCTTGGACCTTTTTAGCTTTTTAGCCTTTCTCCTTTCTCAAATTCTTCACTCTGGGGATGTGGTCCATTTCACCAATTTTCTGCAACCTCTTCAGCTTCTATTTTGCTTTTGTTCGTGTTGAAGATGCATTTTGCATCCTCTATAATATTGTTTTATCCTGACTTTATTATTTTTATACGTAACTCAAGGCGGCAAACATAACCAATATTCCTTCTCCCTCTTATTTTTCTCATCACAGCAACCTTGTGAGGTGAGTTGGGCTAAGAGAGAGTGATTGAACCAAAGCTCGCTTTCATGCCTTAAGGTGGGACTAGAACCCTCCATCTCCTGGTGATTGGCCTAGCTGGCTTTCATACCTATGTACAAAGTTAGCATCCATCCCTCTCCTAGAAGAATGAAATATCTTGGGAAATATTTAAAAAGCCAGAATATTATATTTCCCTAAAGGAGAAACATGTTTTTAAAGACAGAAAGCAGACCCCAAGCCTTTCTTAATAGCCATAGCAGGACTGGGCCAGCCTATCTACAAGACAAAAGACCTTCAGCTCCAGGGTGATGGAATTAAGACATGACCGTTCAGGACGTAATAGGATTAACCCACTAGCAGCAGAGCTCACTACATTGCACAATCTCCTAAGGACATTGCATCATCTAGCAAACTTCAATCAAACTTGGCTCAGACAAATATGATTTTATTTATTATTTATTTACTTATTTATTTATTTATTTTGTCAAGTATGTATAAGATAACAGATATAAGTATAAACATGATTATGAATACATGAAATGGATACGAATAAATGGGGACATTAGGAGAGGGCAGAAGACACTTTGGTGCACTTATGGACGGCCCTTATAGACCTCTTAGGAATGGGGTGAGGTAAACAGTAGACAGTCTAAGGTTAAAGTTGTGGGGGTTTGGGGAAGAAACCACAGAGTCAGGTAGTGCATTCCAGGCATTGACCACTCTGTTGCTGAAGTCGTATTTTCTGCAATTGAGTTTGGAGCTTGAGGTTTACCTTGAGTTTGTATCTATTGTGTGCTCGTGTATTGTTGCGGTAGAAGCTGAAGTAGTCATTGACAGATAGGACATTGTAGCAGATAATTTTATGTACTACGCTTAGGTCAGACCGAAGGTGGCATGTGATCCCACATAGCACCATGGAAGTCTGACAACAGCCAATAGAATACAGGTTCTTGTACAGGAACAGGAAGCTCAAGTTCAAAGGCCAAGAGAAGGTATAAAAGCCACCCATGCTCAACTCCACGTGGTCAGCTACCCAGAACGCATGTGGTTCTGCTTCATCATTAAACCATCTTTCCAATCAGCCTCCATGTTTCCAGTGTCTTTCTCCAGGCTTGGAACTGAACCAGATGGACATTTCTTCCAACACCTAAGACGGGACTAGAACTCACTGTCCCCTGGTTTCTAGCCTGGTGCCTTAAACTACTAAACCAAACTGGCTCTATAATGCCTAAAGCTGGGATCACTCAAGGGATAAAATGAGGAGTTAGATAATCAAAATAAAGAAATTAAGTTTGTTTTAGGACTCTCAACAATCTGCATAATTATGTGCATATCCCTGTTTTGTTTTGTTTTTAATAAAAGTTTTTCCCTTTTTCTTCTTCTCATCAAAGACCGAGTTATACTATCTACAGAAGATCAAAGGAACAGCCGAGTTCAGCTCTCTCACACGCTATGCAAAACAGGAGTCTTGTTTGCTGAGATGGTAATCCTACCACATTTTACTTGTCAGGGTGTTCAGATTTTAGCCTTTACAAACAGATTTTCCTTTCCTTTGAGCTCCCTAGTGGCATTGCTTTACCAAATTCAGCCGAGCCAGGAAGTAGGAAATTAGGAACAGAGACAATAATATCTCTTATTTATTTTATTTATTTATTTAATTAAACTTATATACCACCCTTCTCCCCAGGGGGACTCAGGGCGATGGACAGCCAGAAATTAAAACACATTTATTTATTTTTATTTTATTTCAAATTTATATACCGCACCTTCTCCCAAGGGACTCAGGGCGGTGTACAGCCAGATAAAAACATACAATACAAACATTAAAAACAATTAAAAGGATATATATTAATTTGGCCCCAGTTTAAAATGACAAACCAATTAAAAATTAAAAATTTAAAAATATGTTAAACCAGCCCGGCTTGATGAAAAAAGAAAGTTTTAAGGGCACGGCGGAAGGCACCAAGCCACATATGGTACAAAAGTTAAGAAAAAACTAAAATAGATTAAATCAGCAGCATTACCAATTTAAAATCCCAAATCTACAAAATCCAAAAAAATCCCAATTTAAAACCCAAAAAACCAATAAAATTAAAAGATTAAAAATCCCCATTAACATTATCATTATATCTTAACATTATCATTTTATATTTGAAGCTTTGGCAGTAAGATAATAATTCCAATTTGGTCTAGTGGTTCAGGTGATGGTTTAGAAACCAGGAGATGGTGAATTCTAGTCATGCATTAGGCATGAAAGCCGACTGGGTGACTTTGGGCCAGTCACTCTCTCTCTCTCAGCCCAACCACAAGGCTGCTGTTGTTGAGAAAATAGGAGGAAGAAGGGATATTAGGTATGTTCATTGCCTTGAGTCATGTATAGAAGAGAGGGAGGGAGGAAAAAAAAATATACATACATTCATACATACATGCTTTTCTTCACAGACCCCTGGTAATTGGCCTAACATCACTTAGCCGGCTTTCATGCCTAAAGTAAGACTAAAACTCACAATCTCTTGGAGATTGGCCAGAGTCACCCAGTTTTCATGCCTAAAACAGGACTAGAACTCGCAGTCTCCTGCTGACTGGCTCAAAAACATCCAGTTGGCTTACATGACTGAGGCGGGACTATCTATCTATCTATCTATCTATCTATCTATCTATCTATCTATCTATCTATCTATCCCATGTTTCCCCATCTTATATTTGTTTGAACCCCGGAATAAGCGCTTGGCCTTATTTTTGGAGAGGTCTTATTATTTTGAGGCGCGTGGAGCAAGATGGGGCTCCTCTTGCTGTCTTACCTGATTTCCAGCTCTGTGTTTAACTATTTTTGGGGATGTCTTATTTTCAGGGAAACAGGGTATTATAAAAATCATAGAACCAGTTTGCTCTAGTGGTAAAGGCATTAGGCTAGAAACCAGGAGCTTTTGAGTTTTAGTCCCGCCTTATATGTATATATGTGTGCAAGTTTTGGTGTATTTGGGTCTTTTCCCATGTAAGATTGAGAGTATCTCGGCAACGTTTCGATGAGGTCCCCCACTTGTCATCTTCAGGCTGGTGTCTTCAGCTTCGTGCTTGTGTGAGGAAAAGTGCTTACACAGGAAAAGACCCGAATACACCAAAACTTGCATACCTCTACCCATGAAAATCTATGAAAACAAGTGTGTGTGTGTGTGTGTATGAGGGGCAGAGTTGGGGGGGGTACATGCATCTATGTAAGTATTTTGGCAATGTAATACTGTTAGATGTTTTCCTTCGTTTCAGGATTTCATGAGGAAAAGCTTGGAGAAACAGAAATTTTGGAATCAGATATGTATGCTGGTTCTGAAAATTTTGAAAATAGATGTACCATCAAAACCTGAAGTTTTTCATTCAGAGAGGGCAGACAAACAGGCGGGGGAAAAATGATGGGATTTTATTAGCAATGTTTTTCTATGCCCAAAGATGGAAAGAATATATTTATGATGATTGCAGTATTCCGGGGGTCACGACCTTCCGACAAGCAAAGTCAAGGGGGAAGAAGATTCACTTAATGACCGTGTTACTAATTTAACAACGGCAGTGATTCACTTAACAACTATGGCAGGAAATGTGGCAAAATGGGGCGAAACTCACTTAACAACTGTCTCGCTTAGCAGTGGAAATTTTGGGCTCAATTATGGTTGTACATCGAGGACTATCTGTATGGAATCTTTTGGAATAAAAGGTTATTTGCATTTGATAATTTACTATGCGTTGGATTAAATTAAGAATAAAAAAAACAGTTTTCCAATCAGTAGCCTTTTTACTTCCTTCTTCCTTTTTCTGTCTCGGCTTTCTGTTGATAATAATAATAATAATAATAATAATAATAATAATAATAATAATAATAATAATAATAATAATAATAATAATAATATAAAAATAAAAAATAATAAAAAATAATAATAATAAAGCTTTATTTTGGCAGCTCAAGAACAAGCCCTAGCCACAAACTACATGAAGGCAAAAATTCAACATGTTAACAACAAGAGCAAATGTCGCCTCTGCAATGAGAAAGATGAGATAGTCGACCACCTGATCAGGGGGTGCAGCAAAATTTCCCAAACTGACTACCTACAACGCCATAACCGCGTTGCTAAGATCATTCACTGGAAATTGTGCCAGAAGTTTGGATTTGAGTATAGCAAAAAGCACTGGGAACGTCAGGTTGAGAAAGTTTTAGAGAATGAGAAACTCAAGATCTTGTGGGACTTTAGGATTCAGACTGACAGGCACTTGGTCCACAACACACCTGACATAACAATAGTTGAAAAGAAAAAAGTATGGTTCATTGACATTGCAATACCTGGTGATGCACGAATTGAAGATAAGCAGCAAGAAAAAATCACAAAGTACCGGGACTTGCAAATTGAAGTTGAGCGACTGTGGCAAAAGAAATCGTGTGTTGTCCTGATTGTAATTGGAGCCCTTGGAGCAATACCCAAAGGGCTACCCCACTATTTAGAAATTCTAAAATTGCCGGACTTGAACATTTTGACTCTACAAAAAACCACCTTACTCGGAACAGTTTACATCCTCCGACGATACCTTAACAGTTCCGAGGTCCTTGGTTAGGACTCGAGCTGCTGAGCTATTAACCAGCCTCAAAGGCTGTGAATCTCACTAAAGATTAAATAATAATAATAATAATAATAATAATAATAATAATAATAATAATAATAATAATAATAATAATATTGGCTGGCAGTGGATGTCACATTGGAAGAGCACCTTCTGAGCTGGGAGAACATCATTCTTAATGCAGGCTAAAAATAATTATAAACCAATCAGTCAATAAAGCACTTCTTGAAGATAAGGCAAACTGACATACTGAGTTTGTTTATGTTCGCCAACACATGAGACACGATTAAAGTAGATAATGAGAGGTATAGGAAACCTCCTGTGATCTATTAATTCTGCCTTATCTTGAATTTGTCAAGCCAGAGAGAGCTCGCCAGGGTTAGGAAGCTTAAGTCAGCCCTCAGAATTATTTATTCCAAAATTTTCAAAGCAAATTTCCCTTTATCGCATGATTTTATACTTCCTCAAGTGAAAGTACATTTTGGGCCCTTTGAGAGGTAGTCCCCAACTTACAACTGTTCATTTAGTAACTGTAGTTACAACGGCAGTGAAAACAAGTGGATTTATGACCGTTTTTCACACAATTGTATCCTTCCCCTGGACTGGGGTAGGAATGGAGATTTTGCAGTATCCTTCCCCTGGAGTGGGGAGGGAATGGAGATTTTGCAGTCTCCTTCCCCTGCCATGCCCACCAAGCCACACTCACAGAACCGGTAGTAAAAAAATTTGCTGTACAATATAATAAAATGACTTCAAAGCACCATAACATTTGGGACAAAATCTAGGAGCATGAAAATAGAAGAGAGAGAGAGAGAGAGAAAAAAAAAACCACATTAAAATATAGACCTATATATAACAGTCCAGCAGGAGACACATCTCAAGAACTCCAAAGGCCATCCTGAGCCACCAATATTCATTGCTTGCTAAAAGAGGAGCAGCTCTTGAGTTAGATAAAATTCTTCGGATCGGCAGTGCACAATTGCCATGTCATTGTTTGTTCTTCTGTCCGCCATTTTCGGAAGGCTGTGAAATAAAGGAAGAAAGCATCAGGCAGTTTGAACAATAGGCCAGCACAAAAATGGCTCAAGGAGAAATAAGGTACAGATAGTCTTCGACTTACGACCACAATGTTGCTATGTGAGACATTTGTTAAGTGAATTTTTGCCTCAGTTCATGACAGGGTTGAAATCCAATTTTTTTTACTACAGGTTCTGTGGGTGTGGAGTGGTGGGTGTGGTGGGCGTGGCTTGGTGGGCATGGCCTGGTGGGCGTGGCAGGGGAAGGATACTGCAAAATCTCCATTCCCACCCCACTCCTGGGTGAAGGATATTGCAAAATCTCAATTCCCATCCCACTCTGGGGCCAGCCAGAGGTGATATTTGCCAGTTCTCCAAACTACTCAAAATTTCCACTACCGGTTCTCCAGAATCTGTCAGAACCTGCTGGATTTCACCCCTGGTTTATGACCTTTCTGGCCGTATTTGTTAAGCAGATCACTTCAATTATTAAGTTAATGGCACGTCTTGTTGAGTAAATCTGGCTTCCCCATTGACTTTGCTTTTCAGAAGGTTGCAAAAGCGGATCACATAACCCTGGGACACTGCCACCGTCATAAATATGTGTCAAATTTTGATCACGTGACTGTGGAGATGCTGCAATGGTCGTAAGTGTGAAAAACAGTCATAAGTCACTTTTTTTCAGTATTGAACTTGTAACTACAAATGGTCACTAGAATAGAATAGAGCTGGAAGGGACCTTGGAGGTCTTCTAATCCAGCCATCTGGTCAAGCAAGAGAACCTATACCATTTCAGATAAATGACTGTCCAGTCTCTTCTTAAAAGCCTCCAGTGATGAAGCACCCACAATTTCTGAAGGCAAGCTGTTCCGCTGGTTGATTGTCCTCACTGTCAGGAAATTTCTCCTTAATTCTAGGTTGCTTGTCTCCTTGATGAGTTTCCATCCATTGCTTCTTGTCCTGGCTTCTGGTGCTTTGGAAAATAGGCTGACCCCCTCTTCTTTGTGGCAGCAAATACCCTCAAATACTGGAATACTGCTATTGTGTCACCCCAATTCTTCTTTTCTCTAGCCAAACCCAAATCCTGCAGCTGTTGTGGCCCGTCAGGGACCTGTGCAGCTAGTAGGTGATTCCGACAGCGAGGAGGCTGGTGTGGTGCTGCGCCAGCAGCCTGGGCAGCTGGTACTCGAGTCAGACAATGAGGAGGCTGGAGAAGATGTGATGCCAGAGGCAGGGATTCAGCCAGGGCCTTCAGAACCTCCAGAAGCTCCTTTAAGTGAAGAGGACGAAAAGGAGGAGCCTCTTCTCAATGCATGGGCGCGCAAATCTGCCAAAAGGCAGGAGTGGCTCCTCAGGAGGAGGTCTCCTCAAGAGTAAGGCTTGGGGCTTATTTTCCACTCCCTTAGCCTATTTAAGAAGGAACACCGCTTGCAACAAGCTGTAGAGAACAATTTTAGTTCAATCTCCTTCGTGTCTGCATTCTCTGCAAAATTGTTTCTGGGCTTTCTGCCAACTCTAGTAAGACTGTGATTACCTTATCTTAGAATTCTGGTAGGCTGTTAAGACAGTTTTATTAACAGCCTTTGGTTGATAAAGACTAAGTTATTTGAGTAAAATAAGCTTTGTATAGAGTTTGTGTGTGCTGTGTTCTTTGGGGTCCATAGCTGGGGTAGAACAGCAGCCATTCTTCGTATGTTTTAGTCTCCAGGCCTTTGATCATCTTAATTGCTCTTCTCTGAACTTTTTCCAAAGTCTCAACATCTTTTTTGTAATATGGTGACTGGAATTGGTTGCAGTATCCCAGGTGTGGACTGCTTGTTCATATAAGATGGTTGCTGTAGCTCCTTTTTGAAACTGTGGGGTCCTTGGTGCTCTCTGATCTTGGCTGTTTTCTTGCAGACATTTCATCACCCAAGTAGGTAACATCCTTTTTTTTTTATTAATCATATTTCTATGCCGCCCACTCTCCGAAAACTCTGGGCAGCTTATAACTATCGAGAGTATACTAAATAGCATATTGCCCCCAACAATCTGGGTCCTCATTTTACCCACCTCGGAAGGATGGAAGGCTGAGTCAACCTTGAACCAGTGAGATTTGATCCGCTGATCTGCTGAACTAGCAGTCAGCTGAAGTAGTTGCAGTACAGCACTCTAACCACTGCGCCACTTTGGCTCTCACCAGTGAATGAGACATCCTCACACAAATATTCTCTTCTATCAGTATCCTATTTGAATTGTAACCCACCCCAGAGTCCTTGACTGTAATGGGCAGCTCTAGAAATTGAACAAATAAATTTTTGAAAATATCCCATGAACGAGAAATATTATTTAGCTGCTAGTAAACTGGTTTCATCATCTCGCCATAATGAAGGAACCTCTCCTTCATAAGCAATCTACATCCCAGTAACAAGCCCATAAGTTAAGTTCTCACTTATCTTACAGCCTTCTAGCCTTCAATAATTTTATTAATGATTTGGTGGGGAGGTGAAAGGAACGTTTATCTCATCTGCAGATGACACAAAAGATAAAAGAAAGTGGGCTGAAAGTAATGGAATTTAAAAGAGGCAAACGTACTGTAATATTTTTCTACTTAGGAAACATGAAAGAAATGTACAGACCAGGGATGAGAATATCTGATTTGATAACTTGTACGTATAAAATGTATTTTGGAATGGGAGCTGATCACAGGGTGAGTGTAAATCAGCCACACAATAGGATTCTAAAAAGATAAATGCAATTAATATAAATATTGTTTCCAAAGGGCAGGACAAAAGCTAATATTTCTACTCTGTTCAGAATTGGAAAAAAGCTAGTTTTGAGAACTACATCCAGTTCTGGGTACCATACTTTATGAAAATTCAGGAAAAGTAGAACAGATGTAGAAGACGTCAGTCAGGGCGATGAGGAAACTAGAAATTAGAAAGTCTTCCAAAAAGGAGAAGATGTTGAGACTCTGGAAAGAATGCAGAGAAGAGCAATAAAGATGATTATTGGGCTAGAGGCTAAAACGTATGAAGAACGGTTGCAGGAATTGGGTATGTCTAGTTTAATGGGAGAAAAAAAGCAGAGACATCACCTTGCCAACAAAAGTGCGTATAGTCAAAGCTATGGTTTTCCCAGTTGCAATCAATGGCTGTGAAAGTTGGACCATAAGAAAGGCTGAGTGCCAAAGAATTGAGGCCTTTGAACTCTGGTGCTGGAGAAGACTCCTGCGAGTCCCTTGGACTGCAAAGCGATCAAACCAGTCAGTCCTAGAGGAGATCAACCCTGACTGCTCTTTAGAAGGCCAGATCCTAAAGATGAAACTCAAATATTTTGGCCACCTAATGAGAAGGAAGGACTCACTGGCCTAATGCTGGGAACGATTGAGGGCAAAGGAAGAAGGGGACAGCAGAGAATGAGGTGGCTGGATGGAGTCACTGAAGCAGTCGGCGTGAGCTTAAATGGTCTCTGGGGGATGGTAGAGGACAGGAAGGCCTGGAGGAACGTTGTCCATGGGGTCGTGATTGGTCAGACACGACTTCGCAACTAACAACAATAAAAAGTTTAATGAAAAGAAGGGCTAGGGCTGACATGATAGCTGTCTTCCAGTACTTGAGAAGCTATCAGACAGAGAAGAGGTGGTCAATCTATTCTCCAAAGCACCTGACGGCAGGACAAGAAATAATGTGTGGAAGTTCATTAAAGAGAGATACAAGATAGAACAAAGAGGAAAATAAAGATAGAATAATCAGTGAAATGGCATGCCTTTCTGTGGGTACTCCATCACTACAGTCCCAAAGGTGTTTTTTCAGGAGGCAACTGGACTTTCTTGTTTTTCTTTGAAGATGTTTCGCTTCTCATCCAAGACGCTTCTTCAACTCTGGATGGTGGGCAGTGATGGCTAACCTTTTTGCCGTCGTGTGCCAAAAGTGGGGGGAGCGCAGGGGAGTCTCTCTCACCCATAATTCAATGTGCCCTGCCTCCCCCGTACATGCACGTGCGACCCCCCCACGCTCCCCCAGGCTTTTGGCATGCGATGGCACGGTGGGCCCGGTAGGCCTGTTTTTTCGCCCTCCCCAGGCTCCAGAAGCTTTCTAGGAGCCTGGGGAGGGCGAAAACGGCCTTCCCCACTCCCAGAGGCCCTCTAGAGGCCGGAAACGGTCCATTTCCTGACTTCTGGTGGGTGCGGAAGGCCCGGAAATCAGCTGGCCGGCACGCGCATGTGCGCTGAAGCTGAGCTAGGGCAATGCTTGCTTGCCCACAGATATGGCTCTGCGTGCCACCTGTGGCACGAGTGCCATAGGTTCACCATCATGGCTATAGGGTCTCCTGCTTGAGCAGGGATTGGTCTAGAAGACCTCCAATGTCCCTTCCAACTCTGTTATTCTGTATTCTGTAAGAGACTGGATATGTGTGGCTGTGGGAAAGGGTGACTAATGATAGCATACCTTGAGCATCTGCAGAGATGTCACACAGAGGAAGGTCAGGACCTGTGATCTATCACCCCAGAGTGCAAGACACAGAATAATGGTTTTCAGCTACCGGAATATAAATTCTAGCTGAATGCAGGGAAGAACTGTCTAATGATAAGAACATTTGGGTGGTGCAAACAACGATTAAATCAGGTAGTGAACTCTGCTATATGTATTCCAGCAGAAGTTGGATAGAAGTTCTGGATGCTTTAACATGGATTTTCTTATGGATCCCTGCACAAAGCATATAAGGCAGGGGTGAAATCCAGCAGGTTCTGACAAGTTCTGGAGAACCGGTACCGGAAATTTTGAGCAGTTCAGAGAACCGGCAAATACCACCTCTGGCTGGCCCCAGAGTGGGGTGGGAATGGAGATTTTGCAGTATCCTTCCCCTGCCACGCCCACCAAGCCACACCATGCCCACCAAGCCATGCCTACAGAACCAGTAGTAAAAAAATTTGGATTTCACCACTGATATAAGTCTAATGCGGCCATGCGGGTAATTATGGGGGCGACATGGTGCTCCCATGTAACACCTCTCCTGCGCAAGCTGCACTGGCTCCCATTGGTCTTCCGGGTGCGCTTCAAGGTATTGGTTCTCATCTTTAAAGCGCTCCATGGCTTAGGGCCCGGGTACTTACGAGACCACCTTCTGCCACTGATAACCTCCCACCAGCCAATTCGCTCCCACAGAGAGGGTCTCCTCAGGGTGCCGTCGGTCAAGCAATGTCGATGGATGACCCCCAGGGGGAGAGCCATTTCTGTGGGGGCACCCGCCCTCTGGAACGGGCTACCCCCAGGAATACGACTGATTCCGGACCTCCGTACTTTCCGCCGAGTGTTAAAGACCTTCTTATTCCAGCAAGCCGGGCTGGCTTAAAATTTTAATGGGTTATTTTATGGGGAAAGGGTTTTAAAATTTAGGGAAGCCAAACTGATTTAATTCTGTTTTAATTCTTTTTAATTTTTATACTGTATGTGTTTTAAATTTTGGCTGTTCATCGCCCTGAGTCCTTTGGAAGAAGGGCGGTATACAAATTTAAATAATAAATAAATAAATAAATAAATTAATTAATAAATAATGGGGTAGACTCAGAGGTGGTAAAATGCCTGAGTCAAGCATACCTCCTAAAGTACCTTCCTTGATACGGCACCTGGTTTTTTTCCCCCTGGTATTGATTTTGGGTGGAATAAATATGCACGGTGTCATTCACATGCATTCTATCTATAGGGAGATCTACACACATGGCCAGCTCTATTTGCAAAGAAAGAGGCTCTTCTAAAAAAAAAAATCCTGTGATCCAGTGCTAGCAGGATTTCAGCCAAAACCAGAACACCGAGAGAAAACAAGTTTGCATCAAAATGTTTGGGAAAGACTTAATATTTTCAGGGGCGTGATAAAAACCGAGCTCAGCTTTGCTTGGATCCATCCATGTCACTTTCTTGGCAAGGCTGCCCAATTGGTTAACAATTACCTTCCTCCAGCATGTTTCTCTCCCGCCACCCCAATCTTCTCCTAGTCTTCCAGACATCTGCGATCTATCTGGTGGTTTGCTATCCATGCAACAATCAGGTTCAATCCTGCTAGGTTTGTAGAGTTTTGCCAAATTGGTTTAGGGGCTGACACTCAGCTGGGATCGCAGATATATACCAAATTTTATTTTAAAAAACAAACAAACACGGGAAGGACTTCACTCTCTGGAGAGAAGTCACCATATGAGGAGTGAAGATGGTTAGTAGCCTTCAAAAATGATGGGATTGAACGATGGGTGAAATGGGGAAATGAGGAGAGAAGAATTGAATGGAGAGACAGTTTGATCTCCTGCAGGAGTCTCCAACCTTGGCAATTTTAAGCCTTGTTGTTGTTACTTGGGAAGTCATGTCCGACCCATCGCAACCCTATGGACAACGTTCCTCCAGGCCTTCCTGTCCTCTACCATCCTCCAGAGTCCATTTAAGCTCACGCCGACTGCTTCAGTGACTCCATCCAGCCACCTCGTTCTCTGTCGTCCCCTTTTTCTTTTGCCCTCCATCGTTCCCAGCATTAGGTTCTTCTCCAGTGAGTCCTTCCTTCTCATTAGGTGGCCCAAGTATTTGAGTTTCATCTTTAGCATCTGACCTTCTAAAGAGCAGTCAGGGTTGATCTCCTCTAGGACTGACCAGTTTTATTTATTTATTTATTTATTTATTCATTTATTTATTCATTTATTTATTGGTTCGATTTATATGCTGCCCTTCTCCAGAGACTCAGGGCGGCTTACAATGCGTTAAGCAATAGCCTTCATACTTTTGTATATACCTGCTTAGTAGGGCTTTCGGCCCCCCCAAGCGGTGTTCTTTTTTATACAAAGTCAGCTTATTGCCCCCACAATCCGGGTCCTCATTTTACCTACCTCAAAAGGATGGAAGGCTGAATCAACCTTTGACTTGGTTTGACTCGGTTTTTATTTTTATTTTTTTTATTTATTTATTATCATATTTGTATATCGCCCTACTCCCAGGGGACTCAGGGCGGTGAACAGCCAAGATAAAAATACAAATAACATACAAAAGTTAAAAGCTATTAAAAATAGATTAAATAATTTGGGCTCAAAAACAAATTTAAAAACATCCAATTTATGTAAAACATTTAAAACCCAATTTAAAAGGGAGAGTTAGGCCAGACCAGCCTGTTGGAATAAAAACGTTTTTAGGGTGCGGTGGAAAGTGCGTAAATCTTGGATCCTCCGTATCTCCAGGGGGAGCTCGTTCCAGATGGCAGGTGCCCCCACAGAGAAGGCTCTCCCCCTGGGGGCCGCCAGTCAACATTGTTTGGCCAACTGCACCCTGAGGAGCCCCTCTCTATGGGAGCGAACTGGTCAGTGAGAGGCTACTGATGGCAGAAGGCGGTCTTGTAAGTACCCTGGTCCTGAGCCATGGAGCGCTCTAAAGGTGGTAAAGTTTTGATCGCCTTACAGTCCAAGGGACTCGCAGGAGTCTTCTCCAGTGCCATAGTTCAAAGGCCTCAATTCTTTGGCGCTCAGCCTTCCTTATGGTCCAACTTTCACAGCCATCCATTGCAACTGGGAAAACCATAGCCTGGCAGACTTCAATTCCCAGAATTTGCTGGCTGGGGAATTCTGGGAGTTGAAGTCCACCAGGCTTAAAGTTGCCAAGGTTGGAGACCTGTAGTCTAATGTAGGAGTCCCCAACCCCCAGACAGCAGCCCACTACTGGGCTTTGAACTGTTGGGAACCAGGCCACCGAAGTGGCAGGCGAGTGGGCGTATGCATCCCCATTTGCACAAGCAGCAGGCAAGCTTGTGTGTGTGTGTGCTTCATTTGTGTGAGCGGCAGGTGCTTGTGCAAATAGAACTGTGTGCCCGTGCGTACGCTTGCCCGTTGCTGACGCAGAACCATTCCCTCTCCCCTCTTCCTGGCTGGTCCACAAAGCCAGAAAGATTGGGAAATTCTGGTCCAGTGGTTAAAGTGCTGGCCTAGGTACCAGGAGATGGTGAGTTCCAGTCCCAGCATAGGCACAGAACTTGGCTGGACAATCACCAGGAGACATTGAGTTCTCCTTAGGCATGAAAGCTGGCTAGGTGACTTTGGGTCAATCACCAGGAGGCTGTGAGTTCCAGTCCCACCTTAGGCATGGAACTTGGCTGGGCAACTTTTCGCCAATCACCAAGAGACAGTGAGATCTTCTTAGGCATGAAAGCTGGCTGGATAACTTTGGGCCAATTGCCAGGAGACTGTGAGTTCTAGTCCCACCTAAGGCAAAAAACCTGGCTTTGTGACTTTGGGCCAAGCACCAGGAGACTGTGTGTTCTAGTCCATGTTTGGCATGAAAACCAGCTAGTTGACTCTGGGCCAGTTCCCTTCTCTCAGTCCAGCTCACTTCACAGGGTTTTTGAGGAGAAACCAGGAGTAGAAAATGATATTAGATCAGTGGTGGGTTGATCCCGGTTCTGTTCGGTTCTTGAGAACCAGTAGTAAAAAAGGAGGGAGGCTCCGCCCACCCGCCCTGACATCACATTTGGTGATCTGTGCATGCGCAGAAGCGCATACACGCTCCCACTGCGAACCGGTAGTAAAGGTAAGTAGAACCCACCCCTGTATTAGATGTGCCTACATGGCTTAGGTCCGGGGTATTTGCAGGACCATCTCCTGCCCGCCTCCCACCGTCCTGTCTGCTCACACAGGGCTGCCCTCCTCAGGGTACCGTCGACCAGACAATGTCGGCTGGCGACGTCCAGGGGTAGAGCGTTCTCTGTGGGTGCTCCTGCCCTCTGGAATGAGTTACCCACCGAGCTCCGGAAAGCCGCTGATCTCCGCTCCTTCCGTCGAGGCCTAAAGACTTGGCTGTTTCAACAAATGGGCTGATTCTGATTCTTGGGTTTTATTATTTATTTGTCCCTGTTTTAATTGGTTTTCAATTTAATTTAATTTAATTTAATTTCCAATTTATATACCACCCTTCTCCCTGAGGACTCAGGGCGGTGTACAGCCAAGATAAAAAAACATAGAATACAAATATTAAAAAACATTTAAAAATATATATAAATTTGGCCCGAAAGTTAAAAAATCACAGACTAATTAAAAGAATTTAAAAATTTCTTCTTAAGCCAACCCGGCTTGCTGGAAAAGATGGGTTTTCAGGGAACGACGGAAGGCATTGAGGTCATGGATTCTCCTTATCTCCGGGGGCAACTGATTCCAGAGGGTGGGAGCCCCCACTGAGAAGGCCCTCCCCCTGGGGGCCACCAGCCTACATTGTTTGGCTGATGGCACCCTGAGGAGGCCCTCTCTGTGGGAGCACACAGGTCGATGGGAGGTCGTCGGTAGCAGCAGGCGGTCTCGCAGATAGCTAGGCTCTATGCCATGGACCGCTTTAAAGGTGATAACCAACACCTTGAAGTGCACCCGGAAGACCACCGGGAGCCAGTGCAGCTCGCGCAGGAGCGGTGTTACATGGGAGCGCCATGTTGCTCCCATCACTACCCGCGCTGCTGCATTCTGGACCAGCTGGAGCCTCCGGGTGCTCTTCAAGGGGAGCCCCATGTAGAGAGCATTGCAGTAGTCAAGGCGAGAGGTGACGAGGGCGTGAGTGACTGTGCACAAGGAATCCCGATCGAGAAAGGACCGCAACTGGAGAATCAGGCGAACCTGATAAAAGGTCCCCCTGGTAACAGCCATCAGATGTTCCTCCAAAGACAGCTGCCTATCCAGGAGGACTCCCAGATTGCGAGCCCCCAATAATCAGTGATGGAGTCAACTGACTATATCGGGATGCCGGGAGCCACAGCCACTCAGTCTTGGAAGAGTTGAGCTTGAGCCTGTTCCTCCCCATCCAGATCCGCACAGCCTCCAGGCACTGGGACATCACTTCAAGGGCATCATTGGGGTGGCCTGGGGTGGAGATGTACAGCTGGGTGTCATCAGCGTACTGGTGGTATCTCACCCCAAAGCCACGGATGATCTCGCCCAGCGGCTTCACATAAATGTTGAACAGAAGGGGCGAGAGGACCGATCCCTGCGGCACTCCACAGACGAGAGGCCTCGAGGTCGACCTCTGCCCCCCTGCCAACACAAACTGCGACCGGTCGGAGAGAAAGGAGGAGAACCACCGCAACACGGTGCCTCCCACCCCCAACTCTTCCAGCCGGTGCAGCATGATACCATGGTCGATGGTATCAAAAGCCGCTGAGAGATCTAATAGGACCAGAACAGAGGAGCAACCCCTGTCCCGAGCCCTCCAGAGATCATCCACCAATTAGGATTTTCCTTTATTATTGTATGTTTTTTAACTTGTGTTCGCTGCCCTGAGTCCTTTGGGAGAAGGGCGGCATATAAATATTAATAAATAAATAAATAAATAAATAAATAAATAAATAAATAAATAAATAAATGTGTTATCTGCCTTGAGTCCTTTGGGAGAAGGGCGGCATATAAATATTTACAAATAAATAAATAAATAAATAAATAAATAAATGTGTTATCTGCCTTGAGTTACTTACTAACAATAAAGGCAGGACAAAAATCAAATAAATAAATGCACAATAATCCTTGTACGTAGTCCAACTTTACCAAAAACCCCCACTGTAGGTAACAATCAATGGGTGATGTTCCAATTCTTATTATATTTGTGGTGCTCTCAGTGAGAGTCCTAGTATTTTTATATGCCAGAGGAATTTATCTATATATCCAGTGCTGTTGGATTGGAGCAGTAAGCAAACAGGCCCATAAATAAATAAATCGGCATTCAATCCTATATTTCACCCATCTGTACTGACAAGAGTATAATTTGATGCACAGGGCATGATCTGCTGTTTATGCTGAATTAAGAGGTGTATGCGTTTGTACATATTTGGCTTGCCCCACCCCAGCGTGCTTTCCGTTGTTAGACTGAAGTTTCACATCATTCCAAAATTTAAACCTCGCAGATAAAATCAGCATTCATTTTTTATGCCAGCTTTAGCTAACCTACAGTTTGTAGGTTGCATCTGTTTCCCCAGTGAAATGTCTGGGTTGGTACAACAACCAAAAAAAGACAGGTACAGACTTCAATGGATAGTTAGGACTGCAGGAAAAAAAAAAACAATTCAGTTTTGATCGCCACGATGTTGAGACTCTAGAAAGAGTGCAGAGAAGAGCAACAAAGATGATTAGGGGACTGGAGGCTAAAACATACGAAGAACAGCTGCAAGAACTGGGCATGGCTAGTCTAGTGAAGAGAAGGACTACCTGAGAGCAGTGGTCCAATATCTCAGGGGCTGCCACAAAGAAGAGGGAGTCAAGCTATTCTTCAAAGCGCCTGAAGGCAGGACAAGAAGCAATGGGTGGAAACTAATCAAGGAGAGAAGCAACCTAGGAGAAATTTCTGTGAGAACAATTAATCAGTGGAACAACTTGCCTCCAGAAGTTGTGAATGCTCCAACATTGGAAGCTTTTATGAAGAGACTGGACAGCTGTTTGTCTGAAATGATATAGGGTTTCCTGCCTGAACAGGGGGTTGGACTAGAAGACCTCCAAGGTCCCTTCCAACTCTGCTATTCTATTCTATTCTATTCTATTCTATTCTATTCTATTCTATTCTATTCTATTCTATTCTATTCTATTCTATTCTATTCCATTCCATTCCACTCCACTCCACTCCACTCCACTCCACTCCACTCCACTCCACTCTATATTGCACGGGTCAGCAAGAGGGCTGAGAAAATATCTACAGACCCCTCACATCCTGGACATAAGCTGCTTCAACTTCTCTCCCTCAGGATACCACTATAGGGCATTGCATGCCAAAACAACTGGATGCAGAAAAAAATGGACTGTTTTTTTTCCTTCGTGCCATCACTTTGCTGAACGCCTAATTCTGAACAGTGCTGTCTTATGTCTAGATATATTTACCCATGTAGTGTGGCTGTATTACTATTATCCTCTGATCTGTTCCACTACCATTTATTATTGGCATCATTGATTATTATTACTTTGTTATTTTGCATGTATCCTGAGGAGGTCTGCATCAGTTTTGGTTGCCACGATGTAAAAAAGATGTGGAGACTCTAGAAAGAGTGCAGAGAAGAGCAACAAAGATGATTAGGGGACTGGAGGCTAAAACAGTTGCAGGAATTGGGTATGTCTAGTTTAATGAAAAGAAGGACTAGGGGAGACATGATAGCAGTGTTCCAATATCTCAGGGGCTGCCACAAAGAAGGGCGAGTCAAGCTATTCTCCAAAGCACCTGAGGGTAGAACAAGAAGCAGTGGGTGGAAACTAATCAAGGAGAGAAGCAACCTAGAACTAAGGAGAAATTTCCTGACAGTGAGAACAATTAATCAGTGGAACAGAAGTTGCCATGCTCCAACACTGGACGTTTTAAAGAAGAGACTGGATAACCATTTGTCCAAAGTGGTGTAGTATTTCCTGCCTAAGCAGGGGGTTGGATTAGAAGACCTCCAAGGTGCCTTCCAACTCTCTTATTCTAGATGCTTCTATATGCACTGTGGAGACAAATCCCTTGTGTGTCTAATCCCACTTGGCCCATAACGTATTCTCTTTGGACTTTGCCTAAATATGTGCATTTTAACCTATTGTTAAGCCAGGAATTACTTCAAAATTTATACTGCCCGACAGGATAAATTACCTGCCCCTTCATGCTATGATAGATTTCTGCAAGAACAGATCATTTTGCTTGAACAGCAATGGGTAATGGATTTTCTCTGGAATTCTACTGTAGAAATAAGTGAAACTTTGGCAGTTATGCCTACATGCACCAGGATTGTACACTTAGCCTATTTTGTCTTACCTCCTCCTCCTCTGGCTGAGCATTGCTAGAAGACAGAGACAGTCATTTTCTTAAAAATATCTCTGAGTTTTAAAGGTGCAGAGATTTAGGATGAGAGCAGTTCGCCCAGTGATTTACTAGCAAAATATTGAAAAGAAGAAAAGCAGGCTAAAAAGCAAGATCCTTATACTTTATTCAAGGCACTACCGAGTTGACATGTCAGATAATAACAGCTCCTCTGGAAGCTTTAAGAGTGCATTAAACAAATATAGTGGTGGATATTTATAGACTTTTAAGAACTGCTGATTAATAAAGAGACATTTATAGCTTCCCAAACTGTTAGACTTCTGTAATGTTAATACTCTAAGCAATAATAATAGGGTTGTGGGTGCTGAGTTATTCTTTGATGTCCCAAGGACCAGGTCATCTTAGCTTCCAGTTAGAGTACATGAATTCTCCCTCCCTCCCTCCCTCTTTCATTCTCTTTCTCTCTTATTTTCTCTCATTCTCATTTTCTCTCTTATTTTCTTATTCTCATTCTCTCTCATTCTCTTTCTTATTCACTCTCACTCTCATTTTCTCTTATTCTCTCATTGCCTTTCTCTGTCTCTTATGCTCTCTTTCTCTTATTCTCTCTCTCATTCACTCTCTTTCTCATTCTCTCTCATTCTCATTTTCTCTCTCATTCTCTCATTCTCATTCTCTCACATTCTCTCTTATTTGCTCTCTCTTATTTTATTTTATTTTTTATTTGATTTATATGCCGCCCTTCTCCGGAGACTCGGGGCGGCTTACAATGTGCTCAGCAATAGCCTTCATCCTTTTGTATATTTTTATACAAAGTCAGCTTATTGCCCCCACAACTGGGTCCTCAATTTACCTACCTTAGAAAGGATGGAAGGCTGAGTCAACCTTGAGCCTTGGCAAGATTCGAACCCTGCAGTAATTGCAGGCAGCTGTCTTAATAACCAGCTTAATAACAGGGTGCCTTAGACCACTGTACTACCAAGGCTCCCAAGAATTAGAAAATTAGAGAATTTTCTAATTCTCTTATTCTAATTCTCTCCCTTATTCTCTGTGTCTTCTCTCTCTCTCATTCCCTTCTCTGTCTCTTCTCTCTCTTTCTCTCATTCCTCCTTCTCCCTCCCTCCCTCTCTCTCTCTCTTTCTCTCTCTCTCTTCTATAGCCCTGTTGTCCAGATTAATGGTTTATACTGTGTGGAGTATGGCAGGGCATCTCATATTGTTTTATCACCTCTCCTTCAGGGGTTTGCAAACCATTTAGCAGGAAGTTGCTGCATGTTTTTTAAAGCCGATCAGACTTGTACAGACAAAGCTGGAGTGTTGTCCTAACCGGTTCTCACTTGGCCTAGAGGCAGTCTTGTGTAGCCAAAGCATGGAGCAGGTTTTGAGAGGTGATTAACTTGTGAATCTAGTCATCTGTCAAAACTAAGAGTCAATCACAGCAGCCTGGTTTCCCATGGATAGAGAGGGAACTGTACACAGTATTTCAAGTGTAGCCCCATCATTCTGCAGTAGTGAGGCCATATTGGGATTATTGCATCTAATTCTGGTCACTATGACGCAGAAAAGATGCTGAGACCTCAGAAAATGTGCAGAGAAGAGCATCAAGGATCATAAGGGAGCTGAATGGCGGAGGGAGCTAGGTATGTTTAGTCCCAAAGGTGTTTGTTTTTTTTTCCTAGAGGCAACTGGACTTTCTGGTTTTTCCTTGAAGACATTTCACTTCTCATCCAAGAAGCTTCTTCAGCTCTGACTAGATGGTGGAGAATGGAAGGATTTATAATCCTTGCAAACAGCTGGTCATTTTCATCCTTTTCAGGGGTGCTATTCAGCAGTTTCTGACATGTTCTGGAGAACCGGTAGCGGAAATATTGAGTAGTTTGGAGAACCGGCAAACCTCTAGCTGGCCCCAGAGTGGGGTGGGAATTGAGATTTTGCAATATCCTTTCCCCAGGAGTGGGGAGGGAATTGGGATTTTGCAGTATCCTTCCCCTGGAGTGGGGTGGGAATCAGTGGTGGGTTTCACTTACCTTTGCTACCGGTTCTCTCACGTGGAAGTTTCTGCGCATGCGCAAAGCGTATTTGATGACGTCTGGGTGGGTGGGCGGAGCCTCCTGCAACCGCTACTACCAGTTTGCCCGAACCAGGGTGAACCGGTAGCAACCCACCACTGGTGGGAATGGAGATTTTGCAATATCCTTCCCCTGGAGTGGGATGAGAATGGAGATTTTGCAGTAACCTTCCCCCGAGTGAGGAGGGAATGGGGATTTGGCAGTATCCTTCCCTCTGGAGTGGGGAGGGAGTGTGGATTTTGCAGTATCCTTCTCCCTGGAGTGGGGTGGGAATGGAGATGTTGCAGTATCCTTTCCCTGCCACACCCACCAAGCCACACCACGCCCACCAAGCCACGCCCACAGAACCGGTAGTAAAAAAAGTTGAATTCCACCACTGATCCTTTTAGCTGATCTTTAAGGTTAAGGAATGCATATGACCAGCTGTCTGCAAGGAGTATAAATCCTTCCATTCTCCACCATCCCGTCAGAGCTGAAGAAGCTTCTTGGATGAGAAAGGAAACATCTTCAAAGAAAAACAAGGAAGTCCAGTTGCCTCTTGAAAAAAGCACTTTTGGGACAACCAGGATGTGGATAACTGAGAATCTCCATAGACATTTAGGTATGTTTAGCTTAACAAAGAGAAGAATCAGGGGTGACATGACAGTTGTCTTCCACTACTGGGGGGCTGTCACCAAAAAGAGAGGATTGACTTCGTTTCCTTATTTGTCAGATATTCAGTATTAAACAAATAAAATTGGGGAGAAGAAGTTCACCATAAGTAGTCCCAGTTACAAATAATAATAGTAATAGTAATAATAATAGTAATAATTCTCCTCCTCCTCCTCTTCCTCCTATCATCATCTTTCTCCTCCTCCTCCTCTCCTCTTCTTCTTCCTCTCCTCTTCTTCTTCCTTTTCCCCTTCCTCCTCCTCCTCTTCTTCTCTTCCTCCTCCTCTCCTCTTCCTCCTATCATCTTTTTCTTCCTCTTCCTCCTCCTCCTCCTCCTCTTCATATCCTCCTCCTCCTATCATCATCTTCCTCCTCCTCCTATCCTCTTCCTCCTCCTCCTATCATCATCTTCCTCCTCCTCTTCTTCTTCTCCTTCTCCTTCTCCTCCTCCTTCTTCTCTCCCCATCTCTCAAACTACAAGTTTTTCATAAATTGCCTGAACATATATTCTGTATTGTAGAGCCAAATCCAGGACAGCAATCCACTGTTTGCAAGTTGCATGAACTGCTTAAACAATACTTCTGTGATTAGTTTTAACAACTCTCACAAGAACAGGTCAATAGGTACTTAGAAGGAAATAAATTAATTATCCTCAAGCACAATTTACAATTTAGCCATTTCTTTGCTCATTTTAATAGGGGTTATAGCTTAGCCAGAGCCCCCCTGGAACTTTTCTCTCAGTAAAATGGAAATCATTCTTGTAATTGGGCTACAAGACATATGTAACCATTAATTCTCTTTTCTTCTGGCTTTTCTTTCTCATCTTTTTCCTAATATAGTGTGTATGTGTATATAATCTCTATCTCTATCTCTATCTCTATCTCTATCTCTATCTCTATCTCTATCTCTATCTCTATCTCTATCTCTATCTCTATCTATCTAATAGTTAAGGTGTTGTCCTAGAAGCTGTGAGGCTGTGAGTTTTGATCTTGCCTTGGCATGAAAAATGGTGGGGTGACTTTGGACCAATCACAGGAGACAATGAGTTCTAGTTTCACCTTAGGCATAAAAGTCATGTGGGTGACTTTGGGCCAATCACCAGGAGATGGTAAGTTCTAGTTCCACCTTAGGCATGAAAAACTGGCTGGGTGACTTTGTGCCAATCATCAGGAGACGGTATGTTCCAGTCCTACCTTAGGATGAAAACTGGCTAGATGAGTGTAGGCCAATCACCAGGAGACGGTGAGTTCTAGTCCTGCCTTAGGCATGAAAGCCAATCCCTCTGTCTCATAGGGTTGTTGTGGAGAAATTAGGAGAAGGAAGAAGTATCAGGTATGTTCATCATCTTGAGTTACTTATGTAGATGTGGTAAAATTGAATAAGTAAATAAATATAAGCACATGTGTCATTCAGTAGCCCAATTCACATAAAAATGATACACAATAACCACAAAAAATGTGATGAAAACTGATATAAAAACGATGCAGAATAATCACAAAAACTGTAATCACACCTCATGCTTTATCAGGCTACCAGTTTTCTTGGTTCACACAATACTTGTGAATACTTGTGCAGAAAAAACATAACTACCAACCTGCCTTCCATTGAGGACCTGTATACTGCCTGGGTCAAAAAGAGGGCTGTGAAAATATTTACAGACCCCTCGCATCCTGGACAAAAACTGTTTCAACTCCTAGCCTCAAAATGATGCTATAGAGCACTGCACACCAGAACAACTAGACACAAGGACAGTTTTTTCCCAAACGCCATCACTCTGCTAAGCAAATAATTCCCTCAACACTGTCAAACTATTCACTAAGTCTGCATTACTATTACTATTAATCTTCTCATCATTCCTATCACCCCATCTCCTCCCACTTATGACTGTATGACTGTAGCCTTATTGCTGGTATCCTTACGGTTTATATTGACTGTTTCCCTATGACTATCATTAAGTGTTGTACCTTATGTTTCTTGATGAATGTATCTTTTCTTTTGTGTACACTGAGAGCGTATGCACCAAAGACAAATTCCTTGTGTGTCCAATCACACTTGGCCAATAAAGAATTCTATTCTATTATTCTATTCTATACTTTGAATCAAGGGGCTACATCACATCATAAGCTCAGCCACAACAAAATGTTTGGACTAACCAAATGTAGCATATTGTGGGAATGGAGGTTCTAAATTTGACCTTAACGTGATTAAATGTCCTGTAGAAACACAGCCATTGCCATGAGGAAATCTGGAGGACCTATTTTGAAGTGCTGGAAGAAATGTCCATCTGGGTTTAGTTCCCAAGTGGGGAAAAAAACACTGGAAACATGGTGGCTGATTGGAAAGATGGTTTTTAATGGTGGACAGGACCACATGGTTTGAGGTCCTGGGCAAAAAAGCCCATGGGTGTGTGAGAGAGAGATTTATAGCCTCTGTTTGGCTTTGAATTTGAGCTTGTATTCTGATTGGTTGACATGGGTCCATGCAGGAGTAACTCTGTAGGTTGTGTTTTGAGTCCCAAGCTTGGTTGAGCCTTGCTGGGTGATGATGTAATGAAATGGCTTTGGGCAATTCCTACTCTGGCTCTGCCTGCAGGAGGTAGATCTTTGTTATGTAGGATAGACTGGCCCAGGCCTTAATGGCCCATTGACAAAGATAGTGGTGGGGGGCTGAGTCTCCCTTTTAGGGGAAATATTCTGCCCTTTTAATATTTTCTAACATATCTCATTTTTCTAGGAGAGGGGTGGGTGTTAACTTCCTACAGAAGAAAGGCTTAGGAAGAAAGGCCTAGAACTGTGATGGTGAACCTATGGCACGCGTGCCACAGGTGGCACGTGGAGCCGTATCTGTGGGCACACGAGCGTTGCCCTGGCTCAGCTCCAGTGTGCATGCACGCGCCAGCCAACTGATTTTCGGGCCTTCTGGGCCCACCGGAAGTCAGGAAACGGGCTGTTTCCAGCCTCCGGAGGGCCTCCAAGGGGGTAGGGAAGGCTGTTTTTGCCCTCCCCAGGTTCCTAGAAAGCCTCTGGAGCCTGGGAAGGGCAAAAAACGGGCCTACTGAACCCACCGTGCCATCATGTACCAAAAGCAGGAGCAGCGCAGGGGGTCGTGCGTGCATGCGCGGGGCGCATTAAATTATGGGTGTGGACGCGCACGTGCGCGACCTCCCACCCTCCCCCTCTTTTGGTACGCAACGGCAAAAAGGTTAGCCATCACTGGCCTAGAAAGTCACCCAGAGTCGCTTAATAGTGAGATGGGCAGTATATAAATTTAATGAATAAAATAAAAAATAATAAGGCCTAACCATAAGTCTCTGTGGGATTTTGCTGTCGTAATTTCCTTGGGATGCATGAAGAAGACGAACAGAGATAGTGAAGATGTGCTTGGTGCTCTCTGAGCTTGGTAGTTTTCTTACAGATGTTTCCCTGAGTTTCAACTAGAGACCAAACCTCACTCCCTACTAACTCTGATGATGTTATCTAGTTTGGTAATGAAATGTCTGTAAGAAAATCACCAAGCTCGGAGAGCAGCAAGGGCCCTACAGTTCAACCCTGAGCTACAAATATTCTCTTCTGCAGTGAACATGTTTCTTGGTGGACATATTCTTGGTGGATATAATGAACAAGGCTACCGTTTTCTTATTCAACTTCTTATTCTTTGACCACAAGCTATATAAACCTTCTTAACTGAAATGTATTGTAGATTCAGCCAAGTCAGAGAATCAAACTCTCTGTTGATGGGTACTTAATTTTTCACCCATGTAAATCTTCTGGAGGGATTATAATTCAGTGATCTGGTGTTTATTTTGTCTGTAGGAGGCCTCAGGTTCAACTCTGTTGTCTCCAGCGAAAAAGGATAAGGTACTAGTTGATGAAAAAGACAGGGATTAAATGGCCAAATACTCTGATCTGCTATAAAGTACCTTCTTTTGTTCCATTAGCTGGCGTCGCACAATACATATGTCAGTTCATCTTAACTCCTGGAATCTCCTGTTCTTTGGTCATAGTTGAACAAAATAGCTAATCCACCCTGCAAATACCAATCACTTGGAAACCTGCCATTTCTGTTCATATCATGGCAGTTTGCGAGTCACTGAATTGCTAAACAGTTTGGGTCCATCAGGCAACGCTTATCTTCACATGTGTTACATTCGCAATTTAACAGAATAACAAAATAGCAGAGTTGGAAAGGACCTTTGAGGTCTTCTAGTCCAACCCCTTGCTCAGGCATTAGAGCCTATACCATTTCAGACAAAAGGTTGTCCAGTCTCTTCTTAAAAACTTCCAGTGTTCCAGCAACTTCTGGAGGCAAGTTGTTCCACTGATTAATTGTTCTAACTGTCAGGAAATTTCCTCTTAGTTCTAGGTTGCTTCTCTCCTTGATTGGTTTCCATCCATTGCTTCTTGTCCTGCCCTCAGGTGCTTTGGAGAATCGGTTGACTCCCTCTTATTTCTGGCAGCCCCTCAAATTTTGCAACACTGCTATCTTGTCACCCCTAGTCCTTCTTTTCATGAAACTAGACATACACAATTCTAGCAACCGTTCTTCATATGTTTTATCCTCCAGTCCCCTAATCATCATTGTTGCTCTTTGCTGCACTCTTTCTAGAGTCTCAACATCCTTTTTATATTGTGGCAACGAAAACTGGATTCAATATTCCAAGTATGGTCTTACCAAGGCATTATAAAGTGGTATTAACTCCATCACGTGATCTTGATTCTATCCATCTGTTTATGCAGCCTAGAAATGTAAAAAAGATGTTGAGACTCTAGAAAGAGTGCAGAGAAAAACAACAGAGATGATTAGGGGACTGGAAGCTAAAACATATAAAGAACGATTGCTGGAATTGGGTATGTCTAGTTTAATGAAAAGAAGGACTAGGGGAGATATGATAGCAGTGTTCCAATATCTCAGGGGTTGCCACAAAGAAGAGGGAGTCAAGCTATTCTCCAAAGCACCTGAGGGCAGGACAAGAAGCAATGGGTGGAAACTAATCAAGGAGAGAAGCAACCTAGAACTAAGGAGAAATTTCCTGAGAGTTAGAACAATTAATCAGTGGAACAACTTGCCTCCAGAAGTTGTGAATGCTCCAACACTGGAAGTTTTTAAGAAGAGGTTGGATAACCATTTGTCTGAAGTGGTGTAGGGTTTCCTGCCTGGGCAGGGGGTTGGACTAGAAGACCTCCAAGGACCCTTCCAATTCTGTTATTCTATTCTATTCTATTCTATTCTATTCTATTCTATTCTATTCTATTCTATTCTATTCTATTCTATTCTATTCTATTCTATTCTATTCTAACTGTGCTGGCTTTTTTAGCAGCTGCAGCACACTGATGGGTCATATTTTAAGTGGTAATCCACTAGGACTCCAAGATCCCTCTTGCAGTAACTACTATTTAAAAGGGTGGAAATGAATAGGCTTGTACTCAAGATGTTGTTAATTGAGTTCACACCACTTTATCTCCCTTTTGTTTTCACTGTATCCATAAGGGAATAGTATCATAGCCTAAGCATATTTACTACTTATCTCGACCAGAGAGCAGAACAAACAGTCTTCCATCTTCACCATGTCTTCGTAGTTGGATGTGACAATGCATATCATTGGCTTAACTTTGCTGAAGAAGAAAGTAACTGAAAGTTTGAGGATGCAGGGCACGGATGAAGTGACAGCCAGGAATCAAATCTTGAATTAAACCATCTTGATTGGCAATTGAAGCATCAACCACAGATGATAGACATCATTCACTTGTGAGGTCTTTTGCCTCTAAATCTAAATTCCACAGATGCACTTTTTAACACGAGGATGAAAAACAAAGAAGCAAAATATATTTCCATATTTAGATCTCTCTTTTTTTTTTTTGCATAATGTTGTAATATTCCATGTGTTCAAATTATTGGGAAATCTTATTTGGCAAAAAAGTAGAGCAGTACAAAGTATGGGAAGTTGAATGTCAGAAGCATTTTTCTGAATGAATGAATGAATGAATGAATGAATGAATGAATGAAAACTAGATATAGATTTATGGATTATGCCAGGTCATAATTTTTAGGTGCAAAACTGCAGGTATACGAACTGAATGCATCGTCATTAGATTGTAATTTATCAAGACTTGTCAAATACAGGTAGTCCTTGACTTTATGACCACAATTGACCCCAAAATTTCTGTTGCCAAGTGAGACATTTGTTAAGTGAATTTTGCTCCATTTTACAACCTTTCTTGCCACAATTGTTAAGTGAATCACTCCAGTTGATAAGTTAGTCACACGGTTGTTAAATGAATCGGACTTCCCCATTGATTTTACTTGTCAGAAGTTTGCAAAAGGGGATCACATGACCTTGGGACACAGCAACGGTCATAAGTATGAACCAGTTGCCAAGTATCTGAATTTTGATCACATGATCATGGGGATGCTACAAAGGTGGTACGTGTGAAAAATGGTCATGTCACTTTTTTCAGTGTCATTGTAACTTTGAATGGTCACTAAATGAACTGTTGTAAGTTGAGGATTACCTGTAGTCATAAGCTTTGGGGTATCCCTGGATGGTGACTGAGCTTCCAATACTAGGAATAAATCTGGGATAACATCAGAAGATTCAACCAGTGTTAAGGAATTCGCAGAGCAACCCTTGAGTAGCAAGGTTGTGCACATGAAAGCGACTGAGAGCAGTTGCGAAATAACACAGCCAACACAGAGATACACTGAGTTGTGTTTACTTTCAGGAAATAGTAATAAGGCACAGTCCAATAAACAGTCCAGGTCATACACAGATAAAGCTGTAGGTAGTAGAACAATAGTCCAGGGATATTCCAATAACAAAGTCTTCTTACCAGTCGTCGTAGTCATAGACAATAAACAGTTGCAAACAGTAGCAAACACAGCACAGAGCAGTAAAGAGCAGTAATGATCAGAAAGGAGTATCAAAGAGAAACAAACACTGTTTCAAGCTCCCTCTTAAGGACATTGGCTACAGAGCAAACCAATCAGGACACAGTATGATGCAATACAGCAATACAGTCTTAAAGCTATATTGAGGTTTATATATTGCCAACCCAACAAGTTAGGAAATTATCATTTCCTAACAACCAGTGGTTGATTTTTTTTTCTTATCAGATTCCAATGGTTGACTTCCCGTTCCACTATGGTAGAGGTCCTGATTTGATGGGGCAGAAATTAATTGGGAATCATTAATAAGTCCATTTAGGCTTCGTCAAACCAGATTAGTTTGCTTATCCATCTCTACTGAAAGAGTTTTTTTTCCCCAGCCTTTTGAGAAAACCAAAGTTAAAAATGCTAATGCGACTTTTTTTTGAAGGTTGCAGTAACAGAGTCTTGTAAATCTGTTAAGTGAATCTGGTTTCCCAGTTTGACTTTGCTTGCCAGAAGGTGTTCTGCCCCAGCTACGGACCCCAAAGAACACAGCACACACAAAGTCTGTTCAAACCTTAGTTTACTGAATAAACCAGTCTTTTACAACAATAGCTGTTAATTAATTGCATTAACAGCCGCCAAGAATTCAAAGAATAATAACTGAAAGCTTACTATGGTTGGCAGAATGCCCAGAAACAATTTGCAGGAAGCTGATAAGATAAGGTATGTGAACTAAGTTGTTCCCTGCAAATTGCTTCAATCAGCATTCCTTCTTAAATAGGCTAAGGGAGTGGCCAATTAGTCCCAAGCCTTACTCTCGAGGAGACCTGCTCCTGAGGAGCCACTCCTGCCTTTTGGCAGCTCTGTGCACCCGTGCATCAAGAAGAGGCTCCTCCTCTTCATCCTCCTCACTTAAGGGAGCTTCTGGAGGTTCTGAAGGCCCTGGCTGAATCCCCGCCTCTGGCACCACATCTTCTCCAGCCTCCTCACTGTCCGACTCAAGTGCCAGCTGCACAGGCTGCTGGCGCAGCACCACACCAGCCTCCTCACTGTCTGAATCAGCTACTAGCTGCACAGGCCGCGTAGGGGCCACAGCAGAAGGTTGCAAAAGGTGATCACATCAGCCCAGGACACCACAACAGTCATAAGTACATGCCAGTTGCCAAGCGTTCAAATTTTGATCACGTGACTGTGGAGACGCTGCAACTGTTCATAAGTGTGAGAGACAATCATAAGTCACTTCTTTCAGTGCCATTGCAACTTTGAATGTTCACTAAACGAATGGTTGTACTACCATTAACCAATGGACACCGATCAGCTCATTTTAATTCCAGATTTAGGAAGAGAAGATTTTGTTGCTTTTGGAAACCAGTTACTTAAAAACAATTTTGGAAGATAGTAATGACTGAACGTTATTTTTATCAAGTGTGAAATACATGAATAAACAGATGTTCCTACTTCCAGGCTGATCCTGGCAACCCATAATATTAAGCCTTTGAACCACTTTAAGAAAATTGTACACTTTCCACGTTCTTCACCATTAAGTAATAGAAAGGGAAAATACCATGTTTAACAAGAACTTTCCCCCATATTCTCTTCATTAGTGATGGGGAGAGAAATTCATTACAGCCCTAAATTAAAGCAAATGTAGCAAATCTGCAGTTCTCGGACTAATATACAATCTTGTGGTGAGGCTGCCTAGAGTCACTTAGATGAAATGGGTGACCATATAAATTGAATAAATAATAGGCAGAGGGATAGAACAGGACAGAACAGAATAAGGAGAAGAAATAGAGAATGGAATGGAATGGAATGGGATGGGATGGAATGGAATGGAATGGAATGGAATGGAATGGAATGGAATGGAATGGAATGGAATGGAATAGAATAGAATAGAATAGAATAGAATAGAATAGAATAGAATAGAAGAAATAGAGAAGATAATGGAATGGAATGGAATGGAATGGAATGGAATGGAATGGGATTGGGATTGGGATTGGGATTGGGAATAGAATAGAATAGAATAGGGAGAAGAAATAGAGAATAGAATAGAATAGAATAGAATAGAATAGAACAGAACAGAACAAGAAGAAATAGAGAATAGAATAGAATAGAATAGAATAGAATAGAATAGAATAGAATAGAATGGAATAGAACAGAACAGAACAAGAAGAAATAGAGAATAGAATAGAATAGAATAGAATAGAATAGAATAGAATAGAATAGAATAGAATGGAATGGAATGGAATGGAATGGAATGGAATGGAATGGAATGGAATGGAATGGAATGGGATTGGGAATAAAATAGAATAGAATAGAATAAGGAGAAGAAATAGAGAATAGAATAGAATAAGAATAGAATAGAACAGAACAGAATAGAACAGAACAAGAAGAAATACAGAATAGAATAGAATAGAATAGAATAAGGAGAAGAAATAGAGAATAGAATAGAATAAGAATAGAATAGAACAGAATAGAACAGAACAAGAAGAAATACAGAATAGAATAGAATAGAATAGAATAGAATAGAATAGAATAGAATAGAATAGAATAAGGAGAAGAAATAGAGAAGATAATGGAATGGAATGGAATGGAATGGGATTGGGATTGGGATTGGGATTGGGAATAGAATAGAATAGAATAGAATAGAATAGGGAGAAGAAATAGAGAATAGAATAGAATAGAATAGAATAGAATAGAATAGAATAGAATAGAATAAGAATAGAATAGAACAGAACAGAACAGAACAAGAAGAAATAGAGAATAGAATAGAATAGAATAGAACAGAATAGAACAGAACAAGAAGAAATACAGAATAGAATAGAATAGAATAGAATAGAATAGAATAAGGAGAAGAAATAGAGAATAGAATAGAATAAGAATAGAATAGAACAGAACAGAATAGAACAGAACAAGAAGAAATACAGAATAGAATAGAATAGAATAGAATAGAATAGAATAGAATAGAATAGGGAGAAGAAATAGAGAATAGAATAGGACAGGACAGGACAGGAATAGAATAGAATAGAATAGAATAGAATAGAATAGAATAGAATAGAATAGAATAGAATAGAATAGAATAGAATAGAATAGAATAGAATAGAATATTATTTATTGGCCAAATGTGGCCAATAAATGTGGCCATTTGGACACACAAGAAATTTGTCTTCCACATAACTTCCCAGATTAGCAATTGTTGATAAGAAAGACCAAAAAGTCTGGATAGTAGACATGGCAGCACATGGAGAAAGCAGAATAGAAGAGAAAGAATTGGAGAAAATCAAGTTCTGTAAATAGAAGTAGAACAATCCTGGCCAAAATAAGCAAAAGAAAGTGGTACTAATAGTGATAGGCCCCTGAGGTGCAATTCCAAAACATCTGGAGCACCACTTGAATTCCATCAAAATTGACAAAACCATCATCAGTCAATTGCAAAAGGCAGCTTTATTTGGAAAAGCTTACATCCTTCAAGGATACCTTTAACATCATCAGGCTACAACATCTGTCTATCTCAGGTCCTTGGGAAGCACTCGACAGGTGGATAAAGAGCCTTGATAGTACAGTGGTTTAGTGCACCCTGTCATTAACACAGCTGCCTGCAATTTCTGTTGGTTCGAATCTCTCCAAGGCTCAAGGTTGACTCAGCCTTCCATCCTTTCTAAGGTAGGTGAAATGAGGACCCAATTTGTGGGGGCAATAAGCTGACTTTGTATAAAATATACAAAAGAATGAAGGCTATTGCTTAACGCATTGTAAGCCGCCCTGAGTCTCCGGAGAAGGGCGGCATATAAATCAAATTAAAAAAAAAAAATGCCAACTCCAGCCTGAACATCTGATGAAGCTTAATAATAATAACAACAGCAAGAACACTTCTCATCCCTGTATTCCATGAGTTGTGATATGGAAAGATATCCATTAAAAATATACATCGTGCAAAACACGTACATGCAACTGCTTCTATTAGAGAAAATGTGTGGAATAAATCTATACACACTCTCCTCAAGACGTCATCGCTAGAACCTTCACTGTTGTATAGAGGTAGTCCTCGATTTACAACCTCAATTGAGCCCAGCATTTGTGTTGCTAAATTTTGTTCCATTTTAGGACCTGTCTTCCCATCTTTGTTAATCGCTGCACTTGTTACGTTAAGCAACATGGTTGAATCTGGCTTCCCCACTGACTTTGCTCGTCGGAAAGTTGCAAAAGCGATCGCAAAGCCCTAGGGCAGTGATGGCTAACCTTTTTGCCATCGTGTGCCAGGAAGGAGGGGGGCGGGGGAGGTTCGCGCACGCACGTGCGCACACCCATAATTTTATGCACCCCGCCCTGCGCATGCGCGCCCAACCTCCCCTCCCCCCTTGCTCCTGGCCCGTTTTTCTTTGTCACCTGGCTCCATGATCCTCTCTATGCATCTGGGGAGGGCAAAAATAGCCTTCCCCACCTACCCCCAGGCCCTCCGGAGGCAGAAGACAGCATGTTTCCCTACTTCTGGTGGTCCCAAAAGGCCTGAAAATCAGGTGGCCGGCACGCACATGCGCGCCAGAGCTGAGCTGGTGTGCCCACTGATATGGCTATGCGTGCCACCTGTGGCACGCATGCCATAGGTTCGCCATCATGGCCCTAGGGCACTGCAAGCATCATAAATATATGTCAGTTACCAAGCATCCAAATTTTGATTGCATGACCATAGGCATGCCGCAACAGTTGTAAGTGTAAAAACAATCATAAATCACTTTTTTCAGTGCCACTGTAACTTTGAATGGTCACTAAATGAACGGTCGAGGACTACCTGTAATTTCCTATTACCCAGCACTAGCACATTACCCTAATGCTTCTTAATCTCTCAGTGGCTTTCAATGCTCTTGATGATGTTATCTGTCTGTACTGGCTGTGGGGTTTAGGAATAGAGAAGCACTCTGCTACACTAATCCATATCCTTCTTCAGTAGTCAGTTCCAGTCAGTGCTGAGAGGAGGAGAGAATATGTCTGCAGCCCTTTGTGTGTGTTGTGGTCCGCCAGCAGCCTGCGGAGCTGGCAGTGGAGTCTGACAGTGAGGAGGCTGGGGAGGTACATGGGCCAGCCCTGGAGTCTGGGGAAGGCCCGGATGAGGGCTCTGCGTCGGAGGCAGAGATGAGGCCAGGGCCATCTGGGAGTGATGCGTGGACTCCGGAGCCCCCAGAGTCGGACAGCAGAGAGGCAGAGGAACAGGAGGAGCCTGTTCCTAATGCACGCATGCACAGAGCTGCCAGAAGGCAAGAGCAGCTAAAGCAAAAGGGACAACTAGGGAGTAAGGCCAGAAGATGATTGCCCCCCCCACCATAAGGCTTAAAAGAGAAACAAAGGCACTTGGGCCTTTTGCAGGAAAGCAACATTGCTAACTCTGCTTCCAGTCGGCATCTCTTGTTTGTTTCTGAACTGTGTGGGGTTTTGCCAAGTAAGGCCTTTGGCAGGGTGTCAAAGAAGATAAAGGTTGGTGATTATCCCGACGGACTTCTTCCGAAGGACTTGTTTTGCAACTAATTGGGACTCATCTGAGAATGAATGTAATTCTCAGCTGTTACAATAAAATAGTATTGTTTGTTTGTTTGTTTGTTTGCAAAGCGCGTGCGCGAAGAGAACCGGTGGTAATACCAGTTGGAACCCACCACTGGACTGTGGGCCTGTCCTTCGCTGTTTCCAGGGCAGCTATATGGGCCAGATCTAAGCACTCTGTCGGCCAGATCCGGCCCAGGGGTCTTGAGTTTGACATCCCTGTTTTAGAGCATCAAAGATCCCACAAGTCAGTGTCTGGAGCAGTGGTGGGTTTCAAATGTTTTTACTACCAGTTCTGTAGGTATGGTTTGGTGGGTGTGACATGGCTTGGTGGGTGTGGCTTGGTGGGCATGGCAGGGGAAGGATACTGTAAAATCTCCATTCCCACCGCACTCCAGGGGAAGATTACTGCCAAATCCCCATTTCCTCCCGATCAGCTGGGATTTGGGAGGCAGAGAATAGATGGGGGCGGGGCCAGTCAGAATTTTTACTACTGGTTCTCTGAACTACTCAAAATTTCTGCTACCGGTTCTCCAGAACTGGTTAGAACCTGCTGAAACCCACCTCTGGTCTGGAGGCTGTTTGGGTTTGGATGAGCCAGATAGATTTCTGCTCAATCCGAAAAAGACTGAGGGATCAAGTAACTTATCTTGATTGATTTTGGATGGAGCTGCATTTTCCCTTTCAAGAACTGGTACCCAGATTGGAGGTCCTTCTGAATATCAGCGTTAAGGTCTAAGCCTCATTGTATAGTTTTCTCCATCGGTTAAAAATGTTTCTGTTTCACAAGGCGTTGAAGTCACTTCAAAATTATTTTCATCACTGCTGAATTATGCTACTATACCCTGTTTTAAATTGTATTGTGGCTTACAAATTATTTGAATTTGCTTTTAATGCTGTCATTCATCATTTCAAACGCTTGCATTTTGAACAGAAACCTGATAAACACATGCTAATAATAGTAGTAATAGAAATAGTAGTAGCGCTCAATCTGCAAGGTTATTGCACATGCATTTTTCATAGAGAATGGGTTTTGGATTTGTGTGGGTTTTTTTCGGGAGGGGTAGCGCAGATTTTTCAACACAGGGGGAAAAAAATTCAGCGCATCAATTTGATAAAAGAGAATTTGCTTTTGAAATTTATCACGGAGGAGAAGAATATTTCTCATGGATGGACTGTAGCAGAGGTAGCTCTCAACTTACAACCATTTGTTTAGTGGTCATTTAAAGTTATGGGGCTCGATGGCTCAGCAGTTAGACACTGAGCTTGCCATCTGACAGCTCAGATTCGAGACCTGAGCACCACGCGATGGGGTGAGCTCCCATTCCTTGCTGCAGCTCTTGCTCCACCTAGCAATTCGAAAGCTTGCAAATGCAAGTAGATTAATAGGAACCACTTCGGTGGGAAGGTAACAGGGTTCCATTCACCTTTGGCATATAGCCATGCTGGCCACATGGTCACAAAAATGTCTTCGGACAAGGCTGGCTCTCTTAGCCAAGAATCAGAGATGAGCATCGCACCCTAGCGTCACACACAATTGGACGGAGAATCCTATACTTTTACCGTCACCATTTGAAGTTATAACAGCGCTGAAAAAAGTGGTTTACTACTAGTTCTCACACTAATAGCAATAGCGCTTAGACTTATATACCACTTTACAGTGCTTTACAGCCCTCTCTGACTCTTAAGAGTCAGCCTATTGCCTCTGACAATCTGGGTCCTCATTTTACCGACCTCGGAAGGATAGAAGGCTGAGTCAACCTTGAGCCTGGTGAGATTTGAACTGTGAAATTGCAGGCAGCTAGCAGTCAGCAGAAGTAGCCTGCAGTACTGCACGCTAACCACTGCGCCACCACGGCTCCTAATGTCCGTTACAGCATCCCCATGATCACAGGATTAAAATTTAGTCACTTGGCAATTGGTATGTATTTATGATGATTCAGAATCAGAATCAGAATTGAGCTGGAAGGCACCTTGGAGGTCTTCTAGTCCAGACACTAGGTGATCTCCATTTTCAACCTGGCTCCTAACTAGCAAAATCAATTGGCATTTCCAACAAAATCAGTATAGAATCATTAAAATCATGCAGGCTGGTCTCATCATCTATGGAAAAAAATCAGTTTTAATTTCTCTTAATGCATATTAGTATTAGTTTAAAAAATGCAGTAAAATGTAATAAATATGTTGCTGTATTTATATGATACAAGGTGCATTGAAGGGTTAACAACATACACAGATTAGTATGGGGCCCCTATGTTTGTGGGGTCCACAAACAAGTGCCCATCAGGCCCACCATTAAGACAGCCCTGGCTGCCAGAGAAAGCAGTCCATCCACCTCTGAAGCACAGAAAAAAAATCAAGATGGCAGCCACAAATGTACAATTGAAGCTCCACCAGTGTTTCATGTTCATTCCACATGCAATGAATCCAAAAAGAAATAAGGAGGAATTGCTTCACATCATCATGGCTGCCATTTTGATTTTTTTGACCACATCCTGCACATGTCCTTCTACAATTTATTGCCACTGATATCTAACATGGTGGCCTTATGATCTACAGAGATTTAGAGGCGTGTTGGAAGAGACAATCTTGCTAGCAATTCCTTAAGGGCGATGTGAAAGTTTGCCTCTTTGTCACATTCCCCTTAAATTGTTGAAATGCTATTTCAAATTTTCACGATAAGGATAATGAGATTAGAAAAGATGTTTCATCTTTAAAATGATAAAGAGCTTTATAGATGCAGTGGATTATATTCATCATTCACAGGAACATTTGCTCTCTTGGTGAATTTGTCGTTTTTGTGGCATAGTTATCTTGGCCTTAGGGAGAGAGGAGAGAATTTGAAGGAGAAAAAAAAACCTTAACAATGCCCTTTTCCTATTTTGACTTATTGAAAATTGTGACTTTATAATGAAACGGAATTTCATATACTGCAATGTCTAGATGTTACATCTACCACTGTAATGGTTTAAAACTTTAAAAGATGCTCACTGTATTATACTATAAAATAAAGAAAACAAAGATATTGTTTTAGAAAAATGAAACAGGGACATTCAAGTGGAAGGAGTGGGGGGGCAGATACAACTTTTCAATTCATTTGATTTTTCCAAAACATATTATTATTGTGGTTGATCATGCAGTCAGCCAAATGTTCAGACTGTATTTGGCGTTTTCATCCATCTATTGAGATCTTTCTAAGGACCTGGGATAGGCAGACGCTATATTTGATGATCAGCTGGTTCAGGCCAGTTCAGGTGAACCGGTAGTTAAATTGCTGGCTGGCCCCACCCCACCCCTTCCTGCCCCACCCCTTCCAGGAGTCCCATTTTGGCTCCCAGGTAAGTGCAGGGAGGCCTCCTAAGCCCAAAACTTTTTCGCTCCCAGGAGGCTTCAGGGAGGATTCCTAGGCCTGTTTTTGCTTCTCGGGAAGCTTCAGTGAGGCCTCCTCGGCCCAAAATGGGGTGCATGGGGGGGGTACGGCGCAGCCCCCCCATGGCCCATTTTTGCTCCGTGGGAGGTGCAGGAGGCTGAGTGCTTCCTGTCACACCCCCTGGGCACACCCACCATGGTCACACCCACCCAGCCGGTCATTAGGGCAGAGAACTGGTTGTTAAATTATTTGAATCCCACCACTGTTGATGGTGTTAAAACAGCGGCGTCAAACTCAATTTCATTGAGAGCCACATCAGCGCTGTGGTTGACCTTGGGGGGCTGGAAGGGCGTGGCCGACTGGGTGGGGTGTGGTTAACTGGGTGGACATGGCCAACTGGGTGGACAAGGCCAGCTTGACACCACTCCCAAAACTTGCTGACATGTTTCCTCTTCACATTGGGTAGAGCGGGCCGAAGCGGCGCGGGCCGGCCCCTTACATTTTCCAAGACAGCTCCACGGGCCGGATTTGACCACCTCTGGGCCTTGTGTTTGACACCCCTGTGTTAGAGATATCATTGCTGTTCCAAGTAAAGCCATCTTTTGCAATTGACTGATGTCTATGGAGATTCTCAGTCATCCAAATCATGGTTATCCCAAAGGTGCTTTTTCAAGAGACAATTGGACTTTCTGGTTTTTCTTTGAAGACATTCGCTTCTCACTCAAGAAGCTTCTTCAGAGTTTTCAACATTTTTTATTTTTTTTATTTATTTTATATCAAATTTATATACCGCCCTTCTCCCTAAGGACTCAGGGCGGTGTACAGCCAAATAAAATAGACTAAAAACATTAAAATACTATTAAAAAGATATATATAAATTTGGCCCCATAATTAAAAAACAATAACAAACCAATTAAAAACATTTAAAAGTGTTAAGCCAGCCTGGCTTGCTGAAAAAAGAAAGTTTTAAAGGCAAGGCGGAAGGCACCGAGGTCTTGGATTCTCCTTATCTCTGGGGGCAGCTGGTTCCAGAGGGTAGGTGCCCCCACAGAAAAGGCCCTCCCCCTGGGGGTCACCAGCCTACATTGTTTGGCTGATGGCACCCTGAGGAGGCCCTCTCGGTGGGAGCGCACAGGTCGATGGGAGGCCATCGGTAGCAGCAGGCGGTCTCGAAGATATCCAGGTCCTATGCCATGGAGCGCTTTAAAGGTGATAACCAACACCTTGAAGCGCACCCGGAAGACCATGGGAGCCAGTGCAGCTCTCGCAGGAGAGGTGTTGTGTGGGAGTGCCATGCAGCTCCCGTAACTACATGCGTGGCTGTGTATGTATGTATGGCATACATACATACCCCACAAGTGTGGCTCAAATTCCTACAGTTTCCCTGCAGAGTCTTGTGCATTTTTCCCTGTGCAGGAAGCATACCAAATCAAAGATCATGTGCTTAGAGAAAGCATGCATCTTCAGGTCAAAGCTTCAGCTTTTAAGAGTCTCCCCTGTTTGCCGAATCATATGGGATTACAGAAGAATGCTCTGAAGGACCTGGGGTGCTTTTGTTTGTTTGTTTTGTTTTTGTTTGTTTGTTTTATTAGATTTATATACCGCCCTACTCCCGAAGGACTCAGGGCAGTGAACAGGCACAAAATAAAATACATAAATACAAAAGTTAAAAGACATAATTAAAACCAGATTAAATAATTTAGCCTGAGACAATTAAAAAATCCCAATAATTTACAACAGATTAAAATTTCGATTTAAAAGCATTTTAAAACAGAGGAGAAAATTAGGCCAGGCCGGCTTGCTGGAATAGGAGAATCTTAAGAGCACGGCGGAAAGTGCGTAGATCCGGGATCCTCCATATCTCTGGGGGTATCTCTTTTAATTCTCGTTGGCATAAATTCTCTTAGAATATTTTGTAGTGATAGTCACAGGCCTTAAATGCACTAGCTACCCTTCTCCTTATATTATTATTGTTGTCGTTGTTCATTGCACAGTCAGCCAGATCAGTGGTGGGTTTCAAAATTGTTTGCTACTGGTTCTGTGGGTGTGGCTTGGTGGGTGTGGCATGGCTTGGTAGGTGTGGCTTGGTGGGCGTGGCAGGTAAAATCTTCATTCCCACACGACTCCAGGGGAAGGATACTGCAAAATCCCCATTTCCTCCCAATCAGCTGGGACTTGGGAGGCAGAGAATAGATGGGGGCAGGGGCAGTCAGAATTTTTACTACCGGTTCTCCAAACTACTCAAAATTTCCGTTACCAGTTCTCCAGAACTGGTCAGAACCTGCTGAAACCCACCTCTGAGCCAGATGTTCTGACTGGATTTGGCATTTTTGAATTCTTCCCAAAGACTTTGGATAGGCAGCTGTTCTTGTTTGATATGGTGGCCGGTATTTACTGTTTCACGTAAAGCTTCCTTTTGCAATTGACTGATGGTGATTTTATCAATATCGATGCTGTTCTCCAGATGTTTCTATTGCTACTACCTTTGCTTTATTTTGCCACAGTTGCTCTATTTTTATTTGCAGGTCTTCATATTTTGAGATTTTTCTCCAATTCTTTCTCCTCTCTTCTGCTGTCTACAGGCACTGTATCTCCACTATCCAGACTTTTTTGTCTTTCTTATTGACAATTGTTAAGTCTGGGCTGTTATATGGCTGTTTGAACTTGTGAAGTCCCAGTGTATTTTAGCTTCCTCATTTTCTATCAGTTTGTCTATTTTGATGTCCAACCAGTTCTTACTTGCAGGCAAATGGTATTTCTTTACGATCTTTCAACGCACCTGTCAACTTTGGAAGCCATATTAGGCCGGAAGCTTCCAAGCTGCCACCTTCTCATGTGTGGGAAAGTAGGAGGGGAGATTTATTTGAGGGTTTGTATTTAGACAAAATAGCATTCTTCCCATCGGTCAAGGTCAGGAGGAGTCTGTATCTGGAGAAGGAGTGATTGGAGTGCTGACTCGAGATGGAATGGATGGTGATTGGAGCATGTGATCGATTGAGGAGTGAGGGGATGGCTTGGGGGGTTTTGATTTACTGAGGAAAAACCTGGAACTCTCAGATTTGGGTTTTCCCAAAATGTGCCAGTATACCTACTCTAATAAATGGAACTTTGAGAAAATGCTTGCCTCAGTTTTTAATTGGAGAAGAGGTTTTTCTGGAACGCTGACATTAACCCGAATCTTCAAAATCACAACAGCACCCCAAAAGGGAGCTTTCCGGGGTGCTGAGTCCCAGCATCGACCTAAACCTCGGGTGGTGCGAAGACTCAGCGAAGATGGAGGAGAAGGAGAAGGTTGACTCAGCCTTCCATCCTTTCTCAGGTAGGTAAATTGAGGACCCAGTTTGTGGGGGCAAAAAGCTGACTTTGTAAAAATATACAAAAGTATGAAGGCTATTGCTTGACGCATTGTAATCTGCCCTGAGTCTCCACAGAAGGGTGGCATATAAATCAAATTAAAAAAAAAAAATCACAGAGGGAGCTGTGGGGATGGATACTGAAGGATTTATCGAGCCCCTGTATTCTCCTTCTGAAGAAATGGTGCGAGCCATTGGAACTGCAAAGGCGGCCCGAAGTTAGGCGCTCAGCCCAAGGAGTCGGATTCTTGGAAAAGTTGCCAGTCTGATCCAACTCCAGAAGGGGGACCTGAGGAGAGACCGCCTGGATATTGTGCCATTTCCAGCCCAATGAAGTTGCTGACAATAGTGGCTGCTTTATTATTATTATGGTTCAGCAGACTGTCAGCCAGGTTCAGATTGAATTTGGCATTTTTATCCACTTACTGAGTCCTTCCCAAGGACCTGAGATAGACAGATATGGATGCTTTATGGTGTTAGACATCTTGTCACAGGATGTAAGCTGTTCCAAGTAAAGCTGCCATTTGCAATTGACTGGTGGTGAGTTTCTCAAGGCCAAGAGCATTCAAGTGTATTATTATTATTATTATTATTATTATTATTATTATTATTATTATTATTATTATTATTATTATTATTATTAAATTTATTTGCCACCCATCTATATTATAGAATATTCTTCCTGAATCTTTGAGCCATGGTGGTGCAGTGGTTAGAATGCAGGTTAACTCTGCCCACTGTCAGGAGTTTGATCCTGATTGGTTCAAGGTTAATTTACCCTTCCACTCTTCCAAGTTGGGTAAAATGAGGACCCAGATTGTTGGGGGCCATATGCTGACTCTTTAAACTGCTTAGAGAGGGCTGTAAAGCACTGTGAAGCGGTATATAAGTCTAAGTGCTATTGCTATTATATTTTGCAAATTATTTTCCAGGCCAGATTTGTTGTACTCTAGTTCTCAGAATTTTACACCTGTACAGATTAGGAATCCTGTATCTTACATATCCATCCTATCGACAGGCATAGGTATGGGAAGACTGTCTTTTAAAAAAATTCACAGGGGGTCATCAACTTACAACAGTGACCATTCAAAGTTACAACGGCACTGAAAAATGTGACCGTTTTTCAGAGTTGTGACATTTTGCAGCATCCCCACAGTCATATGATCAAAATTTGGATGCTTGGCAACTGACTCATACTTAAGACAGTTGCAATATCCCAGGCCATTTGATCCCTTTTTGCGACCTTCTGACAAGCAAAGTCAGTGGGAAAGCCAGATGCATTTAACAACTGGGTGACTGACTTAAGTAGCTTACCATACCTGTACTGCAGATCTTAGGCCATTTTGCCAAAGCAGTTGACAACGAGCTGGTTCCCTCCACTTAATTTCGCTAATAGACATGATTAGCAATTAAGACAAATAGATTATTAGCTGTAACACAGGACAGGAGAAATAATCACGATGAAGCCCTGTTTGTGACAGCCGAGGAACAGGGCCACGGAGGGCTAAGAATATATTGCCATGACAAAGTCAAAGAGGTCATCTAGGGCAAAACGATAACGACGGTGAACAGGAGCCAACAATTCCGGTCATGAAATATGGTAATGAAGTCTAAGCCAACTATTTATATACCCTGCATGGAACTTCCAAATGAACGTAATTCATCATTTGACACAGGGACAATTCGGCCTGGAAAGAAAGAAAGAAAGGGGGGAAGGGAAAAAAAAAAGCTGTGCCATCAACCCTTTTGATATTGGAAGCAAAATCCCACCCAGAAAGAAGATATTTAGGGCAGCCTCTCTCTCTTTCTTTCTTCCTTTTTCTTTTAAACGAGTTAATGAAACATCACACACAGTTCTTTAGTGACACAATCAAGGGAGAGACGAGAGTCATCGTTTCGCTTTAATTTCACACAAAGGTTGAAAATTTGCCTTTTGGAATCGCGGCGTTAAATGAAGCCTCTTTCCATCTAGCCTCTGGCGTAAAGACTCAATGCAATCAACACGAGTGCAGGGAATGGGGATTTATTCTTTTGCCACACCGAACCGGAGAGTTGTCTGACGGACCACAGAGAGGTTTCCCAGGAAGAAAGGAGCAGATTGCCAGCAAAAAAAAAGTGGAGACAAGAGGCAGCCCAACCCAAAGCTGGATTTGAGACAGAGGAAGAGATTTAGGATAGCCGTGTGTCAGTCCTGGAAGCCATCTTTTACTTTGGATCTTCAGAGCTGCCACATTTCATTCATTGGTAACCTTCAGTCTCAAAAGACTATGGTATTGTGCTCTGGAAAGAGGTCCTAAAAAAGCATCTGGTATGACTAAAAAGGCCAATTCGAGAGTGGCAATCCCTTCCACACTGAGGGCAGATACATTCCGTCCCCTGCCCAGCCCCCAGATTTCACCTTTTTGCCTCAGCCTGCAAAGGGTCCTCATCTTATCCACCTCGGAAGGATGGAAGGCTGAGTCAATCTGGAGCCAGTGATAATCGAACTGCCGAACTGCTGGCAGCTGGCAGTCATCAGAATTAGCCTGCAGTACTGCATTCTAAGCACTGCACCACCATGGCTCTTAAGCTACTTAAGTCAGTAACCCGGTTGTTAAATGCATCTGGCTTCCCCACTGACTTTGCTTGTCAGAAGGTCGCAAAAAGGGATCAAATGGCCTGGGATATTGCAACTGTCTTAAGTATGAGTCAGCTGCCAAGCATCCAAATTTTGATCATATGACCGTGGGGATGCTGCAAAATGTCGTAACTCTGAAAAACAGTCACATTTTTCAGTGCCGTTGTAACTTTGAATGGTCACTGTTGTAAATCGAGGACCACCGCTGAATTTTTTTTAAGGACAGTCTTCCCATACCTGTGCCTGTCGATAGGATGGATACATAAGACACATGGCAGTAGGAGGAAAGGAGACTTCTACTATAATCAGATCATTGGCGTATTAAGAGCAGTTGTCAATGTAGGTGGGATTTTTCTAATCAGATTTTCCTCGCCTTTGCTTTGCTTTGTTTTTTAATTTGAGGGTGATATTATAGACATTTTAAAGAATTGATGTGAAAGTACAATTGTTTCCTATTCCATCCGCTGATACTGTACGGTGATGCCCATCTATGCAAACCATAGATTGCCCTCCCCTGATTTATGAGGTGCATAAAAGTTAGCATTTGGGGGAAAATATAATCCTTGTTAACTATTAATCAAGGCCCAGCAGAATGAGACATTATCTTGGAATAATGCCCAATGCTGAGAAAATAAGGAGAATGGCATTTATTTGGCTGGTGAAAAATGATGTTAGCATTTGCTCAAGTCCCTGATTAGGCTTTCCGGGGGGTGGGGGGTGTTTTTAGGTCTTTTCCCAAGCAAGAGAATATGAGGAAATGGAAGATAAAATAAAATCAGGATAGTAAGAAGGGGATTGAAGGCTTGTAGTTCAGAAGAAAACTATTTTATACAGACAATCCCAGGTTGAATCGCCAGCATCCCAGTTCTGATTTTTAAAGAAATAGAAATTATTAATAAAGGGGAATAATTATAGGGCAGGGCAGGGGTGGGCTGCTGGGGGTTTGCAGGAGAACTTCTAGCTAAGAATCTGTGCAGTTCGGAGAACCCCCACATCCCACTCCTGTCTGGCCCCTCCCACCCCACCCCTCCCAAGAGTCCCCACACGGCCCGTTTTGGATCCAGGTAAGTGCAGGGCTTGCACAGAGGCTCGGGGAGGATGAAAAACGGGCCTACCGGAAGTACGGGAAGGCCGGAAATGCACCTGTTTCCAGCCTCCAGAGGGCCTCCAGACCCTGGGGAGGCCATTTTCACCCTCCCGGAGGCTCAAAGAAAGCATCCGGAGCCCAGGGAGGGCAAAAACACCCCCCCACACCGTGGTGCAGGAGGCCGACTAGGCCACACCCACCATTGCCATGCTTACCCACCAACTGGGCAGACAACCCCTTGCTAAATTTTTTGAAGCCCACCCCTGGGTCAGGGTTGAAATGAGGGGTCCTTGGTGCTCTCTGAGCTTGGTTCTTTTCTTGCATTTCATTATGCGCTTCAAGGTTTTGGTCACCACCTATAGAGTACTCCATGGCTTAGGACCTGGTTATTTACAGGACCGCCTACTACCACAAACAGCCTCCCGCTGGCCGGTGTGGTCTCATAGAGAGGGGCTCCTCCGGGTGCCGTCAGCCAAGCAGTGTCGACTGGTGGACCCCAGGGGGAGGGCCTTCTCTGTGGGGGCACCCACTATCTGGAATGAGCTCCCCCCGGAGATATGGAGGATCCCGGATCTGCACACTTTCCGCCGTGCTCTTAAGACCCTCCTATTCCAGCAAGCCGGCCTGGCCTAATTTTCTCCCCTTTCTTTTAAATTTTGAAATTGAAATTGAAATTTGTTTTAAATTATTGGGATTTTTAATTGTCTTGGGCTAAATTATTTAATTTGGTTTTAATTATGTTTCTAACTTTTGTTATTTATGTATTTTATTTTGTGCCTGTTCACCGCCCTGAGTCCTTTGGGAGTAAGGCGGTATATAAATTTAATAAAATAAACAATAAAACAAACATTACCCAACTCGGTAACATCATCTGGGCTGGTAAGAAATGGGATTTGCTCTCAGTTTATATTCTAGTGGCTTGTCCTTAGGTGGTCTTAGAGGTTCTTTGGTTGGGCTGTTTACTGTTGGCTTATTTGATAATTCTTTGATTGAGGTATTGTTTACATGTAAACAATGTAAAGAAAATCTAAGATCACCCCAGGGCAAGCCACTAGAATATAAACTGAGAACAAACCCCACTCTTTACTAGCACTAATGAAGTTACCTAGTTGGGTAATGAAATGTCTGCAAGAAAACAGCCAGCTCAAAGAGCACCAAGAATCCCTCTGAGAATATTATGTTTTACATATTTGATACTTGGCAGCATTTTTTAAAACAATATTGGATTTGACTGTCTGGATTCATAGAAGACAATCCTAGAGTAAAAGGTGTTGTTTAGGCCCTCAGATAAAACCTCCTGTTCCAAAACATATATATCTGGATAGATCACTGTCTAGGCTCCACCAGAACACATCAACAGAAAGGAAGCCCATTGTCTCTCTGAGTTTTGGTCCCATTATTGAAGTAGTTTAACCAGAATTTACCTCCTAATATTCAATCAGAATCTGCCTGTCCATGATCCACTGTCTTGTTTCCTGCCTTCTGAAATGATAGAGAACAGGTCCCAGAATGATGGCGAAGGGATCCTGGAATGATGGAGAACAGGTTGTAAAATGAGGAGGTACAGGTTCTGGAATGATAGAGAACGGGTCCTGGAATGATGAAGAACGGGTCCTGGAATGATGTAGAATGGGTCCTGGAATGATGGAGAATGGATCCTGGAATGACGCAGAATGGATCCTGGAATGATGCAGAACGGGTCCTGAATGAGGAGGAACGGGTCCTGGAATGATGAAGAACAAGTCCTGGAATGATGTAGAACAGGTCCTGGAATGGAGGAGAAACAGGTTCTGGAATGATGAAGAACGGGTCCTGAATGATGGAGAACAGATCCTGGAATAATGGAGAATAGATCCTGCAATGATGAAGAACGGATCTTGGAATGATGGAGAATGGGTCCCGGAATGAGGAGGGACAGGAATGATGAAGGACAAGTCATGGAATAATGGAGAATGATGGAGAACAGGTCCTGGAATAATAGAGAATAGATCTTGGAATGATGGAGAATGGGTCCCAGAATGAGGAAGAACAGGAATGATGAAGGGCTAGTCATGGAATAATGGAGAATGATGGAGAACAGGTCCTGAAATGAGCAGGAACAGGTCCTGGAATGATGGAGAACAGGTTCTAAAATGAGGAGGAACATGTCATGGATTGATGGAAAACAGGTCCTGAAACAAAGGAGAATAAATCCTGGAAAGATAGAGAACAGGTCCTGGATGAATGGAAAACAGGTTCTGGAATGATGGGTCCTAGAATATGGTCGTTTATTAGCAGATCAGATTTTCCCATGTTCTCGGAGAGGCACAATATGCTAAAGCGATTCACCTGCATTTGGACTTTTGAGTGCTTTTTATTGTCGGGATAGGCAGGGATCAGAAGCTGAGAAAAATGTCTTTTGTGGCATGTGAGATTGGATCTTTTCTGCTAGAAAAGCAAAGCTGGTTAACTGGGAAGAGGAACACATGTTTCTGCTTTCTAAAATTATGAATGGTGGAGGCCACTTAAGGTAAGTAAGAGAAGCTTGAATGGAACATGACAGTGGAAAAGAAACCTAGCGTGTGAAATGGTACTGAGAAATGAGGCGGTAAAAGTGATGCATTGGCAAAGTTAAAATTATGACATCTAAATTCAAAATGGACACTTTCAATTTTATAATTTGTTTATCCTACCTTCCGAGGGTCAGCATGCTGCAGTGGTCCAGGTGCTGGATTAGGAGCAGGGAGATTTCTAGTTCGCCCATAGGTGTGGAAGCTCATTGGGTAACCTTGGGCCAGTTACTGTCTATGCCCAAATAAACATCAGTATGTACAGCAAACTGGCTGAGCAACAAAATGAATTTTATTGCATCATGCTTTAATAGCTTTACTAGAAAAGAAGAACAAGGAGGAGGTGGAGGTGGAGGTGGAGGAGGAGGAGGAGGAGGTGGTGGTGGTAGTGGTGGTGGTGGAATAATTTTGGGTAGTATAAATCTTCCAAAACCTCTGAGAAATAGATACTCAAAGTGAGTCAAAGAAAAGTCTCAAGATTTATTACGGATCCAAACCCCAGACTTCAGTCTAATAGTCTATCCACTACACTAGATGTTCAGCCTCTAAAAAGAACCGAGGTGGCGCAGTGGTTAGAGTGCTGTACTGCAGCTACTTAAACTGACTGCTAGTTCAGCAGATCAGCAGATCAAATCTCACCAGCTCAAGGTTGACTCAGCCTTCCATCCTTCCGAGGTGGGTAAACTGAGGACCCAGATTGTTGGGGGCAATATGCTATTTAGTATACTGTCTTTGGTGTAAGCTGCCCAGAGTCCTCAGAGAATGGGCGGCATAGAAATAATAATAATAATAATAATAATAATAATAATAATAATAATAATAATAATAATAATATAAGAAAGAAGTAATTGAGCAGCGAGCTGAAAATTGGAAACACAAAGCTCTGCATGGCCAATACTTGAAAAGTATTGAAGGCAAAACTGACCAGAAACTAACTTGGAACTGGTTAAGATCAGGAGTACTGAAAAAAGAAACAGAAAGCTTTATTTTGGCAGCTCAAGAACAAGCCCTAGCCACAAACTGCATGAAGGCAAAAATTCAACATGTTACCACCAACAGCAAATGCTGCCTCTGCAATGAGAAAGATGAGATAGTCGACCACCTGATCAGTGGGTGCAGCAAAATTTCACAAACTGACTACCTACAACGCCATGACCATGTTGCTAAGATCATTCACTGGAAATTGTGCCAGAAGTTTGGATTTGAGTACAGCAAAAACCACTGGGAACATCAGGTTGAGAAAGTTTTAGAGAATGAGAAACTCAAGATCTTGTGGGACTTTAGGATTCAGACTGACAGGCACTTGGTCCACAACACACCTGACATAACAATAGTTGAAAAGAAAAAAGTATGGTTCATTGACATTGCAATACCTGGTGATGCACGGATTGAAGATAAGCAGCAAGAAAAAAATCACAAAGTACCGGGACTTGCAAATTGAAGTTGAGCGACTGTGGGAAAAGAAATCGTGTGTTGTCCCGATTGTAATTGGAGCCCTTGGAGCAATACCCAAAGGGCTACCCCGCTATTTAGAAATTCTAAAATTGCCGGACTTGAACATTTTGACTCTACAAAAAACCACCTTACTCGGAACAGTTTACATCCTCCAACGATACCTTAACAGTTCCTAGGTCCTTGGTTAGGACTCGAGCTGCTGAGCTATTAACCAGCCTCAAAGGTTAATCTCACTAAAGATTAACTAACAACAACAACAACAACAACAATAATAATAGAAAGAGTGCAGAGAAGAGCAGCAAAGATGATTAGGGGGTTAGAGGCTAAAACGTATGAGGAATGGCTGCAGGAATTGGGTATGTCTAGTTTAATGAAAAGAAGGACTAGGGGTGACATGATAGCAATGTTCCATAAAGAAGAGGAGGTCAATCTATTCTTCAAAGGACCTGAAGCAGGACAAGAAGCAATTCTCCAATAGCTTGTAGGACAAGAAGCAATGGGTGGAAACCAGGGGTGGGTTCTACTTATCTTTATTACCAGTTTGCAATGGGGGCCGTGCGCATGCGCAGAAGCATTTTGATTATGTCAGGGTCGGTAGGCAGAGCCTCCCGCTGGTTTTACTACTGGTTCTATAGAACCGGTGCGAATGGGGGCAACCCACCAGTGGTGGAAACTAATCAAGGAGAGAAACAACCTAGAACTAAGGAGAAATTTCCTGACAGTGAGAACACTTAATCAGTGGAACAACTTGCCTCCAGAAGTTGTGAATGCTGCAACACTGGAAGTTTTTAAGAAGATGTTGGATAACCATTTGTCTGAAGAGGTGTAGGGTTTCTTGCCTGGGCAGGGGGTTGGACTAGAAGACCTCCAAGGTCCCTTCCAACTCTGTTATTCTATTCTGTTCTGTTCTGTTCTGTTCTGTTCTGTTCTGTTCTGTTCTGTTCTGTTCTGTTCTGTTCTGTTCTGTTCCGTCCCATCCTGTCCTGTCCCGTTCTGCTCCATTCTACCTGCACCCACATTTCTCTGTCTGGAAAAAGTCTTCTGAATTTCATTTGCACCAAAGGAAACCTGAGAAGTGGATAGGACAGTTAAAGGCAGAACATCCACAGATATCTTTGTCCCCTAAACCCAATGAATGCAACAACTTTAATCTCTATCTGTGTGAATTTTTTTTTTCCTTTGAAACATTTTTCTCTCTTCAGGGGGGAACACCCCCCCCCCCCGGAAAACAGATTTTCTTTTATCAGATTGAGTGAGAACGGTGGAGATAAAAAACAGTGTCATTTTTCTGCTTAGTTGTGTTCCGCAACAGAAAAGTCGAGGTAGCCTGGCTGGCTGATTGCAAAGGCAAGCAGGCGACACCCTTCAACGCTGCAATGTCAGGACTTGTGTACAGGTCAGTCCTCAACTTATAATCATTCATTGAGCGACTGTTCAAAGTTGCAACAGCGCTAAAAAAAGTGACTTACGAAAATGTTTTTCACATATACGACTGTTGCAGCCAGTGGTGGGTTTTAAATGATTTAACAACGGGTTCTCTGCCCTAATGACCGGCTGGGTGGGTGTGGCCTTGGTGGGCGTGGCCAGAGTGTGTGACAGGCAGCACTCGGCCTTCTGCATCCCCCTGGGAGCAAAAACAGACCATGGGGGAGGGATGCGCTGCCCCCCCGTCCCCCATTTTGGGCCTAGTACGCCTCCCTGCAGCCTTCTCGGAGTGGAAATGGGCACACACTCCCGTACCCTGTTTTGGGCCTAGAAGGCCTCACTGCAGCCTCCTGGGAGTGAAAACAGGTCACGGGGGGGGGGGGGCGACGCACGGCACCCCTCTGTGCCCCATTTTGGGTTTAGGAGGCCTTCCTGCAGCCTCCTGGGAGCGAAAATGGGTAGCGGGGGGAAGGGGCGTGCAGCACCTCCCTCCATGCCCCATTTTGGGCCTAGGAGGCCTCCCTGTACTTATCTGGGAGCCAAAATGGGGCACATGGGGTGTCCTGGAAGGGGTGGGGTGGGAAGGGGAGGGGCTAGTCAGCAATTTAATTACCAGTTCACCCAAACCTACCCGAATCCACCCGAACCAGCTGAATCCCACCACTGGTTGTAGCGTTCCCGGGGTCACATGGTCCAAATTTGGCAACTGGCATGTATTTATGAGAGTTGCAGCGACCTAACTTAGCAACTGCCATGGTTCACTTAACAACTGTGGCAAGAAAGGCCGTAAAATGGGTCAAAACTCACTTAACCACCGTCTCGTTTAGCAACATAAACTTTGGGCTCAGTTGTGGCCATAAGTCACGAGGACTATCTGTATAAGCCTGGTTCCCTCCCTATCAATTTAGCAATTGCTGTGATTCACTTAACAACCGTGGCAAGAAAGGTCGTAACATGGGACAAAACTCACTTAACCACTGTCTTGCTTAGCAACTCAAATTTCAGGCTCAACTATGGCCATAAGCTGTAATTCTTTCGGGGAGAGAATCGAAGGCTGATATGGATGGAGCCGCTACAGATGTTGGGATCTCAGAAGTAGCTGTGCTTCTCTTGTTCTTTAGAGACAAAATTTAGAAATAAGTTCATTCTTACTGAAAGTCTGTAGAGATTCTCAGTCATTCAGGTTGTGGTTGTCCCAAAGATGCAACTGGACTTTCTGGTTTTTTCTTCTTTGAAAATGTTTTGCTTCTCACCCACAAAGCTTCTTCAGCTTTGACTGAATGGTGGGGAATGGAAGGATTTATATTCCTTGCAGACAGCTGGTCATTTGCATCCTTTTAGAGGGCCGTTGAAGCACTTGGAGGTTTGTTTGTGTCCTCAGGGTCACCTGAGTAATGCTCCTGATTCCTGGAGTCTGCAATTTTTCTTATGGAAATCCGTTCCTACTCCCACACCATTCAAAGGGTGTTCATCCCAAATTCTACAGCTAAAAGTCTGTAGAGATTCTCAATCATCCAGGTCAGTGTTTCCCAAACTTGGGAACTTCAAGATGTATGGACTTCAACTCCCAAAATCCCACAGCCAGCCATGCTGGATGGGGAATTCTGGGAGTTGAAGTCCACACTTCTTAAAGTTCCCAAGTTTGGGAAACACTGATCCAGGTCATGGTTGTCCCAAAGATGCTTTTTTTAAGGTGGAAATTGGACTTCCTTGTTTTTTCTTTGAAGACGTTTCGCTTCTCATCCAAGAAGCTTCTTCAGCTCTGATAGGATAGTGGGGAATGGAAGGATTTATATTCCTTGCAGACAGCTGGACATTTGCATCCTTTTAGAACAGGGGTGTCAAACTCAAGGCCCTGGGCCTGGCCTGCAGGATGCTTAGATCTGGCCCACGGGGAAACCCTGGAAACAGTGAAAATGTGGTCCGCAGTGCCTCTGCCAGAGAAAACAGAGCTCTGTTTTTACTGGCAGAGGGTTGCAGAAAGCTGTCGCAGCCGAAAACGGAGCTCAGGAGCCTGTTTTTCCTGGCAGAGTGCTGTGTGCGGCTCTCCCAAGCTTCATTTTCGCTGGCAGAGGGTCGCAGGAGGCCATTGCAGCCAAAAAAGGAGCTTGGGAGCCAGCTCAGGCCGCCACAGACGCCTCTGACACGAATGATGTCAAGCTGGCCACACCCACTCTGGCCACATCCACCCCAGCCCCCTGAGGTCAAACACAACCCTGATGCAGCCCTCAATGAAATTGAGTTTGACACCCCTGTTTTAGAGAGTCGTTGAAGCACTTGGAGGTTTACCTCAGGCTCACCTGAGTTGTGCTCCTGGTTCCTGCAGTCTGCAATTCCTTTCTTACTGTAAAATGGGGGTTCTGCTCAGTGGTGAAATCTAATTTTTTTTACTACCGGTTCTGTGGGCGTGGTTAGGTGGGCATGATGTGGCTTGGTGGGCGTGTCAGGGGAAGGATACTGCAAAATTTCCATTCCCACCCCACTCCAGGGGAAGGATACTGCAAAATTCCTATTCCCTCCCCACTCCTGGGGGAAGGATACTGCAAAATCTCCATTCCCACCTCACTCTGGTGCCAGCCAGAGGTAGTATTTGATGGTTCTCCGAACTACTCAAAATTTCCGCTACCGGTTCTCCAGAACCTGTTGGATTTCACCCCTGGTTCTGCTGTTTTAAGCTGCTGGTGGTCACCATCCTGTCTTTGGGCATGGGAGATTTTGTGCGCAATACCCAGCCCGGCATTTGCTACGAAGGATTTGTTTCAGATTTATGACGGGGCCTGCAGGGAGAAAAAGCACTACTTAATGAGGCCGAATCACATACAGCAACGCAACGATGAACAATGAACCCCTCAGCTGGAAGCCAAATCGGAGACTCGGGCAAATGTTAACATTTATACAACAAATCATCAGGTGCTAAGAAGCGTTCATTTTTCATGCCAAGACACCAGGGAAAATAAATGCTTCTCAACTTTTCTTTTTCTTTTTTTTTCATTCATTGTTTGGTCTCCTTTGAAGAGAAGTTTTCATTTGGCGGGGTTTACTTTCAGAGGTAAGTCAGGAGGGGCAGATTTTTCAAAATGCTCACATCGATCACGCTTTCTAGAGCAAATCTGGAATTTTCTTGGCTGGTCTAACTATAAGGGATCCTCGATGTGAAACTACAATTGGTTCTTATGTCTCTAAAAAGACTCTAAAACTCAAGAAAGATAGGGGTGAAGGTTCATTCTCCTAGCTTGTGGGTTGGTTTCTGAATGTTTCGTTATACCAGGCTAGGTGACATCTTCAGCGGAGTTTAGGGGATGTCAGTGTCCGTATTCATCTGTTTATAAGGGCTTCAGGTGTGGGTGTGTCAAATGAGAGTTTTGTGTCATGCCCTCGTCGGAGCCTGAATCTGCGGAAGAAGATGAGCCATGACTGGAGCAGACGGAGATCAAGGGGGTGGCTTTGTTGGCTTGGGAAGAAAATGGGGAGGAGCAGGCCCAGTCAGACCAGGTCCTCTCAGGATTAGAACAGTTTATAGGCAGGGAGGAAGGGGGGAAGGATGACCAAGACAGGCTAAGCAGTGAACATGAGAGAAAAGAACTCAGGCAATGAGCAAGGGCCACCCGCTCCTGATCTTCGAGCATGGAGAGTGGAGAGAAGGCGAGAACAGCGCAGACTGACCTGACTACTTGAGAGGAGAGCACCCCACCCCTCTTCACAAGGCACACCTGGGGACTGACACTTAAGGAAACACTGTGGGGAGGGGGATCTGTCGGAAACAAATGTTGAATTCCTGGAGTGTTGAGTGGTGACGTTTGAACTTTCCTGAGTTTCTTGCATTCTTTCTGGTTTTCTTGCTTTACAGCCATGGTGCTCACAGCATTGGGCTGGATTATTTGCAGTCAGAGGCTGCTTGAGGTGTGGGTGGGTGTCATCACTTTGCTCTGGGACTTACCAGAAATGTGGGAGCCTTTGGGGAAAATTTGGAGCAATAAAGGGGCGGTTTCCTGACTGAGCAGGGGGTTGCACTCTGTTATTCCAGGACCAGAATTTTTTTGGCTAAGCAAGGTGGTTAAGTGAGTTGCACATAATTTTATGACCTTTTTTTGCCACAATTGGTAAGTGAATCATTGCAGTTATTAAGGGAATCACACAGCCATTACATGATTCCAGTTTTTCCCATTGATTCTGCTTATCAGAAGCGCGAAGATCACAAATGGCAATCACATGACCCCAGGATGCTGCAACTATCATAAATATGTGCCGGGTGCCAAGTCTGTAACATAAAATATTGTTAGGACCCTCAGGAAAAATGTTATTAAACTTGTTTGAAGACTGGAGTAAAAAGAGCAACTGTGTTAGTTTAGTGTCTGTTAAAACACTTAGGTGTAAAATATTCATTGACCTCTCTGAAATAATTTGAAATTCCAAATTATTACTTCAGTTGGTCTCATTTTTACAAGCCACTAGACAATCCGTGTCCTGTTGAGTCATTGTTTCAGAAATATTTCCTTACCTACGTGTAATACAAGTAAGTAATAATACTTACTTGTTCAGCAGGCTGAGGCAAAGAGGCAGTCCCGGAACCAGCGAAATCTGGGGGCTGGGCGGGGGACAGAATGTATCTGCCCTCAGTGTGGAAGGGATTGCCACTCTCAAATTGGCCTTTTTAGTCACACCAGATGCTGTTTTAGGACCTCTTTCCAGAGCACGATACCATAGTCTCTTGAGACTGAACGATGCCAATGACAATTTCCTTACCTAAACAGAGAAACAGAATGACCAAAGATGAGCCAAAAAGCAGGAAGCGGAATAAGGAGTGATTTCTGATTTCCTGCCAGCCTCCCCATTGTGTTTCCTTGTGGGAAGCTGGCAAGGAGTATCAGAAATTTCCCTCCCTCCCTCCCTCCCTCTCTCTCCTTCCTTCTCCTTTCCTTCAAAGGGAATGGGGGGATTGTGAGACTGCCTGGGAAACTGTCACAAAACATTGAAAGTGAAGCTCCTGGGACCGGAGCAGCCTCTCAGCAGTATAGCAGCAGCCAGTAGCACTGCACTGAAGCAGCTACAATTTTCTATAATTTCATTCCCTTGGGAGTTATGGGTCCCAGATTTTGGATCTATTCAGTAGGTTGGCCAACTTGAGGTACCTTGATTGAAAAATTGTTGCCCTGTGATGTACCATTTTATTCAATTAAAAGTCATGATGAGAGTTTTATTAGTATACAGATGACCAAATTAAGTAGCTTATCTTCCTTCCTTCCTTCCTTCTCCCTTCATCCCTCCCTCCCTTCCCTCCTCACTCCCTCTCCTCCCCCTCCTCCTGCTCCTTCTTATAATTCACCTTACTACGTTGACAAGTACTGTAATCTTTAATTGGTTTAATAAGAATTTTAATTAATTAACTATTATCTACTTGATAAATCAAAATGGCAATTTTGACTGATGAGCCAGAAAGGTAAAGAGATTTTGTTTATTAAGTTAATCTTTTTTAATGCCAAGTTGTTTCTGGAATGGGGAATAAGAATGACAGCATTACAGATGACTGCTATTATCAAAATAAGTAATAGATTCCCTTTATTAAACTGCAAGTCCCTTCCCTGTCACCTCTGCAGCCCCAAATAAGTTTCAAGAATCCCAATAACAAGGTAAAGGCAGCAGACCTTTGGGGATTGAGAACAGTGCGTTTTGTGCTCTGCGGCTATCAGAGGGCTACAAATTCTGAAATAATTACTTTTTGTCGACTGGATTTTTGTCCGATGCAATTAGCCAGTTTAAAAATGCTTTCCTCACCGAAAGATGCATCATTTTAATGACCCTCTTTTTAAAGATTAAACTGCATTGTCTAAACTCAGTTTTTCTGCCAATAAAAATTGGTACCCAGGCTGTGCCTAACAGCCAAGAGCTGACGTAAAACAAACACTGTACGAGCAAAAACCAAAAGTCCTCTGAAGGGCTGTCCCCCCCAAAAACAAGACGGCTAAAATTTTGGGGACCGATGACAACAGTTCTTGAGGGGCAAGAACATCTGATCCAGATGTGGTATTCAGTTGGTTCGGACCGGTTCATGCGAACCAGTAGCAGAGATCCCCCGGCTCCAAGTTGTGCTATTTAGGCGCATTTTCAAGGCCAGGACCATGCGCAGGTGGCACGTGAGCGAGCAAAGTGCATGTGTGGAAGCCTGGGATAGCAGTGGTGGGTTGCCCCCAGTTTGCACCGGTTCTATAGAACCAGTAGTAAAACCGGCGGGAGACTCCGCCCACCAACACTGACATCATCAGAACGCTTCTGCACATGTGTTTGCTCATGTGTGTGCCACCCCGTTATGAACTGGTAGTAAAGGTAAGTAGAACCCACCCCTGCGGGATAGCATATGTGGATAGCATGCACGAAGCAACCATGTGTCCGCACAGTGAACTGGTGGTAAAGGTAAGTGAAACCCCTGATCCGATCCGTGGAAAGTATCTGAACGATGGGGCCTGGTGACTCAGCAGACTGATAGCATTGTGATTAACATTCAGCTACCTGCAATTACTGCAAGTTCGAATCTCACCAGGCTGAAGGTTGACTCAGCCTTCCATCCTTTCTAAGGTAGGTAAAATGAGGACCCAGATTGTGGGGGCAATAAAATGACTTTGTATAAATATACAAAAGTATGAAGGCTATTGCTTAACGCATTGTAAGCTGCCCTGAGTCTCCGGAGAAGGGCGACATATAAATCAAATAATAATTTTAAAAAAACGATGAAAAGAAAGTCCACCTAGATGACGATGTTGATGATGATGATGATGATGACAACGATGCCTTTGAATCTGTCTTGACCCTTGGCAACTGCCTGGACTATTCTCTGCAGTTTTCTTGGCAACTTTTTCAGTACTGGGTTGTTCTGGCATTTTTCCCAGGACTTACAGAGAAGGACTGGTCCAAGGACACCCAGCTGAATTCATGCCTAAGGCAGCACTAAAACTCACAGTCTCTTGGTTTCTAGTCTGGTGCTTTAACCGCTGCACCAGATTGGGTCTTATTCAGCCTATAATTGTGTCGTTACAGGTTTACGTCCACAATCAAGCCCAAAATTTCAGTTGTGAAGGGAAGCGTTTGTTAAGTGAATTTTGCCCCATTTTATGACCTTTCTTGCCACGGTTGTTAAGTGAATCACTGCAGTCGTTAAGTTAGTAACCTGGTTGTTAAGTGAATCTGGCTTCCTCATTGCTTGTGAGAAGGTCGCAAAAGGGGATCACATGACCATCATATTGATGGTCATCAATATGAACCAGTTGCACCTGAATTTTGATCACGTCATCATGGGGATGCTACAAAGGTCATAACTGGGGGGGAAAGGTCATAAGTCACTTTTTCTGTGACTTTGAATGGTCACTAAGTGAACTGTTGTAAATCGAGGACTACCTGTATTTATTAAAATATTTAGATATTGCTTCTTACACCTCTGAAAAAAATCCAGCAGTGGTTTACAATGCTACAAAAGAAAAACAAAAGTAGTAGGACAAAGAGATTTTTCAGATGCTTTTGTTGTGCCCCAGCTACGGACCCCAAAGAACGCAGCACACACAAAGTCCGTACAAATCTTAGTTTACTAATTAAGGACTACTACTGAGCTTTCTCAGTAGTTGTTCGAACACAAGTACAGTTTAAATCAGTCTTTTCTGAACAAGGGCTGTTAATTTAACTTCATTAATAGCCGACAAGAATCCAAAGAATAATAACTCAATTCTGAGGCACAGTATTTCAGATAACCGTAATCTTACTGTGGTTGGCAGAATGCCCAGAAGCAATTTGCAGGAAAACTGACAAGAGAGAAACAAGAGCCAAACCAAACGTTTCTGAAATCAAGACGCAAAGGAATATGAACGAAGTTGTTTCCTGCAAATTGCATCAGTCGTCGTCCTTCCTTAAATAGGCTAGGGGAGTGGCCAATTACCCCCAAGCCTTATTCTCGAGGAGAACTCCTTCTGAGGAGCCGCTCCAGCCTTTTAACAGCTCTGCGTGCTCGTGCATCGAGAAGAGGCTCCTCCTCTTCTTCCTCTTCACTTATGGGAGCTTCTGGAGGTTCTGAAGGCCCTGGCTGAATCCCCGCCTCTGGCACCACATCTTCTCCAGCCTCTTCATTGTCTGACTCGAGTGCCAGCTGCACAGGCTGTTGGCGCAGCACCACACCAGTCTCCTCGCTGTCGGAATCAGCTACTAACTGCACAGGCCACTGACGGGCCACAATATCTATGGACAACACATGTGCTGTGCTGCAGTGACTTTAAGGTACCAAACTATTTAACCTGTATGTTTTATCTGCATATTGATTCTTCCAAACAATGATCAGATACATGCATACCTATCACAGTGATCCCTTTTTGATTAAATATAGCAAAGGGGTAAAGAATAGTAACCCAAAGGGATTAAATTATGAGATTAAAAAGAGAAGGAATTAGAGTTCTACAGCAAACATCCATAAATCACCCATTAGGTTTTTATAATCAAGGGTGAACTTGAATCCAGGTCTTGCAGGTCCTAGTTCAGCCTCTAAACCCATGGTGACGAACCTATGGCACACGTACCAGAGCTGGCACGCAGAACCCTCTCTGTGGGCACGCGAGCTGTCGCCCCAGCTCAGCTCAGCCATGCATATGCATGTACCTCCCGCCAGCCAGCTGGTCTTCAGGTCTCTGCAGTGCATGCGCGGGAGGTGGGGTGCATGCGGGGGTGCTGTGCACACATGTGTAGGGTGAGGCACATTGCATTTTGGGGGTGCGGGCGCATGCAGTTGCACATGCATGCATTTGGGCACTCAATCCAGAAAAAGTTAGCCATTAGTGCCCTAAACTATTACACTGTATTGACTCTCTCACAACATACAAACAGGCTCAACCATAGTTTCAGCTAGGAAAATATGAGCATCCTACATCAAGCCAAGTCTTAAAATGCCAGAGAATTCCTGGAAGCCTGGCACTCAGACAAATCAGCCATCAGCAAGCACATAGAGATAAACAACATCTACATATCACTCAAAAGAGGCAATCAAAAGGCCCAAAAGGAAACTGAAAGACCAAAGCACCTCCTTACCAACAATCAACAATTAGATGAGAAGAGATTAACACCAAGATTAATACCAGACCAATATTCGTGCACCAAACAATTCCCAAATCAAGGAACTACCAACACAGACAAACACAAGCTAACAGTAAACGGTCTGATCAAGGAACCACCAAGAACACTGACAGGGCAATCCACCAGTATATAAAAATAAGAGCAAACCCCACCTCCCTTCTAGCACCGATGATGTTATCTAGTTTGGTAATGCAACATCTGCAAGAAAACAACCAATCACAGAAAGCACCAAGCACCCTACTCTTATTTTTGACTCTTTCGTTTGAAGAAAACTGTAGGATGTGATCACATGTCATCCAATACTGTCAACCCAAGCACAGATTAATGCTTGGGCTTTCCAAGGTTTTTAGTTCAAGTCTAGGGGGTTTTTGGCAACAAACTTAGAAGGCAGTTTATTCATCAAGATCAAACCTGTATCTGTGTCAAATGCCGGGGAAATTGGAAGATTCAAGCAGTTCAAATGGGTATAAAGCTTTAGCTTAAGTTCAGCTTCTACAAGAATCTGAACTACTAACAGTCAAGAGAATTTAGCAGGGGTTAAGAAATGAATTCAAGATGAACTGGACTTTGAACTGTTATGGGTGCACAGGGACTCATGACTGATGACATGTTTGACCCCTCCCTTGGGATTAGCCTGATCTTCTCCTATAATTGGCTTTCTTTCTTTCTTTCTTTCTTTCTTTCTTTCTTTCTTTCTTTCTTTCTTTCTTTCTTTCTTTCTTTCTTCCTTCCTTCTTTCTTTCTTTCTTTCTCTTTCTTTCTTTCTTTCTTTCTTTCTTTTTTCCTTCCTTCCTTCCTTCCTTCTTTTGCTGAATGATTTAATAGTGGAGGAAAAAATAAATAAAAATCACAGATAATAAAAACAGGCCCACTGAAAACTTTGTCTATCAATTAATGTTTTTATTTATTTCATTGGTCCTTCTTTCTCTACTTCACCCCATTCCATCCCCCATTTCTTGCAGAAGTAAAATTAAAATAACGGAGTTGATCTCTCTTCCTTCTTTTGAACTTCGCTGCTTAAGCGGTGAATTTTTTCCTGTTGTTTCTGCAACTCAGCCTTCGTGCCGTTATTGAAAAAAAAAATTCCAATCTTCAAGTTTCTAATTATTTCTGACTGTGTATCTTAGCTCTAGCTTTCCTGCTTAATCTTTAATTCTCCTCTCTTATTTCACTATATTAAAAAGTCTACAGCAGCCTTCCTCAGCATATCTCTCTCCCAATGGGCTGGATTTCGATTTGTGTCGGATAGAAGATATGGCAGGTGAAGTTCAGAACATCTGGAGGGCTTCAGATTGAAGAAGAGCAATCTAATCTTTAAGAAAGAAATGGCAGATAAATAACAATACCGCCCTCTCATTTTATCCGCTTGGATATCACAGTAATTCATTACTACACTTTCTTTAAAACTTTGATCAAGAGGATATCGGTGATGATTCGGCTTGTTTCTGTCGTGGCTGGTAGTGGAGAGGAAAAGCTCATGTCAGCATTGGAAGCCATATTAGTCCAGAAGCTTCCATGCTGCCATCTTCTCATGTGTGGGAAAGTAGGAGGAGGGATTTAGTAGAGGGGTTGTTTGTAGACATAATAACATTCTTCCTGTCAGTCAAGATCAGAGCGATCCGGCATCTGAAGAAGGAGTGGTTGGAGTGCTGAGTCGAGATGAGATGGACGTTGATTGGAGCATGTGATCGACTGAGGAGTGAGGGGATGGTTTGGGGTGTTTTGATTTACTGAGGGAAAACCTGGAATTCTCAGATCTGGATTTTCCCAGATGTGCCAGTTTACCTATTCTAGTAAAGAGAACTTTGGAAAATGCTTGCTTCCGCGTCTTTACACGGAGTTGGGGTTTTCTGGAACGCTGACAGCTCACATTTCTGATCTTAAACATCTGTGGTCTTAAATTCCTTTCAAATTATAAATGGCTCCTTTTCTGTTATTGGTCATTCCAACAACCTTTTCAGGGCGTCAGTTCTTAATCAATCTAATCCAGCCTCCAGCGACAACCAGTGACATTTTTTTTTTGATGCCGTGGAGATAGGATTTTGGGAACACAACAAATAGGGTCTTCTTGAATGGGAAAAAATAGATGGTCAGTTAACTCAACAAATGTGCATCATTTATTCATTCATTTATTATTAAGAAAATTTACATGGCTGCCCAACTCACTTGGGGTGACTCCGGGCGGTTTACAGAAATTAAAACCCAATAAACCTCCACCTTCCCTGGCGACAATAATCAAATGAGAATCTTGATGGGCTCCATATCATTCTGGGGTTCCCTGGCCTATTGGAAAACCATGTCTTCAGGACTTTTTGAAAAAGTGTTAAAGTAGGAGCCAATTTTATATCTGCAGAAATGATGTTCCACAGGGAAGGACCCACCACGGAGAAGGCCTTCTTCTTGGTCCTACCACAAAGAAGGATCTTCTTTTCGGTTCTACCACAGAGAAGGCCCTTCTTCTTGGTCCGTTCTTCTTGGTCCTACCACAGAGAAGATCATTCTTCTTGGTCTCCTCATAAAGAAGGCCCTTCTTCCCATCATAGAGAAGGCCCTTCTTCTTGGTCCCTTCTTCTTGGTCCTACCACAGAGAAGATCATTCTTCTTGGTCTCCTCATAAAGAAGGCCCTTCTTCCTGGTCCCATCATAGAGAAGGCCCTTCTTCTTGGTCCCTTCTTCTTGGTCCTACCACAGAGAAGGCTCTTTTTCTTGGTCTCCTCACAGACAAGGCTCTTCTTCTTGATCCTACCACAAAGAAGGCCCTTCTTGGTCCTATCATAGAGGAGGCCCTTCCTCTTAAGGTCCTCTAGACCTTAAATTTTTGGCTCCATTTTGATTATTGGTCGAGGACTACCTGTAATAAAATAGGCGGACAAATCCAGTCTGAACACCTGGCTGACTGTGCATTGAATAATAATAATAATAATAATAATAATAATAATAATAATAATAATCATCATCATCATCTAAAAATTAAGAATAATAATAATAATAATAATAATAATAATAATAATAATAATAATAATAATAATAATAATAATAAGCTAAAAATAATAAAAATAAGCTGAAGATGACGAATGAGACTTCGTTGAAACATCGCCAAGACACTTCCAATTTTACATGGGAGAAAACCCGAATAACCAAAGACCTACATACAAACACCCGCGAAAACCTCAGAAAACAAACATGTAGCGTATGTATATACTTTTGAGAGCAAGCAACAGAATTTCATTTTTAATGTGTGCAAAGAAAAGAAAATGACAGTAAAGGTTATCTTTAATCTAGGAAGGACAACTCTGTAATCTTCTTAAAATCCAACATTCTGGACAGAGAGGTTTAAAAGAGGCATGAGGACACAGATAAACCCCCAAGTGGCCTCAAGAACTCTCAGAGAGAGTACTAATGACCAGATGACTGCAAATAAATATAATCCTTCCAACCCACCCACCCCCTCCCAATCCTGCACAGCTAATCCTTCCATTGCCACCACAATCCTGCCAGAAACAATGAAGCTTCTTGGATGAGAAGCAAAACATCTTCCTCAAGGGAAAAATACTCCCATTACTTTTTGAAAAAGCACCTTTGAGACAATCTTAAAATGAGATTTCTCGACCCATGGACGCCCATCCTATAAGGATCATCACCTCAAGGAACCATTCTACTTAGAAACCAAAATTCACCAGCTGGATCATGTTCATTTCTCCTTCATCACACTAGAACTGAAGGTCACTCACAAAAACTGACTGAGAAGTAATTCAAGAAACACACACACACAAAAGTACTTATTCACTTAACTTATGGAGTTGCTGCCTTGAATTCTAATGGTGGCTTCTAACTTAAATACTCAGTCCTAGGCTACATTAACAGAAGGATAGAATCAAGATCACGTGAAGTATTAATACCGCTTTATAATATCTTGGTAAGGCCACACTTGGAATATTGTGTCTAATTTTGGTTGCCATGATATAAAAAAGATGTTGAGACTCTGGAAAGAGTGAAACTAAGATGATTAGGGACTGAAGACTAAAACATAGGAAGAATAGTTGCGGGAACTAAATATGGTCACTCATGCTCTCGTTACTTCCCGCCTGGACTATTGCAATGCTCTCTACATGGGGCTCCCCTTGAGGAGCACCCGGAGGCTCCAGCTGGTCCAGAATGCGGCCGCACGGGTGGTTATGGGAGCGACATGACGCTGCCATGTGACCCCCCCTCCTGCGCGAGCTGCACTGGCTCCCGGTGGTTTTCTGTGTGCTCTTCAAGGTTTTGGTTACCACCTTTAGAGCGCTCCATGGCATCGGACCGGGGTATTTACGAGACTGCCTTCTGCTACCAATAGCCTCTCACCGACCAGTACGCTCCCATAGAGAGGAGCTCCTTAGGATGCCATCAGCCAAACAGTGTCGACTGGCGGCCCCCAGGGGGAGAGCCTTCTCTGTGGGGGCACCTACCATCTGGAACGAGCTCCCCCCAGAGATACAGAGGATCCCAGACCTGTGCACGTTTCGTCAAAACTTTTTTATTTCAGCAGGCTGGCCTGGTCTAACTCTCCTCTTTTAAATTTTTAATTCGTGATTTTATAAATTGGGTGTTTTAATCTGTGTTTCGGCCAAAACATTTAATAATTTTAAGGGATTTTTAATATTTGTATTATCTGTATTTTATCTTGGCTGTTCACCGCCCTGAGTCCTTCGGGAGTAGGGCGGTATAGAAATTTGATTAATAAATAATAAATAAATACATAAATAAATAATGAAAAGAAGGACTAGGGTGTGACATGATAGCAGTGTTCCAATATCTCAGGGGCTGCCCCAAAGAAGAGGGAGTCAAGCTATTCTCCAAAGGACCTGATAATAGGACAAGAAGCAATGGGTGGAAACTAATCAAGGAGAGAAGCAACTTAGAACTAAGGAGAAATTTCCTGACAGTTAGAACAATTAATCAGTGGAACAACTTGCCTCCAGAGGTTGTGAATGCTCCAACACTGGAAATTTTTAAGAAGATGTTGGATAACCATTTGTCTGAAGTGGTGTAGAGTTTCCTGTTTATGCAGGGAGTTGGACTAGAAGGCCTCCAAGGTCCCTTCCAACTCTGTTATTCTGTTAAATATCTATCTATCTATCTATCTATCTATCTATCTATCTATCTATCTATCATCTATCTATCTGTCTATCATCTATCTATCTATCTATCTATCTATCTATCTATCATCTATCTATCTATCATCTATCTATCTACCTATCTATCGATCTATCTATCTATCTATCTATCTATCTATCTATCTATCATCTATCTATCTGTCTATCATCTATCTATCTATCTATCCTAGTCATTCATCTATGCTATGACTTCATCCATCCATTTCACCATCTATCTGCTGAGATAGTCTTCTGCCTGAAGAGTAGACCAAGATGTTGACTCTTTTCCTTATGTTTTCATTAATTAGGAGGAAGTGTAGAGGTAACGAAGGACTCCCTGGATGCTTGAGCAGTCATTTCTCACTGTCAAGTTAGACGCAGCAGCAGGCAGAGACCGACGCCCCATAAGACATGCAAGTATTCACAGTCAGCACAGTTTTTCACAAATGTTAAAGGAGGAGCTCTCCTGATAAAGTTAAGGCTATCTGTGGGCACGTTTAGTGGGTCATTTCTGATGGAGAGATTTAAGCACAAACAGTGGGTCTCTCTAGTGTCATATTGTGATTTCCTTCCTTCCTTCCTTCCTTCCTTCCTTCCTTCCTGCCTGCCTGCCTTCCTTCCCTCCCTCCATTCCTCCTTCCTTCCTTCTTCCCTCCCTCCCTCCCTCCTTACTTCTTTCTTCCCTCCTTCCTTCCTTCTTTCCTCCTTCCCTCCGTTCCTCCTTCCTGCTCTTCCTTCCTTCTTTCCTTCCTTCTTCCCTCCCTCCCTCCCTCCCTCCCTCCCTTCACTTGTGGTGAACATACCTAATAGTCCTTCCTCCTCCTATTTTGCTCACAACAATCCTGTCAGGTAGGTTGGGCTGAGAGTGTGTGTGACCGGCCCAAGATCACCCAACTAGCTTTCATGCCTAAAATGAATCTAGAGCTCACAGTCTCCTGGTAATTTATTTATTTATTTTATTTATTTATTTATTAAATTTTTATACCGCCCCCTCTCCCGAAGGACTCGGGGCGGTGAACAGCCAGAATTAAAAACACACAATACAAATATTAAAATACATTAAAACAAGATTAAATTATTTTAGGCTTCTCCAATTTAAAACCCCTTAACCCATAAAATTCACCCAATTAAAAATTTTTAACCCAGCCCAGCTTGCTGAAATAAAAAAGTCTTCAGGGCCCGGCAGAAGGTCCGGAGGTCCGGGATTAGTCGTATCCCTGGGGGTAGCTCATTCCAGAGGGCGGGTGCCCCCACAGAGAAGGCTCTTCCCCGGGGGGTCGCCAGCCGACATTGCCTGACAGACGGCACCCTGAGGAGACCCTCTCTGTGGGAGCGTGTTGGCCGGTGGGAGGTTATCGGAGGCAGAAGGTGGTCTCGTAAATAACTGGGTCCTAAGCCATGGAGCGCTTTGAAGATGAGAACCAACACCTTGAAGAGCACTCGGAAGACCACTGGAAGCCAATGCAGCTTGCGCAGGAGAGGTGTCACGTGGGAGCGCCATGTCGCCCCTATAAGCTAGCTTTCCTGCCTAAAGCAGCACTAGAACTCACTGTCTCCCAGTTTCTATCCTGGTGCCTTTAATCACTAGACCAAGGTATCTATGATACAGAGCAGAAAAATAATTAATAAACTGAAATCCCTGGGAGGGGGGTAGTTATGATTCCAAATCCATCAACGATTAATTAAAAAAAGAAAATACCCACATCCCATCAGGGACTTCATGGCCAGCTGGGGAATTCTGGAAGTTAAGTCCACAGATCTTCAAACGTGCCAAACTTTGAGAGGCACTAATCTAGATTATAATTCTTACAGTAATTTGCAAGAGTTCCAAACACCCTAAACTAAAACAAAGTTTGTTCTAAATTTGTTTAGAGTCATGCTTCTTACTACTAAAACTCCATCTATATTTCACTTTTCAGTGGCTAGCTATGAAAAATTGCAAATCCCTGCTCCGTGGGAATTTTGTCATGGCTTTGCTAGCCCTGAACGGCAAAAAGTAAGACTACGAACCAGTGGTGGGTTGCTTCCAGTTCGCACCGGTTCGCAAGAACCGGTAGTAAAAATTTGTGGTCATTCGGAGAACCAGTAATAACATTGGCTGGCCATGCCCCTGAACCGATCCCCAGCCCGGTCGCCGCTCGCTTACCCTGCCCACCTCATCAGAGGCTTTTTTTTTTTTTTTACTTTTAAAAGCATTTTTTCTACAACCTCTTCCATCGAAAAAAAGCCTCTGATGATCGCGCGGCTCAGCTGGGATCTTCAGAGGCTTTTAAAAGCATTTTTTTCTGCAACCTCTTTGGCTGAAGAGGTTGTAGAAAAAAAATAATGCCTTTAAAAGCCTCTAAAGATCCCAGCTGTGTTGCCTGATCATCAGAGGCTTCTAAAAGCATTTTTTTTCTGCAGCCTCTTAAGGTTGTAGAAAAAACGCTTTTAAAAGTAAAAAAAAAAAAAAAAAGTTGGCCACATCCACCCAGTCACATTACTCCCACCACCAAGCCATGCCCACAAAATAAGCCACGCCCACAAAACCGGTAGTAAAAAAATTTAGAACCCACCCCTGCTACGAACCATAGGTCATATTTCGAAGAAAAAAAAAAAAAGAGCATTCCACCTGTTCTTTTTTTAACCCAAAGTATCAAAAGGAAGAAAGGAAGGTTCTATGTTCCAGATAAAATCCTTCACTCTACTAGATTAGAAATAGATGTAAAGGACCAACTGTCGTATTGAGCTACATTCAGGTAGCCTTTGAGTTACAACCAGAACTTAGATTGCTAAGCAAGGTGGTTGCTAAGTAAGTGACCCCCAATTTTACAACCTTTTTTTTTTGCCCTGGTTGTTAAGTGAATCAATGAGGTCAAGCGAAAAATGTGGTTGTTAAGCAAATCGGACTTTCCCCCATTGACTTTTTTGTTGGAAGCCAGCTGAACAGGTCTCAAATGGAGATCACTGCAACCATCGCAAATACATGCTGGCTGCCAGGCACCCAAATTATGATCACATGGTCATGGGGATTCTGTGACAGTCGTAAGTGTGAGAAAAAGTTGTAAGTCACTTTTTAAAATGCCGCTGTAACTTTGAATGGTCAGTAAATGAGGGGTTGTAAGTCAAGGACTTACAATCACTCGCAAGATTAACAGTTCAATCCTAGGTAGCAGGAGATATTTCTCTCTTAGGGAGCAAAGAAAAAATATCTGCTGTGAACTCCTCATAGGCATCAGGAAGGGCATCCAGGCAGTAAATGCTTAACTAAGGAATTACAGCAGTGGTGGGTTACCCCCAGTTCGCACCGGTTCTATAGAACCGGTAGTAAAACTGGCAGGAGACTCCGCCCACTGATCCCAATGTCATCAGAATGCATGCAAAGAAGAGCACGTGCCCCGTTGCCAACCGGTAGTAAAGATAAGTAGAACCCACCCCTGAATTACAAGTTACAAAGGAAGTTAAGCAAATCACTGTAGTTGAGTAGATCACATGGTCCTTGAGGGAATCTGGCTCGCTTGTTGGAAGCCAACTGGGAAGGTTGCAAAGGGTGATCATGTGATGATGCCACCATCGTAAATACATGCTGGCTGCCAGGCACCCAAATTATGATCACATGATCATGGGAATGTAAATGCGAGGAACAGTTGTAAGTCACTTTTTTTGAGTGCCGTTGTAACTTTGAATGGTCAATGAATGAATAGTCATAAGTCAAGGACTTACCTGTAATTATGTGGTGAAAATCCAGCAGGCAAGATTTACAGGTAGTCCTCAGCTTACAACCACAACTGAGCCCAAATTTCTATTACTAAGCGAGACATTTGTTAAGTGAGTCTTGCCCCATTTTACAACCTTTCCTGTCCCCATTGTTAAGTGAATCACTGCAGCCGTGAAGTTAGTAACATGTTTGTTAAGTGAATCTGGCTTCCCCATTGACTTAGAAGGTCGCAAAAGGGAATCACGTGACCCCAGGATTCTGCAACCGTCATAAATATGAGTTAGTTGCCAAAGGTCTGAATTTTGACAGCATGAACGTGGGGATGCTGCAATGGTTGTAAGTGTGAAAAACGGTCATAAATCACTTTTTCGGTGTTGTTGTAACTCCGAACACTCACTAAATAAAGTGTTGTAAGCAGTGGTGGGTTTCAAAATTTTTTACTATCGGTTCTGTGGGCATGGCTTGGTGGGCGTGGCATGGCTTGGTGGGCGTGGCTTGGTGGGCGTAGCAGGGGAAGGATATTGTAAAATCACGATTCCCTCCCCACTCCAGGGGAAGGTTACCGCAAAATCCCCATTTTCTCCCGATCAGTTGGGACTCGGGAGGCAGAGAATAGATGGGGACGGGGCCATTCAGAGGTGGTATTTACCGGTTCTCCGGACTACTCAAAATTTCCGCTACCAGTTCTCCAGAACTGGTCAGAACCTGCTGAAACCCACCTCTGCTTGTAAGTCAAGGACTGCCTGTATTCTAAACAAAGCATGCCATTCAAGAGCCGTGGTGGCACAGTGGTTAGAGTGCAGTACTGCAGGCTACTTCTGCTGACTGCCAGCTGCCTGCAATTTGGCAGTTCGAATCTCACCAGGCTCGAGGTTGATTCAGCCTTCCATCCTTCCGAGGTGGGTAAAATGAGGACCCAGATGGTTGGGGGCAATAGGCTGACTCTGTAAACCACTTAAAGAGGGCTGTAAAAGTACTGTGAAGCAGTATATAAGTCTAAGCGTTATTGCTATTGCTTTAGATATGATGTCTGTTTTCCAAAGCAAATAGCCATTTGGGAGGCTTTTCTTTAAAAAAAATCTGCCTTTGGGGATTAAATGGTCGATGCCTAGAGATCTAATTGCCACAGCTTGCTTGCTTCTTTTATATTGGTTGCAGAGCTTGCAACAGATTCACCCTGTTCAGTTGTTCAACTCAATTAGCAACAGAGGCTAATGTTAACACCTTTCCTGGGCTGTACCACTTCAGGTCGAGGGGCGCAAAAATCAACTTCACCCAAAGTTCCTGACCATGACATTCTTCTTCTCCATGCTTCCTTTACGTGAAAGGGACAGGCAAGTGTTTCGTGCCCATGTCTGCAATCTAATATGGTATAATCCAGGGGGAAAAAAAACCTAGAGTATTTGAGGTTAGTGAGGGTATCAGCTGGTGATAAGGATGAAATATTTCGCCCAGCTCAATATTTTCTGTTTAGATCTCAAGGAGAGAAAGGTCTCGATACATGATCAGTTTAGCTAGAGATGTCAAAATTTTGCATGCTTGCCTGCCTGCTCATCTCACCCCATTCTTTCCATCAACTACCAGGTCACATATAAATATATTTCTTTTTGTTTTAAGCAAGGGAAAAAAATGAGACAAAGAGATACTGTTTTGGAGATATGCAACCAGTGGCAATAAACAGGAGTGGGATTCAGCCGGTTCAGACCAGTTGTTAATTTTAATCTGGTTCACTGAACTGGTTGTTCCAAGGACTGGCTAACCCAGTCCATCCTGCCCCGCACCTCCCAGGAGTCTCCACGCATCCTGTTTGGGATGACAGGTAAGTGCAGGGGACGCACAGAGGCTCTGAAAGGGCGAAAAATGGACCTACCGGAAGTCTGGAAATGGGCCTGTTTCTGGCCTCTGAAGGACCTCTGGAGCCCAGGGGAGGCTGTTTTTGCCCTCCTGGAGGCTCCAGGAAAGCCTCTGGAGCATGGGGAAGGTGAAAAATGCAGTACTAGGGATTCGAACGGCTGAACTGCCAACCTTTCGATTGACGAGCTCTGCGTCTTAGCCACTGAGCCACTGTGTCCCTTTGGAGAAGCCATATAAGTCATCAAATCCAATCCTGTGCTCCCTGCAAAAATTCAAAGGAGAGCATCTTATACCGAAGGCTGTTGAAGGAAGTCACCATCTCTGCCGTCGATGAGTTCCATGGTTAAACTGTGGTCGCTCTTGGGAATAATTCCTTCACGGTCCTTCCTGTAACTTAAATCTCTTCCATCAAGAATAGAGTTTAACCTTTCTGTGAAACATCCTTTCAACTATTTGAAGGATGCTATTATATTCCCCTTCGGTCATCTTTTTTCCCCAAGGCTAAACAACTTACTTAGGGGTCTTCACTTTAGAAGGTTGAGATCTGGATAGTCTCTAGAATCTTCCTTCTCCCTTTTTTCTGAAGATAGGGGAAGCATTTTCTCTCCTCCAGTCCTCTTAACTCTTTACCTCTTCTCCAATAATAGGTTGTAGAGATAGTCTCTTCAGTACAGGTAGCCAGTGGTGGGATTCAAATAAATTAACAACCGTTCTGTGCCTTAGTGACCGACTGGGTGGGTGTGGCCATGGTGGGCGTGACCAGGGGTGTGTGACAGGCAGCACTCAACCTCCTGCACCCCCTTGGGAGCAAAAACCGGGTGTGGGGGGGGTGCTGCCCCCCGCACCCCATTTTGGGCTTAGTAGGCCTTCCTGCAGTCCCCTGGGAGCAAAAACGGGCTGTGGAAGGCCCTTTTTCCACCTCCCCAGGCTCCAGAGGCTCTCTGGAGGCTGGAAATAGGCCCATTTTTGCCCTCCACAAGCCTCTGGGAGGCCTGTTTTTCCACCTTCCCAGGCTCCCCGCACCACTGCACTTACCTGGGATTCAAAACGGGCTATGTGGGGACTCCTGGGAGGGGCGGGGCCAGCCGGTTGTCAGAACTACCAGTTCGTCAAACCGGATGTAAAATTAACATACAGTTCGCACAAACTGGCTTGAACCAGCTGAATCCCACCACTGCAGATAGCCCTCGATTTACAACAGATCATTTAGTGATGGTTCAAAGTTACAACGGCAATGAAAAAAGTTACTTATGACCGTTTGTCACAGTTACAACCTTTGTGGCATCCCCATGATCACGTGATCAAAATTCAGATGCTTGGCAACTGGTTCATACTTATGACAGTTGCTGTGTCCCAGGGTCATGTGATTCCCTTTTGTTGACAAACAAAGTCAATAGGGAAGCCAGATTCGCTTAACAGCCAGTTTACTAATTTATCAACCGCAGTGATTCACTTAACAATGGTGGCAGGAAAGGTTGTAAAATGGGGCAAAACTCAATGACTCACTTAACAAAGATTTTGGACTCAATTGTGGCCATAAGTGGCCATAAGTTGAGGACTATCTGTACAGATAGTCTCTTCAGTATCCCAGGATGACATTCTTCAGTTCTTGAAGATATAAACCCATTTAAATCATTTCCCTTTGATTAAAGAGGTAATCGTGAACCAGGGATGGGTTCTAATTTTTTTAATACCAGTTCTGTGGGCGTGGCTAATTTTGTGAGTGTGGCTTGGAGGTCATGTAACTAGGTGGGTGTGGCTAACTGGTCAGAGTCATTTCTGGAAGGTCCTCGCACTTACGACCCGACTCATTTGTTTGCTTTTAACACTGATCAGCTGTAGGACGGCCCTTTGAAGCCCCGCGGCAAGAGTTTAAACAGTTTTTTTCCCTCTAGTCATCAGCTGGGACTCAGGAGGCAGCAATAGATTGGGGGTGGGACCAAATAAAAGGTAAGAATAACGTGGGGGGGGGGTGGGAGGGCGGGAGGGGAGAACCGGTTCGGTGACATCATATTGTCACCGCTACTGGCTCGGCTGAACCGGACCGAACCGGGAGGAACCCACCACTGTCCTGAACTTACAACCATTCCTTTAATGACCATATGTAACTACAAAGGCACTGAAAAAAGACTTATGACTGTTTTTCATACTTACGACCATTGCAGCACCCTATGGTCATGTGATCAAAATTAGGATGCTGGACAACTGACTTATATTTATGACGGTTGCAGGGTCCCTGAGTCCTGTGATCAACTTTTGCAGACCTCCTGACAAGCAAAGTCAAAGGGGAAGCCAGATTCACTTAACAACCACGGTAACAACTTAAGGACTGCAGTGATTCATTTAACAACTGAGGAAAGAACGGTCATAAAATGAGGGCAAAACTTACTTAACAACTGTCTTCCAACTAAATTTAAACCTACGGAGCTTTTCTCATTCATCCTCTTCCCAGTAACTTCTTTTTTTCAGGAATTTCTCCCCTTCCATTAAGGTTAAGCTACCTGAAAGGTTAAGCTTTCCTTCCTGTCATTAGACTGAACTCCAGCAGAGACTGGCAGGGTGCCTCTGAATATGCATGTTATCAATATGTTTTAGCAAAGACCCCAAAGTTCTTATTTGAGAAAAAAACCCTCTACACACACACACACACACACACACACACACACACCAGGGGTGGGGTGGGCTTCAAAAATTTTAGCAAGGGGTTCTCTGCCTGGTTGCTGGATGGGTGTGGCCATGGTAGGCGTGGCCTAGTCGGACACCTACACCAGGGGTGGGGGCTTTTTGCCCTCCCCAGGCTCCGGAGGGTTACCTTGAGCCTCTGGGAGGACGAAAACGGCCTCCCCAGGCTCCGGAGGCCCTCTGGAGGCCAGAAAAGGGCCCATTACCGGCCTCCCAAACTTCCAGTAGGCCCATTTTTCACCCTCCCCGAGCTTCCATGCACACCCTGCACTTACCTGCATCCAAAATGGGCCCCGTGGGGACTCCTGGGAGGGGAGGGGCGGGATGGGTGGGGCCATCCAGGAGTGGGATTTGGGGGTTCTCCGAACCGCACAGAATCTTAGCTAGAGGTTCTCCTGAACTCCTAGGAACCCCCACCAGCCTACCCCTGACACACACACACACACACACACACACACACACACACACACACACATCTCCAAATAACTCTACCAAGCCTTAATGGCTTGTTTGCCATCAATAGAAGTTCATTGTACTTAAAATAAGTTTGGCATGTTAAAAGGAACAGAGCAGCAGATAATAGTCCTCCGATTCTGCCTTTTCGCTGTGTGGAACACAATTTTGATTCTTTTCATCATCGTCATCGTCGTCATCATTCATCTGCATAGCTTCCACTCCAAAAAAAAATCATTTTCTCCATCCACCAAAATGTTACCTTCTCCAATCACAATATAGATGGGAGCTAAGAGTGAATACAAGAGGAAGGGAAATAGCTTTCCAAGGATGAATCTTAACAGTCAAATTTGCATGAATGCAAATGCTGCTTTCTTTGGCATTTGTGTACATGTTCTAAAATATATGCTGATGGGAGATAATCTTTGATGGGGAATATACTCCAGCATGCAAGGGACTTAAAGGTGAAAGAAAGCACAGGTTCAAGTCCCTTTGCCTTCTCCTTCCTTCCCCACCTTTCCTCCTCCTCCTCCTCCCTCTTATTCTTTCCTCCTCCTCCTTTCCTTCTCCTCCTTTCCTCCTCCTCCTCCTTTCCTCCTCCACTTTGACTCGTAGAAAATTAGCACCCACCCCTCTCCTAGAAGAACGAAATATTCTAGGAAATATTAAAAAGGGAGAATATTGTATCTCCCTGGATGAGAAATGGAGAAACATGTGTTTTAGGCAGGAAGCAGATTCACTTTTAATATCCCCCCATCCTTCTCAATAGCCCACAGCAATAGCCCACAGCAAATATCAGCACTTAAGAGATAAAGAGATAGCTAGGTCTAATCATAAGCAGATGCACTCACCCAAGATCCAACAAAGGTAGGATTAGCCCTCTGCCCATCTAGCAACAGAATTCACCACATGGCACCTGTGGAGATTGCATCACCCAGCAAGGCTCAACCAAGCCTGGGATTCAAAAGACAACCTACAAAGTTACCCCTCCTTGGCCCCATGGGAGTCTGACAACCAATCAGAATAAAAGCTCAAATTCAAAGCCCAACAGAGGGTATAAATCTCTCTCTCACACACACCCTTGTGCTTTTTTGCCCAGGACCTCAAAACCATGTGGTCCTGTCCACCATAAAACCATCTTTCCAAGCAGTCTCCATGTTTCCAATGTCTTTCTCCCCATTTGGAACTGAAACCAAATTGACATTTTTTCCAACAGACTCCTGCTCACCTCCTGGAGAAGTCCCTGCAGTTTTCTTGGCAAGGTTTCAGAAATGGTTTTCCATCAAGCTGATTTTGTGCATAAAGCGATACTAGAATTCAGTCTCCCAGTTTCTAGCCTGGTGCCCTCACCCCTACATCAAGCTGGTATCATTAAAGTTGCTATTATCTTTTAATATTTCTGTAAAGCAAATTATTCTACCTCCAATCCTCCCCTCTCTACCATCCATTATGTGGGGATAATAATGCTGTCTTATCTGATTGTAAAATTACTGCAATCATATCATAAAACCACTTGTACTTGCAGTTAAATAAAAGCTAAATGTTATTAGCTGAAACAATGTAAATGCTCAAATAAATTCTTTTGATTTGAATTCGTGCCACATAATACGTATTTTCTTCTAACGTGATTTAAGGAGGAAAATTGCATGGCAATAGCCATTCTTAGATTGTCAAAGAACGTGCCAAAGCATTAAGAAGTTAGCATCTTTTTGTGTGTGTGGTATGTATAAATAAAATGAAATCTTGACACTCCTATAAGATTAAGCTTTCAAAAATATTGTATCAACATTACTATTCAAATCAAAATCAAACCCTTTTAGATGTCTATGGAGATTCTCAAATCATCCAAGTCATGATAGCCTCAAAGGTATTTTTCCCACGCAAAGGACAAAACACCAGGACACAAACGGTGTAATGTGGTATATGCAGTGCAAGACATGTGCAGACCTGTACATTGGGGAAACAAAACAACCACTTCACAAACTCATGGCACAATGCAGGAGAACAAACTCATCAGGACAGGATGATCAGCAGTCCATCTGCATGAGCAGCCCTCCTTCAACAGAGGGGGAGGGATACAACACCACCTATCTTCTGTTTCCAACGCAGTCCTTTCAACAGTCCCAAGAAGGTCCCACACACCTGTTTACACCAGGGGTAGGCTTCAGATCCTTTAGCAATGGGTTCGCTGCCCTGTTGTTGAGTGGGCGTGGCTATGGTGGGTGTGGCCTTGTCAGCTGACTGCACCATAATGGAGGGGGGGATTTTTTCGCCCTCCCCAGGCTCCAGAGGCTTTCCTAGAGCCTACGGGAGGGTGAAAATAGCTTCCTCCGGGGTCTAGAGGCCCTCCAGAAGCCAGAAACAGGCCTGTTTCTGGACTTCCAGAACCTCCGGTAGGCCTGTTTTTTGCTCTCCCAGACTCTCTACACGGCCCCTGTACTTATCTGGAATGATGAACCCCAGGGGTGGCATTTGGGGGTTTGCCGAACCCTGGTGATCCTTGGCTAGAGGATCACCCAAACCCTGCCGAACCCCCAGGAGCCCGCCCCTGGTTTACACTCTGATTCAAGTGAGTCTGAGGATACAGATCAGTGATGGGTTTCAAAATTTTTTACTATCGGTTCTGTGGGTGTGGCTTGGTGGGCATGGCATGGCTTGGTGGGAGTGGCTTGGTGGGCATGGCAGGGGAAGGATACTGCAAAATCCCCATTTCCTCCCGATCAGCTGGGACTTGGGAGGCAGAGAATAGATGGAGGTGGGGCCAGTCAGAATTTTTACTACCAGTTCTCCAAACTACTCAAAATTTCCGCTACCGGTTCTCCAGAACTGGTCAGAACCTGCTGAAACCCACCTCTGATACAGATAACCTCCCCATGAGGCCTCAACCAGTCTCAGAGGGCTAAGGACGAAACCTCGGAGTGCAAACAACCAGATGGTTGCAAAGAATATAAATTCTTCCATTCCCCAGCAGTCAGTTGGAACTGAAAAAGGGTTCTTGGATGAGAAACAAAACATTTTCAAAGGAAAACAACAACAACCACAAGAAGAAAGTCCAGTCACCTTTTGGAAAAAAATACCTTTGGGATAATCCTTTTAAATTTCTTCCAGGCAGAAGAATATGGAAGGTGTTGGGAGAAATATCCATCTGGTTCAGTTCCAAGCCGGGAGAAAGGCACTGGAGACAAAATGGAGGATGGAGGCTGATTAGAAAGAGGGTCTATTTATTGATGAATGGAACCAGAACAGAAACAAATGGCCTATTGGGATCCCCATCTCAAAACAACTTACCTTATGTAATATCACACAATCATGACCTATGATTTTACTTCAGCAGTCTCTATTAACTCTGTCCCAAGCAGATTGGGAAGTATGCAAATGGCATTCATGTAACCAGGGGTTCCTGCAATGGTCATAAATAATAGAATAGAATAGAATAGAATAGAATAGAATAGAATAGAATAGAATAGAATAGAATAGAATAGAATAGAATAGAATAGAATAGAATAGAATAACAGAGTTGGAAGGGACCTTGGAGGTCTTCTAGTCCAACCCCCTGCCCAGGCAGGAAATCCTACCCTACTTCAGATAAATGGTTATCCAACATCTTCTTAAAAACTTCCAATGTTGGAGCATTCACAACTTCTGGAGGCAAGTTGTTCCACTGATCAATTGTTCTAACTGTCAGGAAATTTCTCCTTAGTTCTAAGTTGCTTCTCTCCTTGATTAGTTTCCACCCATTGCTTCTTGTTCTACCCTCAGGTGTTTTGGAGAATACCTTGACTCCCTCTTCTTTGTGTCAGCCCCTGAGATATTGGAAGACTGCTATGATGTCTCCCCTTTAATTATATTTTCATTAAATTAGACATACCCAGTTCCTGCAACCATTCTTCATATGTTTTAGCCTCCAGTCCCCTAATCATCTTTGTTGCTCTTCTCTGCACTCTTTCTAGAGACTCCACATCTTTTTTACACTGTGGCAACCAAAATTAGATGCAGTATTCCAAGTGTGGCCTTACCAAGGCATTATAAAGTGGTATTAACACTTCACATGATCTTGATTCTATCCCTCTGTTTATGCAGCCCAGAACTGTGTTGGCTTTTTTGGCAGCTGCTGCACAAGCATGTGCAGTCAGAATGTGAAAGAATCGTTTCAGGAACCAGAAAACTGGAATAACTTGATTTCTTGTGGGGGTGGGGAAGGAGAGAGTCGAGCCCTATTATTGGCTTCCAATGGAAATTGCTCTTAACCTAATGGCCTTGGGCAGCTCATGCTTGATATAATTACATTAAATAAACAAATCGGGAACATTTCTTTTGTTTTTTAGTGTTATGAGTTTAATTGTATTTTAATTATGTTTTTATTGAGTTATAATCACGGTTTTTATTTTGCCTATTGCCGCCTTAAGTAACTGTCGGCGGATTAAAAAGAAAGGGCTGAAAATCCAATCAGTGAATAAACCAAAACATTCCACAGGAAGGGAAAGAGAGGGGAAAAAAATGAAGATCAGGGTGTTAAAAAGCTATTTCTTTATATTAAAAAAAAAAAATTAACGTGCCCCACTTTTAATTTCTCCTCAAAACTTTTAAAACACCAGATTGCATTAACTAATAACCTTCTTTTTTAAAAAAAAATTAAAAAAAGAAAAAGAAGGTGGGGGGAAAGCCACCATCTGGCTTCTTGGTGAGAGTAGTCTAATTCCATTAGGACTTTAATAAATGTACTTCTCCATAGAAGCATTTTGCAGGGATACCCTGGGTAACAGCAAGAGATGCTTTTGGATTAGAATATACTGCAGCAGCAGCCGAGGCTCTGGTGGTGTTTACTTAGAGAGGTATTTAAACTTGAAAGTCAGGAGATTCCTCTGAAGGTTAGGAGATGTTTTCCATCAATCTGTTTGCTCTCTGTGAAAGTTTTAGGAGCAGTGGTGGGTTGCCCCTGGTTCGGACCGGTTCGCAAGAACTAGTAGTAAAACTGGCAGGAAGCCCCGCCCATTCGCCCCGAATGACATCATCGGCGATCTGCCCATGTGCATGCACAATCCCGTTGCGAACTGTAAGTAGAACCCACTCCTGTTTAGGAGCCCTCACTGGGGAATTGAAAAGAAATGGAAGTGGGAAGAAGTGGGAAGTGGCCTGGAGACTAAAACATATGAAGAACGGTTGTGAGAATTGGATATGGCTAGTCCAGAGGCTGAGCGCCAAAGAATTGAGGCCTTTGAACTCTGGTGCTGGAGAAGACTCCTGCAAGTCCCTTGGACTGCAAGGTGATCAAACCAGTCTGTCCTAGAGGAGATCAACCCTGACTGCTCTTTAGAAGGCCAGATCCTGAAGAGGAAACTCAAATACTAATGAGAAGGAAGGACTCACTGGAGAAGAGCCTATTGCTGGGAACGATTGAGGGCAAAAGAAGAAGGGGACGGCAGAGAATGAGATGGATGGAATCACTGAAGTAGTAAGCGTGAGCTTAAATGGACTCCGGGGGATGGTAGAGGACAGGAAGGCCTGGAGGAATGTTGTCCATGGGGTCGTGATGGGTCGGACATGACTTCATGACTAACAACAACAACAACAGAGTTGGTATATACAGGACTGGAGAAGATGGATTGATTACATTCAAAATAAGTATCAGACTAAAAAATATCAAATAGCTTATGAATGATTTTTTTTTAAACTGTATAAGCGCTATATAAGTGATATTAGAAGGATTATGTTTAAGAAGTAGGATTTTATCTATGGGGGGTTAAGAATTTTTTTTTTTTAGGGGATGTTAGTTTAATGGTTGGTTAAGCAATTTAGTTTATTATTAAAAGTTGATAGAAATACCTTGTGTTCTGCTCTGGGAAGTCGGGGAGGGGGAGGGGGGTTGGGTGGGAGGGTTGTGGGGAAACTGTGTTTGTTTCACCAATAAAACTTTTTCAATAAAAAAACAACAACAACAACAACAGAGTCCAGAGAAAATAAGAACTAGGTGTGACCTGACAGCAGTCTTCCAGTATTTGAGGGGCTGCCAGAAAGAAAAGGGGTCAACTTATTTTCCAAAGCACCAGAAGGCCGGATAAGAAACAATGGATCAGTGGTGGGTTCCTCCCGGTTTGGTCCAGTTCGGCCGAGCTGGTAGCGATGACTATATGACGTCACCAAACCGGTTCTCCCCACCCGTCCACCCACCCACGTTATTCTTACCTTTTATTTGGTCCCACCCCCAATCTATTGCTGCCTCCTGAGTCCCAGCTGATGACTAGAGGGAAAAAAACTGTTTAAACTCTTGCTGCGGGGCTTCAAAGGGCCGTCCTACAGCTGATCAGTGTTAAAAGCAAACAAATGAGTCGGGTCGTAAGTGCGAGGACTGGTCGTAAGTGCGAGGACCTTCCAGAAATGACTCTGACCAGCTAGCCACGCCCACCTAGTCACATGACCTCCAAGCCACACCCACAAAATAAGCCATGCCCACAGAACCAGTAGTAAAACAATTTAGAACCCACCCCTGCAATGGATGGAAACTAATCAAAGAGAGAAGCAACCTAGAATTGAGGAGAAACTCCCTAACAGTCAGGACAATGAATCAGTGGAAAGGCTTGCCTTCAGAAATTGTAGGTGCTTCCTCACTGGAGGTTTTTAAGAAGAGACTGGACAGTCACTTGTTTTAAGGCAGGAGTGTCAAACTCAAGGCCCAGGGGCCGGATTCGGCCCGTGGGATGCTTAGATCTGGCCTGTGGGGTCACCCTGGAAACAGCGAAGGACCAGCCCACGGTGCCTCTGCCAGCGAAAACAGAGCTCACAAGGGCCACAGGTGGCCCTCCTGAGCTCTGTTTTCACTGTCAGAAGGTTGCAAGAGGCAGTCGCAGGTGAAAACGGAGCTCAGGAGCCCATTATCTCTGGCAGAGCACTCAGGCCACCACAGGCGCCCCTGACATGAGTGACGTTGAGCTGGCCACGCCCACCCCAGCCATGCCCCTCGCCCCCCCGAGGTCAAACACAACCCTGATGTGGACCTCAATGAAAAGACACCCCTCTCTTAAGCAGGGGGTGGGACTAGAAGACCTCCAAGGTCCCTCGCAGGTTTATTCTGCTTTATTCTGATTGATTGATTGATTGATTGATTGATTGATTGATTGATTGAATTTCACCCATATCGCCCTCCCTTACACCTTTGCTAAATTTCGGGAAGAATTTGCTGTAGATTTAAAACAGTGGGGTGGGGGGGAGGAAATCTATTCGGCTTTTTGACCCTGAAAGTCCAGCCTACCTTCTCTCTGTGTCTTAATTGTTTATTTTAGAATCAATGCACGTTAATCTTTACAGAACCTGACCAGATAGAAATAGTCCTATAGCTCTGCAAGTTTACACTTCAAGGTTATATAGGCTGACCCCCTCTGTTCACCCCCATCTCCTGAATCCTCATCAGAGAAGAATCCATAACCCCTCCTAATGGCCATATATTTATATATATGAACTCCAGGGCTAATTTAGACCTTCGTTTTTTTCAAGTCTTCCTGAGTATCAATGTCATTGGTTTGAAAGTCAAAGGGCAGAGTAGAAAAAAAATGCATCAGCATGGCTGGCTGGGGGAATTCTGGAAGTTGAAGAAGAAATGTCCATCTGGGTTCAGTTCCAAGTGGGGAAAAGGACAGTGGAAACATGGTGGTTGCTTGGAATGATGGTTTTTAATGATGGACAGGATCACATGCCTTGATGATGTTGGGGAAGAAAAAAAAAAGGGAAAAGATGCTGAGAGTGCCTGAGTTTTATAACCTCTCTGGGCTTTTGAATTTGAGCTTGTATTCTGATTGGTTGTCAGACTCCCATGGGGCCATGCAGGGGCAACTCTATAGGCTGTGTTTTTGAGTCCTGAACTTGGTTGAGCCTTTCTGGGTGATGAAATCTTCCCAAGTGCCATGTGGTGAGATGGATAGAGGGCTAATCCTATTATATCCTGAGGGCCATGTCTTAATCCAGGGGTGGGCAACTATGGCCCTTTTATGACTTGTGGACATCAACTCCTAGAATTCCTGAGCCAGCCATGAAGGTATAGCTCGATCGAGTGTACCAGAGTCCCCGTCCTTTCATTTTTGTATTTGTATTTTGCATCTGAATAGCTTTAATGACTTGTGAAATTGTTGAATTCACATCTCTTTTCCTGGAAAACAACACCTGGTGGGAGTCCGTTTCTCGAAGCCATTTCATTAAATTCCCTGTGAGAGCAGCCTAGTGAGGCCTATATTTAGAGAGGAGACTTCGGAAGCCTGACAGCAAGAGCCATCACATCTCGGCATGACGGCCTAATATTACATCTTACAAATGAATTACTGGGTACAGATTTCACGCTCATAAAATCTTTTTGGTACTTAACAACTCCCTTGACACTCAACCTTCCCCCAGTAATCTTGATGGAAGGATAATCGTAAAGAGATGTTCAGTCCCCTTTGACTGTCCGCTTAGTTCCGGATGTTCGTTCTGATATAACGGAAGTACCTAAGTGCATCTCGGTTTATCGTCCTTTTGCTTATCTCAGATATCTCACTGGTGTTTAGAATCAGGAGAGCAGGTTCCTTCCCACGCTCTGCTATTTTTTTTAAAAAAAAAATCATTGGCAACCTTCAGTCTCAAGAGACTATGGTATCGTGCTCTGGAAAGAGGTCCTAAAACAGCATCTGGTGTGACTAAAAAGGCCAATTCGAGAGTGGCAATCCCTTCCACACTGAGGGCAGATACATTCTGTCCCCCGCCCAGCCCCCAGATTTCATTGTTTCCGGGACTGCCTCTTTACCTCGGCCTGCCGAACAAGTGTCTCTTCGAATTGGAGAAGGCCATGCTGTGTCTTTAGCCTCCAAGCTGAATGATCAGAGGTCAAGGTTTCCCAGTCATTAATATCCATTCCCAGGGCCTTTAGATCCCTCTTGCAGATATCCTTATATCGCAGCTGTGGTCTCCCTCTAAGATGCTTTCCCTGCACTAATTCTCCATACAAGAGATCTTTCGGAATCCGACCATCAGCCATTCTCACGACATGCCCCAACCAGCGTAGACGTCGCTGTTTCAATAGTATATACATGCTAGAAATTCCAGCATGTTCCAAGACTGCGCAATTTGGACCTTTGTCATGCCAGGTAATGCCAAGGATACATCGGAGATAGCGCATATGAAAGGTGTTCAACTATCTCTCCTGCCGTGCGTAAAGGGTCCAAGACTCACTGCCATACAAGAGTGTGTATATTTATTTGTTAAATGTGTAGGTTGTCTATCTCACTGTTAAGTGATTCTGGGCGGCTTGCAACGTTGAGTCGCCATGGGAGAATAGGCCGCAATAGAAATCTAAATAAATAAATAAATAAATAAATAAATACTAATTCTTTTGAATGATGTGCAAATGTCATTTATCTCTATGAGTCTTTTGATGGCTGAGTTGTCTGAATGTCCAAGCTTATAGGAATTCTCTAGTATTTTTGATGTAAAATGCATATGTTCTTACACAGTTCCTCTTATGGGAGGTTGGATTGTTACTTTGGTAGGGGAATACTCGGTTAGTGAGTGTGTGTGTGTGTGTGTGTGTGTGTGTGTGTGTGTTTTGATAGACATACATTTCTAATTTGCTGTTGTTTCCTCTGCTAATGAGAATGCCTGGGAATGGTAGTATGTTGTTTTTTTTTCTTCTTCCCCTGTGATTTTTTTTTCCTTTGAAGATGTCGTTGATTGTTTCAGAAGACTAGCAGAGCACATCCATAAACACCAATTACCACTCAGAAGACACAATGAAAACACCTTGATCTCACAAGACATGAACAGACTCAACCGTAGTTTCAACTGGGAATGTGAGCATCCGAAACCAAGCCAAATCCAAAAATGTTGGGGACTTTCTGGAAGATTGGCATTCAGACCAATCAGCTATCAATGAACACATAGAGATAAACCACATTTACACACCATTGAAAAGAGACACCAAAAAAGCTAGGAAACTAATGAGAGACAAAAGACCACTTCTGTACCATCCGTGCTCTCGGTTTAATTAACCTTTATTTAACTATTGTTAATGCTTTTATATATGTGCTTTTATGACATTGTAAGCTGCCCAGAGTCACTCTGCATAGTGAGATGGGGAAGGAAGGAAGGAAGGAAGGAAGGAAGGAAGGAAGGAAGGAAGGAAGGAAGGAAGGAAGGAAGGAAAATAAGGAAGGAAGGAAGGAAGGAAGGAAGGAAGGAAGGAAGGAAGGAAGGCTCCACAAACATCCTCAAACATTTTTCAGTGGATCAGAAAAAGGGGACATTGTAGGAGATGACCAGGCTGAGCCTGAGGGCAAGGCCAAATGTATCATTAGTCTGGAATCCCTACACCTCTAAAACAGTAGTGGGTTTCAAAATCCAGCATTACCGGTTCGCTATGTGTACCACGCGGCTGCGCTTGCTTGTTTTGCAAGCACACGGTGGTTTTGCGCAGATCGTTTTTAATGACATCTGGGCAGGTGGGCGGAGCCTCCCACCGCTGCCACTACCGGTTGGCCTGAACCAGGGCGAACCAGAAAGAACCCACCACTGCTCTAAAAAAGACCCAAGTCCAGCCTTTCTTGAAGTCCATAGATTCTTATCTGGTGCCAGTTTGCATTGGCCATTAACCAATCATATACTTGTGTACAGATAGCATGGAATAAACTCAGAGTGTTTTTTAAACTTTATGCTGGCTCCCAGTTTCTTGCGCCTGACAGATGCATTCATCTTGAAATAAAATAAAGCAATTTGTTTTGTTTTGTTTTTTTAAAAAAGTCTTTCTGTACCCAGGTGTTGATCTATTTCTCTGCTTTTCTTTGATATCAAATTAATATAAGTGCCTGTGAGTGTGCATTCATGCATATTCATCACACACAGAAAATATTATTTTTATGTAACGTTCTGAACGCTGTGCTTCTTCCAAAGAATGAAAACCGGTTGAGAAAATCATGTGTTATATCTGACTTGTGACCAGTATTGTTGGAAAAGAGATGATGGGTGCAGGTTTTAGCAATGTTTACAATAGACTGTCAGAATTCAACTGGCGGGAAAATTTACTGAGCCTAAAATTCTACAGTGACGCAGGAATCTTGCCTCCTGACCTTGGACCAGAACATCTCTCCTTTTTACATTTTAGCAAAGAAATAACATCAGACCTCAAACGATAAGTCAAAGGAGACTCCCAAATATATTTTCTGAATAACTTTCCCTGAATAAAGAAAATCAGAAAGGTTTTCCTTTGTAAGACCACACTTGGAATAATGCATCCAGTTTTGGTCTCCACGATGTAAAAAGGATATGGAGACTCCAGAAAGAGTGCAGAGAAGAGCAACAATGGTGATTGGAGGGCTGGAGGCTAAAACGTATGAAGAACGGCTGCAGGAATTGGATATGTCTAGTTTTATGAAAAGAAGGACTAGGGGAGACATGATAGCAGACTTCCAATATTTGAGGGGCTGCCACAAAGAAGAGGGAGTCAAGCTATTCTCCAAAGCACCTGTTGTGACCCAGGCCCAAGTAAGTAGTAGGAAAATCAGTCTGTGAAAAAACAAACAAACTTTATTCGAACAGCGGAGAATTACTTCTTTCCCAGCATCGTTCAACTAAATTAAAGCAAATTCCTCCCAACACAAATTCCTCAATCCTATTGCAAACCTTGGTCCAGTGATGGGTTCCTCCCGGTTCAGCCCAGTTCTCCCGAGCCGGTAGCAGTGATGATATGACCTCACCGAACTGGTTCTGCCCCCCCGCCCCCGCCCCCACCCACCCCCCACGTTATTCTTACCTTTTATTTCACCCCACCCCCAATCTATTGCTGCCTCCTGAGTCCCAGCTGATGGCTAGAGGGGAAAAAACTGTTTAAACTCTTGCCACGGGGCTTCAAAGGAACACCCTACAGCTGATCAGTGTTAAAAGAAAACAAATGAGTAGACTGGTGCCTGCAAAAATAGATGAGTAGGTCAGTGCCTGCAAAAATAAATGGGTAGATCGGTACAGCTCTGCAAGCAGTTAAAAGCCTGGTAGATCAGTACCTCTGCTAAATCCTAAATAATTGTCACATGACCATCAAGCCACGCCCACAAAATAAGCCACGTCCACAGAACTGGTAGTAAAAATTTTTAGAACCCACCCCTGCCTTGGTCCAATTAGGCAAACTGCCAAAGGCCTTTCTTGGCAAACGTTCAGAAGTCCCAGGTACAAAAATAAATACAAGACGTAGACAAAGAAGAAGACAAAGCTACCAACGTTGTTTTCCAGCAAAGCCCAAACACCGTTGCTGGTCTGTTTTAAGCCTTATGGGAGGGGCCAATCATCTCTTGGCCCTACTCCCGAGTTGTCCTCTTTGCTTGAGCTGCTCTTGCCTTCTGGCAGCAATTCTCATATGTGCATTAGGAACAGGCTCCTTCTGTTCCTCCGCCTCTCTATTGTCAGCCTCTGGAGGCTCCGAAGTCCGTGCATCACTCGCTGATGGCCCTGGCCCCATCTCTGCCTCTGATGCAGAGCCCTCATCCAGGCCTTCCCCAGCCTCCAGGACTGGCCCATGTTCTTCCTCAGCCTCTTCGCTGTCCGACTCCGCTGCCAGCTCCGCAGGCTGCTGGCGGACCACAACAGCACCTGAGGGCAAGATAATGGGTGGAAACTAATCAAGGAGAGAAGCAACTTAGAACTAAAGAGAAATTTCTGACAGGACAATTAGTCAGTGGAACAGCTTGCCTCTAGAACAGTGTTGGTGAACCTTTTCAGCACCGAGTGCTGAAATGGGCGCACGTGTGCATGCGCATGTGCAGGAAACCGGAAGAGCAACCGGCCAGTGCATATGCGCACGCCGGGAAGATGATTTTCTGGTTTCCAGCTCATGCATGCACATAGTCCACCTGGTCTCCCGATTACTGGCATGGAAACGTGGACGGAGACCAGCTGGCCGGTGCAGATCTGTGCACTGGAAACCAGAAGATCATCTTCCTGACATGAACATGCACACCAATTTCCAGTGTTGGAGCATCCACAACTTCTAGAGCCGTGATGGTGAACCTATCCTACTTGTCCCATAGGTTCGCCATCATGGCTCTAGAAGTTGTGGATGCTCCAACACTGGAAAATTTTAAGAAGAGATTGGACAACCTTTTGTCTGAAAGGGTTTCCTACCTGAGCAGGGCTTTGGACTAGAACAGTGGTCAGCAACCTTAAACACTCAAAGAGCCACAAAGGTCCTAACCAGAAGCCCCCCCGTTCAATTCTGGAGCCAACTGGAAGTTCAGTTCCCCCACCATAGAGTTTCCTCCTAGCGTGGTTTCCTTTTTTCTCTGCTGACCGGACATCCAGTTTCCCCCACCATAGAGACCTCCAAGGTCCCTTCCAACTCTGCTAGTGTAACCCTTAATCAAAACACCAGTTTTTGGAAGCTTCTGGAACATCTTTATTATTCCAATTGCCTTGCTTATGATCCCTGAGGCTGCACTTAGATCACTTGTGGGCACAAAGGGACTCGTGACTGATGATGCATTTGACCCTTCCTTCCTTCAGCCTGGTCATGTCCTGCATCAATGGTGGTTAAACCAATGGTTTTAAGTCGAGGACCACCTGTACAGATCTCGGCATCAGGAGCTTTTCCTGGATTTAAAAAAAAACTTCAGGCAATTGCAAGATCATTTCTGGTTCTGCAGCAATGGGAAAGAGTTGCAAACTAACTTTCCCCATGGTTCCCTTTTATGTGTCCGAGCACTGATTCTCCCTTGTCTCAGTCATTCCACCAGTGGTGAAATGTAAAATTTGTTACTATCAGTTCTGTGAGCGTGGTTGTGGGGTGGGGGGTGGGGTTGTAATATGACTGAGTGGGCATGGCCAACTTGTTATTTTTTTTTTACTTTTAAAACTATTTTTCGGCTGAAGAGGTTGTAAAAAATATGCTTTTAAAACCTCTGACGATCCCAGATGAGCCGCGCGATCATCAGCGTGATCATCAGAGGCTTTTTTTTTAACTTTTAAAAGCATTTTTTCGGCTAAAGAGGTTGTAGAAAAAATGCTTTTAAAAATTAAAAAAAAAGCCTCTGATGATTGCGCGGCTCAGCTGGGCAATGGGGTGGGGGAAGGAATTTTTGCTACCAGTTCTCCAAACCATCCGCCTCCATTGCTACCGGATTGGGCAATCCAGTCCGAACCAGGAGCATTTCACCCCTGCATTCCACCCTGTTTAGATTCGGAGTTGACCACCGCAATGCTAAATCCCATTGACTTCAAAGGTAGGGAACCTCCTTTATAAAGTGTTTTTGTTAGATTCTACCTTAATTAAAAGGAAATATCATCCTGGAAAGGGAAAAAAAATCTTCTAAGATCTCTCTCTCTCTCCCTTTTTTGACTGATTGATTTTTCCAAGCATCAGTACAGTTCCAGTGATTCTGAAGTGTACTTGTCAAATAATTGATCTCGTACTATTAATTTTAATAACACACACTCGGAGGTGAAAAATGGAAATATTGCTGCTATATGCAGAGTGTGCAAGCAAGGTTCAAAAAAAAAAAGAAAGAAAGAAAGAAAGAAAGAAAGAAAGAAAGAAAGAAAGAGAAAGAAACCACTAGGCACTGCACATTTATTAAGATCACAATAATTTAATGCCTGACACCCATCATTTATTTTAAGCAATTCATAATCAAAATTAGTATTAATTACAAAAGAGTCTAATTCATGCTTTGTTGGCATAATTCCTGGAGCTAGTTCGATGCACAACGTTTGGCCAAATGTTGACTTGCAGCTCCCCCACCCTAAAAGTGAAAAACTGTATAATTTAAATTTTGTAGGGTAGTGGAACTTCAACTTACCGTAATTCTGGACCTGAAGCCATCTGAGAATCGATAAAGGAGAATATCTGTAGCTCAGGGTTGAAATGAGGGGTCCTTGGTGCTCTCTGAGCTTGGTTGCTTTTCTTGCAGACGTTTTATTACCCAAACTAGGTAAAATCATCAGTGCAAACCAAGCTCTGAGAGCATCAAGGTTCTCCCCTCACTGTTGTGGCCTGCCAGTGGTAGCTGATTCTGACAGCGAGGAGGCTGGTGTGGTGCTGCGCCAGCAGCCTGTGCAGCTGGCACTCAAGTCGGACAGTGAGGAGGCTGGAGAAGATGTGGTGCCAGAGGCGGGGATTCAGCCAGGGCCTTCAGAACCTCCAGAAGCTCCCATAAGTGAAGAGGAAGAAGAGGAGGAGCCTCTTCTCAATGCACGGGCGTGCAGAGCTGCCAAAAGGCAGGAGTGGCTCCTCAGGAGGAGGTCTCCTCGAGAGTAAGGCTTGGGGATAATTGGCCACTCCCCTAGCCTATTTAAGGAAAGACAACGACTGAGGCAATTTGCAGGAAACAACTTCGTTCATATTCCTTTGCGTCTTGATTCCAGAAATGTCTGATCGGCTCTTGCTTCTTTCTTGTCAGTTTTCCTGCAAATTGCTTCTGGGCATTCTGCCAACCACAGTAAGATTACAGTTATCTGAAATACTGTGCTTCAGAATTGAGTTATTAGTCTTTGGATTCTTGTCGGCTGTTAATGAAGTTAAATTAACAGCCCTTGTTCAGAAAAGACGAATTTAAACTGTACTTGTATTCGAACAACTACTAAGACAAACGCATTAGTAGTCCTTAATTAGTAAACTAAGGTTTGTACGGACTTTGCATGTGCTGCATTCTTTGGGGTTCCTACTGGGGCAGAACACTCCCATTTGAGACTGTACAGCCTTATAACTCTATGACCAGTAGTGGGATCCTCCCAGTTTAACAACCGTTTTGGTGATCATGCACTTCGCTCTGTGCGTGTGCACAGTTTGAAGAAATCTTCACTTCCGGGTTTCTTCGGAGGAGTAACACAGCTTATTCGTGCAGCAATCGGCTCTGCTGTGCGAATCAGCTGAGGAGATAAAGTTTGGAAAATAACGCAGGTGGATGGGTGGGCCCATCTGATCATCGGGATGAACCGGTGATCGTTGGAGCTACCGGTTCACCCGAACCGGTCCGAACCGGTAGAATCCCACCACTGCCTATGACTAACTTGGCAAGGCTTCATCCTTGGTTGGTGAAGCTTGATCTCACCTTCATCAAGGATAGACTTTACAAGCCAGTAACCAACATCTGGTGTTTCCTGAAGTAGGTAGTCAGCCAGGTTTAGAACATAAAATAACAGAGTTGGAAGCGACCTTAGAGGTCTTCTAGTCCAACCCTCTATTCAAGCAGAAGACCCTAAACCATTCCAGATAAATAGCTGTCCAGACTCTTCTTGAAAGCCTTGAGTGATGGAGCACCCACAACTTCTGAAGGCAAGGCATTCCATTGATTAATTGTTTTCACAGTCACGAAATTTCTCCTTAATTCTAGATTGGATCTCTCTTTAACGATCTTCCACCTGTTACTTCTTGTCCTGTCCTCAGGTACTTTGGAGAATAAGTTGACCCTTCTTCTCTATGAAAGTCATCAAGTACTAGAAGAAAACTTATCACATCACCCGTGGCCCTTCTCTTCATCAGACAGTACATATCTAGAACCTTTTTTTAAAATTTTTATTTATTTTTTTTTATTTGATTTATATGCCGCCCTTCTCCGGAGACTCAGTACTTTAGTACCTCCGGAGGTACTAAACTTATTATTTATTTCACGCAGGCCCCGCTGGGAGAGTGAAGGGAGAGGGGCCGGATGTCAGCATTGCAACGCTGGTATAGAGAGAGCAGAGGACATGCGAAAGATAAACTCTGAAACTTTTGCCTGCTAAATCCCTTTGAAGCCCGGTTGTCGTGGAAATGAGGAGAGGGGGCATATTCCTGGGAAATGACGAGGAAAAGAAGTCTGAAGAATGACTTGGAAGACAGCCAATGAGAAGCAGAGATTTGGGGATCGGAAAGGGAGGGATTGGGAGGCAAAAGGTCAGTCTTGTCCGCGCGGAGTCATGATCCGGTGGCTGAGCTCAATTAAAGAAAGATTTCCTTAAAGATTGGCAGTTTGGAAATTCATTTAATTTTGAGATAACATCGCAGTCTGACAGGCGGCTTACAATGCGTTAAGCAACTCATGAACCGAACCTTCATCATAAGGTTCGGTTTCCAATCCCCTTATCATTTTTATTGCTCTTCTTTGCACTCTTTCATGCCATATCAACTTTCTTGGAATTAGTTGGTAATTTTTCCAGGTAGTCTATGGAGATTCTTAGTCATCTAGATCATGGTTGTCCCAAAGGTGCTTTTTCAAGAGGCAACTGGACTGTCTGGTTTTTTCTGTGAAGACGTTTCGCTTCTCATCCAAGAAGCTTCTTCAGCTCTGTTTCTTGGATGAGAAGCGAAACGTCTTCAAAGAAAAAACCAGACAGTCCAGTTGCCTCTTGGAAAAACATCCTTGGGCCCTCCAGGTAGCTTTCTAAAAAAAGCCCTCCATACTGAAGGTTCATTTTGGGTAACCAAGAGCCCTTTGAAATCCTTTGCAGATCGCCACCCGTTTGCTGCCTGCACATGCTCAGTGACCACCAAACATGGCTCTTCACGTGGAAAAAGAAGACTTCACTAGGTAAGTAGAACAGCAAGGGGGGAACAGCTGTGCCGCGCGATTTAGCTTCTGTTACGATATTTTCAGGATCAGACTCAATAAGTAGATTAAGAATTAGATATTCAAATAAAGCACTGTTTATTTACAGAAGGCATTCTATATTCACTGAATATTCACAGATAGAAGCACAGAAGGAAAGCATACAGCTCCTTATATATACATGGGGTGGGGCTAGATATAGGAGTGGTTAAGTATGAATATATTAAATAGAGAAGAATAAGTTAACCCCTGATACCCTGGTCATATATTATTTACATAAAGGAGAATAAGGCATTTACTTGTGACAAATCCCCCTCTAAATGCCGATTCGATATATAACAATAATTACATTCAGATTCTGAACAATATAAAACTTGTAACTTAGAAGTCAAATATTTGTGCTGCTTAGAGGGTAAAGGCTTTGTTAGTATGTCAGCAATTTGCTCTGACGTTTCACAATGGACTGCTTTAATAAATCCATCTTGAGATAACTGCCTCACATGTTTGAATTTTATATCTATATGTCTGGATCTTTGTCCAATGGCATCAGATCTAGATATTTCAATAGCAGCCTTATTATCTTCATGTATGATAAATGGTAATGTAGGTTTCATCCAGGTGTCTGACAACAAGTCATTAAACCATACGAGGTTATTTGAGGCTTTAGAAAAACAGACATATTCTGCCTTAGTCGTTGATGTGGCTACTAAGTCTTGTTTACCAGTATACCAGTAAACTGGACAATTGTTAAGAAAAAATATATAACCAGATGTGCTTTTTCTACATGTGGTGTCGCCAGCCCAATCTGCGTCGGCGTAACATGTGAGGATGGGCTCTTTGTCACTATTGGGTTCCAATAATAAACAAAAATCTAAGCTATTTTTCAAATATCTTAATATTCTTTTGACAGCTTCCCAATGATATACTAGTGGTTTGCTGACGTGTCTAGACAACAAGTTGAGAGGCAAAGCGATATCGGGTCTGGTCCAATTGGAGATATATAGAAGGGAACCGATGACTGATCTGTAAAGAGTATTATCTTTAAATTCAGGGGATGACTCATCTGTGTTCCTCAGGAAATCAGTTTGCATGGGAGTATCACAGGGTTTAGCATTGTTTAAGTTACATTTGTTCAGGAGTTCTATAATCTTATCTCTTTGAGAAAGTTTGAATCCCCTTTTTGTTTTACTAATTTGAACTCCAAGATACTTATTTACCTTACCTAATGATTTCAAAGAGAAATGTTCATTTAGTTTTGTTACAAATGTTTCTCTCTTCTCTTTGTGTTTACCTATATACAAAATATCATCCACATAAATTAACACAAATTCTAAAGAGTCATCCTCTTTTTTAACAAAGAAACAGTTATCAGCAGTAGTGGCATTAAAATTCATAATTTTGAGCACTTTTACTAAACATTCATACCATCTTTTGCCAGATTGTTTCAGCCCATATAAACTTTTATTTAGTAATCACGTTTCATTTTTGTTTGTATATTGACTGTGAGGCGCTCTTACATATATCTCTTTATCTAATTCTGCATGTAGATATGCAGTCTGTATGTCGTATTGGAATACATCAAGGTTAAGTGCTGATGCTATGACCAGTGCAGTTTTAACACTCTCAGTTCTTACTGTGGGAGAGTATGTATCCGTGTAATCCTCGGGATATTTTTGTGCATAACCTTGAGCAACTAGTCTAGCTTTGTATAAGGTGTTGCCTCCTTCTAAGTTTTTGATTTTATATATCCACCTAGTACCAATAACAGTTTTATCTTTAGGTGCATATGTAGGTGTGAATACATTTAATTTCTGCAAACTATCCATCTCTTTAGTCATGGCTGATTCCCACTTTTCCTTTTCTTCAGGGGGAAGTTTTAGCACTTCCTCGTATGTGTTTGGTGTTGATGTTTCTCCATCCATATACATTATATAATCTTTGTATTTGTTTGGTATTTGGTTTCTGTTGTTCCTGATTGTTCTTTTTGGTTTACTATCATTGTCATGTAAATACCTAGCTTCCTTTTTTGTTAATGAATCTGTCTTTATTTTGTATTGACTGTTTGTCCATGTTTTGTTTTTGTTTTTATATATGTTGTGATTGTATTCTTCTCCAGTTCTTTCCTCTTGGTGTTTAGTGTTTGTATAGTTGTTTGGGAAAATTTCATTAAGATGTATTTTAGACCAGTTGGCCTGTTCATGGAATACAGCCGTTCTGGAAACTATAAATCTGTTATTATTATCGATAAATCTGTACCCTTTTGTGCCTGTTTCATAACCCATGAACCTGAGTCTCCTAGATACGTTCTCACCTTTACGTCTTAATTGCTTAGGTATGTGTACGTCTGCAGTGACTCCAAATATGTGCATATGAGCTATTTTGGGTTTCCTATTATACATCATTTCATATGGTGTCTTGTTAACAATGCTGGACCAAGTTCTATTTTGTGTATAATTGGAATATTGTAAAGCTTCTGACCAGAATTGTTTTCCTAAGCCAGCGTCTTCTAATGTGCATCTAATCATGGTTTGTAATGTCGAGTTCTTTCTCTCTGCCACTCCATTTTGGAATGCAGAGAAAGGGCTAGACGTGTAATGTAATATCCCTTTGTCTTTAAGCCATTGGGAGAATTCTTTTGACATGAATTCACATCCCCTATCTGTCATAATTTGTTTTATTCTAATATTATGTTGTGTTTCTATACGTTTGTAAAACTCCTTAAATTTCTGAAAAGTTTCATCTTTGTGCTTTAATGTATAGACAAAGCCATAACGACTATAGTCATCCACAATGGTTAGGAAATAACGTTTTCTATATGTGATTGATGGTGTTAATGGACCAACTAGGTCCATGTGTACCAAATCAAAAATTTTGTTGGTTGATCTTGTTGATTTTTTGGGTTTGGGGCTAGTTTTGAGTTTTGTAGATTTACATACTGAGCATTCCAAATAGTTTTTACAATTTTTTATTTTAACACCTTCAGCATGTTCAGTCATCTTTTGAACTACAGGAAAACTGGCATGTCCTAATTTCCTATGTAAGACATGAGCACACTCATCATGAATTGGTTTACCAATATTAGGTATTTTGTTGTTGTGTGTGTCTTTGTGATTATGAATAATCTCATGTTCCTCATTGTTACTATTACTACTACTTTCGTTGTCTAGGTTATTGTTATCTTCCATGTTGGAATCAATGTTGTGTAACCATTTTTCTTTTGTCATTAGATAAGGTAGACCTCCTTTAATAATCACAGTACCTATGTTTGTTCTGTTTTTCTCTAATGTTGCCTTTCCTTTTGAGAACACAATATTTATGCCAGAATCTCTGCTTAGTTTTATTGCACTAAGTATGTTATGAGGTATTTCAGGTATTAACAATACCCCCTCTATTTTTCCTAGGCTAGGTAAGGTTATATTTCCTCTACCTATGTCTTGAACCTTCTCTTGATTAGCTACCTTAATTACGAATTTATCCTCTACAAATGAAGATAGTATATTTTTATTATTTGTAGTGTGGTTGATTGCTCCAGAATCGATGAGCCAATCATTGTCCTCTGTCTGTTGTATGTTAGTGTTGTCATGTTTGTTTAACCCATTCAGTGAACCAGACTTTCTATCTTTTGAGTTATCCCTGCCCCCTCTATGTTCCCTATAGATGGGTGGACTTCTATATCTATGTCTATCAATTGATTGATGACTGTCTGTTTTGATACCTATTTCTGTAGTCAGGATTTTTTCTATTTCTGAGGAGTTTTGGACAGTCTCTCCTATTATGTTCTTTGGATCCACAGTTGTGGCATCCTATTGGTTCATGATATCTTTCTTGAAAAACTACCCTCTTATATTGTTTATGTTCCATGTGATTGTTACAACGACTTCTCCTTGAATTATCTTCAGATATTAGCTTGTTAGATAGACTTTCTATGGATAAATATCCTAAATTGATTGTGTCTAAATGAGATATATAGTTATCCCACGATGGGTCTAGTGAGTTAATGATAACACTCTTCATTGTTTGATCTGAAATTATTTCCCCCCTTAAATGCAGTTCTGCTCTAATTTTGTTTAAAGATATTAAATGTTCACTTATGGTAACCCCTGGTTTTATCCTAGCTGAGAAGAAATCTTTAGACATTCTTGTTGTAGTGGCTACACTTTCACTGTGAAACAATTTAAACATGCATTGAATAATTTCTGATACAGTTAGATTTTGCTTAATACTGTGGTACATGGCAGGAGATATACTGGAAATTAATAAGAAAAATGCCCTATGGTGCAGACAGTCTAGTTTTAGAGTCCAAGGTCTTTTTGGGGGATTAGTGATAAAAAATAATAAGTTTTCTTTTAGAAAGACAACCTGGAGCTGCTGACACCATTCTTGCAAATTAATGCCATCTATTCTCAGTTTTGGGAAATCATTGGGTAAATTCCCAATGTTGTTGGATTCATTACTTACAACTGGAGGTAGTCCGTGGTCTTGCAAATGTTGAAAGTTACAAAATGGCGTGGGTATGCTTGCGACGATTCTGAATGGTTCTCTCTGTTCTTCATGTCCTTCGAAGTTGTCTGTGTAGTCTTGCACATGCGTGTTGTTCATTTCGCTCCTGAAGCCGTCGTGAGAGGTTCTTGCTGCCGCAGCTCCCTCGCATCACTCTTCTTCTGAGGAATCAGTCTCCGGCTCGATCTTGGGAGTCCTGGTGATAGCAAGCGCTCGCTTTCTTTGGTTGAGAACGCTGGTCCCTGGGATCGTCTGTGGCGTGGGGTGGTATCTGCAGGGCTCTCTGGGTTCAGGCGTCGGCGCTTTCGTCGTTTGAATAGAAGTGGGTGGATTCTGAGATGTTTGTTTGCTTGCTTGCCTTTTCGTTGATTCTTTAGTGATTTTTAATTTTGGTCCAAAAGCAGCAAAGAGCGTTTTCATTGCTGATTTTACTTGCATATCTATCGAAGTCTCTTCAATCTCTGTGTCTGATTCTTCTGAGGTGTAAATTTTCTCTTTTTCATTTCTTGCATCGAGTAAGGCTTTTCGTGCTAGGTATTTTGAATCTAGCTTTCTGATTGGCTCTGCTTCGCTCATCTTAGGGGTCCGTTGAAACCAAGATGGCTGCCATTCGAAATTTTGCGCGGGACTGTTAGTTTTCTTTTTCGCTGTATTTTTATTTTCAGGTAGATTGCTCACCGTTTTTGAGTCTTTAGATTTATTTGTAACGATGTGCTTCTCTTTCGCTGCTCCGTTGTTTTTTAATATTTCTTGGAGGTTCGCGATGAGATTTTCATCGTTCTTTTGGCTTTTTAAGAGTTTTAGTATCTCTGACCTGAGTTCGTTGTTTTCTATTTCATTTTCTTCTTGGTCATCAGTCTCATCCATTGTTTCTTCATTGTCAGTAGTGCAGTCTTCAGATTCTCTCGATATTGTATTCGTGGACTCATCGATTATTTCTTGATCTGCTTCCATTTCTTTGCTGTATGCCCTGGTGTTGGGTCTTTCTCTTTTATTTCTGGAGTTTTCTCTCTCAGACATATTTAAAGTTTTATTGAGTCAATTCAACCATCCTCTGCTACCAGATTGTTACGATATTTTCAGGATCAGACTCAATAAGTAGATTAAGAATTAGATATTCAAATAAAGCACTGTTTATTTACAGAAGGCATTCTATATTCACTGAATATTCACAGATAGAAGCACAGAAGGAAAGCATACAGCTCCTTATATATACATGGGGTGGGGCTAGATATAGGAGTGGTTAAGTATGAATATATTAAATAGAGAAGAATAAGTTAACCCCTGATACCCTGGTCATATATTATTTACATAAAGGAGAATAAGGCATTTACTTGTGACAGCTTCGCTAAATATAAACTGCGGCACAGCTGATCATCGGAAATACTAGTTCAGACTAACTGGTAGCTTTTTTTTACTACTGGTTCGCCCGAATCGGAGCGAACCGGTAGCATTTCACCACTGGTATACAGGTAGTCCTGGAGTTACAACAGTACGTTTAGTGACCGTTCGAAGTTACAACAGCACTGAAAAAAGCGATTTTTTCACACTCACGATCACTGGCTCATATTTATCATAGTTGCAGTGTCCCTGGGCCATCTGATTTCATTTGTGACCTTCTGACATGCAAAATGACTTTGGGAATCCAGATCCACTTTACAACCGTGTTACTAACTGAACAACTGCAGCGATTCACTTAACAACCATAGCAAGAAAGATCATAAAACGAGGCAAAATTCACGTAACAACTGCCTCACTTATCCATAGAAATGTTGGACTCCGTTATAAGAATAAGAATAACTTGATTGTCACTTTGAATGCACACTAATCGGCACACATTAAAATGAAATTTCATTGCATAAAAGCTCTCAAAGGGTCACCACCTCCAATAATACCCTACATAACCATGACAGAATAAATACCATATTTTTTGGAGTGTAAGACACTCTGGACTATAAGGCGCACCTACCTTTTTTGGGGAGGAAAACAAGAAAAAAAAAATCTGCCTCCCAGCAATTTGTCTCCTTGCAGCAAACAGCAAACAGCCTGTTTCAGTTTCATTTTCAGCACAGTCTGATTAGCAGAAGAAAAAAAATCTGTCTCTGCCTCCCAGCAATTTGCCTCCTTGCAGTAAATGGGGCGCTCGGCAATAGGCAATAGCAATCCCTGCAGCTTGAAACAGCTGATGGCCAGGAGGCCGATCCAACTGACAATCAGCTGCTTGTGCTAACAGGCTGTGCTGAAGCTGAAACGGGCTGTTTGCTGTTTGCTGCAAGGAGGCAAATTGTTGGGAGGCAGAGGCCAAAGGGTGGGGGCTTTTAACAGGGAAAAAAGTGTGTCTTATACTCTGAAAAATACAGTAAATAAAGTTGTGGTTGTAAGTTGAGGACTACCTGCATTCATACAAAAGCCCACGTCATTCTCCTTTCCTCTTGCCAAGCATTTGTTTCCTTTGCAGAATTTCACTGTCGGCAGGCAATCTGTTTCCCCGATTTATGGGGAGAAACAGGAAAGAGAATAGCTCTTACGGCCTCTTGAAGGGCTCAGCAAGGCCTATAATAAAGCCATTTAGAAAATGACAGGTTAGGAGACTGTGTGATCTGGAAAACGATTTGTGTTGACTTTAACCGTCTCTGGCTGTCAGCTGGAAGGATGAAACACATCCCGGGCTTGTGCTACTTGACTGGAAGTCAACCTCAACTGTCTACTTGCTTGGGGGAAAAAAAGAGCTGATTCACACCAGGTCTTTCCTGATACACGTGGTTTCAAAAGACTTTTCTGTCTAGGTAGATAGCAGGTTTAAATAAATCAGGAGTAATCAACGAGGACCAGGGAATCTAGTGAAAAGAAGGGCTAGGGGCGAAAGGATAGAAGTCTTCCAATATTTCAGGGACTGCCGCGAAAAAAGAGGAGGGGTCAACCTATTCTCGAAAGCACCTGAAGGCAGGACAAGAAGCAATGGATGGAAACTAATCAAGGAGAGAAGCAACCTGGAATTAAGGAGCAATTTCCTGACAGTTAGAACAATTAACCAGCGGAACGACTTGCCTCCAGAAGTTGTGAATTCTCCAACGCTGGAAAATTTTAACAAGAAATTGGACAACCATTTGTCTGAAATGGTATAGGGCCGTGATGGCACACATAGCCATATCAGAGGGCATGCAAGCTCAGCTCCAGCGCGCATACATGCACCGGCCAGCTGATTTTAGGGCCTTCTGGGCCCACTGGAAGTAAGGAAACAGCCTGTTTCCTGCCTCTGGAGGGTCTCGGGGTGGGTGGGGAAGGCCCATTTTTCTTCTCTCTCCTCAGGCTCCAGAGCCTTCCCAGGAGCTTGGGGAGGGTGAAAATGGCCTTCCCCCACCCCTGGAAGCCCTCCGGAGGCAAGAAATGGGCCATTTGGACCAGAAGTTGACAAACAGCCCATTTCCTGCCTTCAGAGGGCCTCTGTGGGGGTGAGGAAGGCCATTTTCACCCTCCCCAAGCTCCTAGAAAGGCTCTGGAGCTTGGAGAGAGAGAAAAGCAGGCCATCGCATGCCAGGAGCATAGGGGAGGGGGAACAGGGGGGTTGCAAGTGCATGCACAGGGGCAGGTGCATACACGATCTTCTCCACCCATCCTGGCACACGATGGCGAAAAGGTTCACCATCACTGGTATAGGGTTTCCTGCCTGAGCAGAAGGTTGGACTAGAACAGTGGTCGGCAACCTTAAACACTCAAAGAGCCACAAAGGTCCTAACTGGAAGCCCCCCGTTCAATTCTGGAGGCAACTGGAAATCTGGTTCCCCCACCATAGAGTCTCCTCCTAGAGCGGCATCCTTTTTCCTCTACCTGTCCTAACCGAAAGCCCTATCAATTGTGGAGTTGACCAGCGACAGGGAGCTGCAGCAGAGGGATGAAAGAGCCACATGCAGCTCCAGAGCCGCGGGTTGCCGACCCCTGAATCCAGAAGGGGTAGATCATGCTCTAGTTTACCTACTCGAGCTCGAGCTTACCAGCCTCAAAAAGGCCCTGCGAGTAAACCCAGATCCAGGACATCTGAAGGTTACTAGATTGGGAAAGGCTGTTTTATATGATAAGAGCCCTGTTGGCATAGTGGTTAGAATGGAGTACTGCAGGCTAACTCTGCCCACAGCCTGGAGTTCGATCACTTTGGAGCTCAAGGTTGACTCAGCCTTCCATCCTTGTGCTTGGTTCCACCCACGTCAAAGCCGTAAATTAATTCTGGAAAGCTCTGTTCAAAAAAATCATCTATTAGCCAAGAATTACTACCAACATTAGCAGAAACACTGTCGTGTCATTAATTGGAATTAATGGATGGATAGTTTTTATTGGAGTTTTGAATGAAGGCGATATTTTCAAAAGTCTTTTTATTTGAAATTTGCTTGCCAGCTGCAAAATGCGATGACACTGCAGCGCCCCATCCCCACCCCTTCTTCTCTTGCACACAATCCTTCCTGATCTGGTTTTCATTAAGGAAAAAGTAGAACCTCCTCAAATGCTTCAGGGCGGTGGGTTGATTTTGGCAAAACATCACCATACAGGTTTAGGTAGTCCTTGACTTACAACAGTTCATTTAGTGACCATTCGAAGGTACAACGGCACTGAAAAAAGTGACTTATGACCATTTTTCACACTTATGGCCATTGCAACATTCCCATGGTCTTTCAAAACTCAGCTGGGAAAACTTTACAGATTAACAGAGTTGGAAGGGACCTTGTAGGCCATCTAGTCCAACACCCCTGCCCAAGCAGGAGACCCTTTACCATTTCTGACAGAAGGCAGTCCAGTCTCTTCTTCAAAGCTTCCAAAGGTAAAGCTCCCACAATTTCTGAAGGCAGGCTGTTCCACTGGTTGATTGTTCTCATTGCCAGAAAATTTCTCCTTATTTCCAGATTGAATCTCTCCTTGGTCAATTTACATCCATTATTCCTTGTTTGGCCTTCAGGTGCTTTGGAGAATAGCTTGACCCCCTCCTCTCTGTGGGAGCCCCTCAAATGTTGGAAGACTTGCTATCATATCTCCCCTGGTCCTTCTTTCATTGGACTAGCCATGCCCCAGTTCCTGCAACCGTTCTTCATATGTTTTAACCTCCAGTCCCCTAATCATCTTGGTTGCTCTTCTCTGCACTCTTTCTAGAGTCTCAACTTCTTTTTCATAGTGTGGTGACCAAAACTGGATGCATTACTCTAGGTGCGGTCTTACTAAGGCTTTATAGAGTGGTATTAGTTCCTCACTTGATCTTGATTGTATCCCTCTGTTAATGCAATTTAGGATTGCATTGGCTTTTTTGGGTGCTGCTGCACACTGCTGGCTCATACTTAGCTGGTTGTCCACTAAGACTCCAAGATCCCTCTCACAGTCACTGCCATTAAGCCTGCTTTCACCCAGTCTATATGTGTACGTTTGGTTTTTCATCCCTAAGTGTAGGACTTTACTTTTCTCTGATCTTTGGATCAAATGGTTGAGATCTTTACAAGTTTATTGAATTTTCGAGGATTTCAGAGATTTGCACCAAACTTGTGAATTTTCAGGAAGGAACACTAAAATCTTGTGAACCGGGAGTTAGGAATGCTGAAAGTACACATAATGTTAAGAGTATGATTTTTTTAAAAAAAGGAAATGTATAGGTGGAGAAAGCATGGACACCATTGTGTCAATTCACATTCTGATGCTTTAGCAATAGCAGTAGCACTTAGACTTATATACCGCTTCACGGTGCTTTCCAGCCCTCTCTAAGCAGTTTACAGAGTCAGCCTATTGCCCCCAACAATCTGGGTCCTCGTTTTACCCACCTCGAAATAATGGAAAGCTGAGTCAACCTGGAGCCTGGTGAGATTCGATCTGCCAAACTGCTGGCAGCTGGTGATCAGCAGCTGCACTCCAACCACTGTGCCACTGCGGCTCTTTAGAAATACATCAGGTTGTTTTATTATTAAACAAGCCCCTGGTCCTTTAGCTATGCACTGTCCAAACTGATCAGCAGGTAAAGATAAAGTTTTCTCCTGTCCGATTGTGTTCGATTCTTGGAGGGCGATGCTCATCTTTGTTTCCTAGCCAAGGGGGCCAGCATTGATGCTTCCATGAGCATGTGGCCGGCACGATTACATGCCAAGGTGCAGGGAATGCTGTCACCTTCCCACCAAAGTGGTACCTATTTATCTACTTGCATTTGCATGCTTTCAAACAACTAGGTTGACAAGAACTGGGGCAAGAATTGGTAGCCTACCTGACCTGCAATACTTTGGTTTCAAAATGCCAACCTTCCAGTTGACAAGTCTAGTATCTTAACCACTAGGCCATCACTTCCCCAAAAAACTTCAGATAAGACTTTGTTCCAGTTAAAACCAGGACATGCTGAGAACGACAACTTCTGGCGCCCTTAATACTGGTTTCCTCTCAGTGCTTGGCAGTATTTATCATACCTCCCTGGCTTCAGAATCTTGGCTAATTTAAACTTAAATAAATGGCCAGATTTGTTTATTTTTATTTATTTATTTTTATTTTATTAATCATATTTCTATGCCGCCCACTCTCCGAGGACTCTGGGCGGCTTACAACAATCAACAGTATACTAAATAGCATATTGCCCCCAACAATCTGGGTCCTCATTTTACCCACCTCGGAAGGATGAAAGGCTGAGTCAACCTTGAGCCAGTGAGATTTGATCCGCTGATCTGCTGAACTAGCAGTCAGCTGAAGTAGTTGCAGTACAGCACTCTAACCATTGCGCCACCTCGGCTCAACAGGGCAACAGATAGAAGATCATAGAATCCTAGAGCTGGAAGGGTCAACCCAGTTCTCAGTGGAGGAATTCAAAGCCATGTATCCACCAAGAGTTGGCTGGATGGTTTCTGCCTGACCACGGACAATGAAGAGAACACACCACTTCTCTGGATTACTGGCTCCTCTGTACAGCTGGACAAAGCTCTGAAGTGGCGTTTTGATCTGACAGTCTTCGGTGGAAGTGGTCTTTGAAATGAGATGCCAAATGAAAGGAGCCTTCTCTCTTGAAGTGGAGACAGGATGGCCACCTGCTTGGGTCCAGATGCTAATAGAGCTTCTGCACAAGTGTGAAGCGAAGTGGAAGGACCAACGTGAGTCATCCTATTTCAAAGTAAAGGAGCCTCATCTTCCAAGTTGAAGCACTGCCTGGAATCGGATGAGGCCTGACAATTGCTGATAGACAGACAGTTCTGGTGAATGGCATCCATCGCCTCATGAAGAGTCGGAAGAGTCTGAACAATTGAAGGAGGACAGCAACTGGTCCAGACTCAGCAACTGGTCCAGACTAGCATCATTTCATTAAAGGCAATTCAATGTCCGTCTGTCAGTTAACCTGTTTCTCTATCTGTATCATCTCTCTGTGTGTGTCTGTCTCTGTCTCTCTTTCTCTATCTATCTACCATCTATCTATTATCTATATCTATCTATCTATCTATCTATCTATCTATCTATCTATCTATCTATCTATCTATCTATCTACATCTCTACATTTATCATTCTCCCTCTCCCCCTCTCTCTCCCTCCCTCCCACTCTTTCTCTATCTATCTATCTATCTATCTATCTATCTATCTATCTACATGGAACTCATATTTTTAGAATAGTTTGTAACATACATATACATATATGTATATACATATATATCTGCACTACTATTAATCTTCCCATCATTCCCACCATCCTCTCCTTCCACTTATGACTGTATGACTGCAATTTTGTTGCTTGTATCCTTACGATTTATATTGACATTGTTTCCTGATTGCTTATTTGTACCCTATGACTATCATTAAGTGTTGTACATTATGATTCTTGACGAACGTATCTTTTCTTTTATGTACACTGAGAGCATATGAAATTCCTTGTGTGTCCAATCACACTTGGCCAATAAAAAAATCTATTCTATTCTATTCTATTCTATTCTATTCTGTATGTATATATATATATATATATATATATATATATATATATATATATATATATGTATGTATATATATGAGAGATATACATATATTTGAATGTATGTATGTATGTATGTATGTATGTATGTATACATGTGCTCTCAGTTCCAAACCAGCAGCAAAGGTAAGTGAAATGCACCACTGATAAGCACGCTGCTACCCATTGGGAGACTAAGGAGTCTCCTTAGTCTCCCAATGGGCAGCAGGGTGCTTGCTGGCTGCCTGAAAAATCTTGGTTTACATAGGAAGAACCTGGCTAAAGAGAAATACACATAAAGGCCTACGAAAAGAAAACAAATACACACACACACACACACACACACGGACACGGACACACACACACACACACACACACATATCCCATCCAGCCATCCATATCTATCTATCTATCTATCTATCTATCTATCTATCTATCTATCTATCTATCATTTCGTACCAGGTCATTGCATCCAGGGTAGGTGTTCCGTTCTCCCACTCCTATTTTTCCTCTCTTTGCTTTCGAACTAAAAATTGGCTAGATCCAAGACAGGGAAAACAGAGGCATAGCAAGCCTGAAACCATTGTTACCTGATCTGAATGCTAATTAGGGACAAAATATTGGAAATGTGCCATATTAGAAATGCTATTACCATTAATATTGACGTTCCCACCCAGGGGAGATCAGCAATTTTACATAGTAATTATGCATAAAATTTAGGGCTGTTAACTTTTGTTTTACCTTCTTTGCACTGATACACAAAATTGCTTTTAATAATGTACACTCGGGAGCATGATATGTGGGGGCAGCTCATCTTTAAACGGGTGGGTGTGTAAATTTGTTCACAATGTACAACCCAGTGATTTAGTATAGTCCTTACAGCAACTTTACCAGGAAGAAATACCAACCCTTAAAGTTATTATGTTCTTCTAGAGCAGTGTTTCTCAACCTTGGAAGCTTGAAGATGGGTGGACTTCAATTCCCAGAATCCCCCAGCCAGCACTGCTGGCTGGGGGATTCTGGGAGTTGAAGTCCACCCATCTTCAAGCTACCAAGGTTGAGAAACTATTCTAGAGTTTTCCAGAGATTCAAATATGTAGATGATGGAACTATTACATTCATATAGCTGGGCCCATTTACGAGTTCACACAATGTATTTAGTTTACAGGTAGTGCTCAACTTACACACATTCGTTTAGTGACCATTCGATATTATAACGGCACTGAAAAAATTGACTTATGACTGTTTTTCACACTTACAATCATTGCAGCATCCCCACAGTCACGTGATCAAAATTCAGACCCTTGGCAACTGACTCATATTTATGACGGTTACAGTGTCCCGGGGTCCTGTGATCCCCTTTTGCGACCTCCTGACATGCAAAGCCAATGGGGGGGAGCCCGATTCGCTTAACAACTGTGTTACTAACTGAACAACTGCGGCCATTTGCTTAACAACAGTGGCAAGAAAGGTCGTAAAATGGGGCAAAATTCACTTAACAACTGTCTCCCTTAACAACAGAAATGTTGGGCTCAACAGTGGTTGTAAGCTGAGGACTCCCTGTACAATGAAAGTCAATGGACATTCACCCACCTTGGCAATCTCTACCTAAAGGAACACTACATTCCACCTGTGAGAATTCTCACGTGAGGTAAAATTGGAAAGCAAATTCTCTTTCAAGGATGAGAATGATTATTTTTTCCCCCTGCACAGAGCTCGGACAATATTTTAAATGTCTGTTAAAGAAGCCAGCTTTGAAAGGCAAACTTTGAAATAGCCTCAAATTTTGCCTCACTAGAGCCTTCCCCCCACCTTGTGGGGAGGCCTTAAATGTTTTCCTATTCCTTACTTAGAGTTTTCTCAAAGCCTTCGGGCTAAATTTAAATTTGTAAGGAACAGGTGCAAAAAAAAAAACACCATAACCCTCTTCCATATCATGTGGACAGAGCGCAAATAGCCTGGAGGCAGCTCCTCCCCTAGTTGTGGCTTTGTCAGGGAAGGGAGAGAAAGATCATGGAGTCATAGAGTTGAAAGGGTCTCTTGAGGCCATGAAGTCCAGCCCTTTAGATCCAGGAATCATCTTTGTTGCTCTTCTCTGCACTCTTTCTAGAGCCTGAACATTTTTTTTACATCGTGGCCACCAAAACTGAATGCAATATTCCCAGTATGGCCTTACCAAGGCATTATAAAGTGGTATTAACACTTCACGTGATCTTGATTCTATCCCTCTGTTTATGCAGCACAGAACCGTGTTGGCTTTTTTGGCAGCTGATGCACACTGCTGGCTAATATCTAAATGGTTGTCCACTAGGATTCCAAGATCCCTCTCACAGTTACTACTATTGAGCAAGGTACCACATATACTGTACTTGTGCATTTTGTTTTTATTCCCTAAATGTAGAACCTTACTTTTCTCACGGTTGAATTTCTTTGATAATCGTGTAACTCTTGTCCTGCAGTGAGTTGTCCTGAAGCGAGTTGGCTGTGGCAAGTTGGCCATGGCAAAATGTCATAGACCCTTTGGGATCCAAGTGAAAGCAGGTGCTCTCCAATCCTTTCCTTGGACATATTCAGCAAAAGTAAACTCATGAATAAAGGCAAATATATATGTCCCAGGATAATGTTGCAGTATTCAAACTGGGTCAGTCACCAGGACCAGAGGTTTTGTCTTCCGAGCTTTCAGACTCGTGATGGAGCCCATCCTCAAGGAACTTGGCTCAGGGCAGGGTATCTTCGAGACCGCCTTCTACCACATAGGTCCCAGCGACCGGTAATATCCCACAGAGTTGGTCTCCTCAGGGTTCTGTCAGCTAAACAATGCCGGCTGGCGGGCCCATGGGGGAGGGCCTTCTCTGTGGCTGCCCCAGCTCTCTGGAACTACTTACCTCCTGAGGTCTGGACCATCCCCACCCTATTGGCCTTCCGAAAAGCGGTGAAGATCTGGCTCTTCCGGCAGGCCTGGGGCCATTGAACTCACTGTTGTGATCTGGCGAGATCCAGCCATGAATGGTGTGAATGGGTTTTGTTTTTAATGGTTTAACTTTTAATGTTTTATATATGGTTTTTAAATGCATTGTAAGCCGCCTTGAATCTTCGGAGAAAGGCGGCATACAAGTTGAACAAGTTGAACAAATAAAAATCCACACACAACTAGGCACCCCATAAATACAGGTAGTCCTCGAGCTGCGACCACAATTGAGCCCAACTTTTATGCTGCTAAGTAAAACATTTATCAAGTGAGTTCTGCCACATTTTATTACCTTTCTTGCCACCGTTATTTAAGTGAAGCACCGCAGTGGTTAAGTTAGTAACTCGGTTGTTAAGTGAATCTGGCTTCCCCATTGACTTTGCTTGTCCGAAGGTCGCAAAAGGGGATCCCACAACCCTGGGACACTACAACTGTCATAAGTACATGCCAGTTGCCCAGTGTCTGAATTTTGATCACATGACCATGGGGATGTTGTAACAGTTGTAAGTGTGAAAAATGGTCAACTTCTTTCACTGCCTTAACTTTGAATGGTCACTAAATGAACTGTTGTAAGTGGAGAACTACCTATATTAGCATAGAATAGCCTGAAGCACATACAGGTAGTCCTCGACTTACAACAGTTGATTTAGTGACGGTTCAAAGTTAGAACAGCATTGAAAAATGTGACTTATGACCGTTTTTCACAGTCACAACCTTTCGTGCATCCCAAAGATCATGTACTCAAAATTCAGATGGTTCATATTGATGATCTGATCTGCTGTGGATTTTAACTTGGGGATTTGGGGATTTTAATTGGTTTTTAATATTATTTAATTTTATCTATTGTTGGGTTGTTTTATTGTTGTGAGCCACCCCGAGTCCTACGGGAGAAGGGCGGCATATACATCTGACAAATAAATAAATAAATAAATGACCATTGCTGTGTCCCAAGGTCATGTGATCCCCTTTTGGGACCTTCTGACAATCGAAGTCAATGGAGAAGCCAGATTCACTGAACAACTGGGTTATTAATTGATAAGGGATTCATTTAATAATTGTGCCAAGAAAGCTGGTAAAATGGGGCAAAACTCACTCAACACATGTCTCACTTAACAACAGAAATTTTGGGCTCAACTCAGTGGTGGGATTCAGCTGGTTCGAGCCAGTTCGAGAAAACCGGTAGTTAAATTGCTGACTGACTTCCCCCCCCCGACCCCCGACCCTTCCAGGAGTCCCCACGCACCCCATTTTGGCTCCCAGGTAAATGCAGGGAGGCCTCCTAGGCCCAAAATGGGGCACAGAGGGTTGCGGCACCCCCCGGGGCCCGTTTTCACTCTCAGGAGGCTGCAGGGAGGCCTACTAGACCCAAAATGGGGTGCATGGGTGGCGCTTTCCCCCCCCCCCCCGGCCCATTTTTGCTCCCAGGAGAGTGCAGGAGGCCAAGAGCTGCCTGTCACACACCCTGCCTATGCCCACCCAGCCGGTCATTAGGGCAGAAAACCGGTTGTTAAATTATTTGAATCCCACCACTGGCACGCCTATTTATGGGATTTAAAGAACAAAAAAAATCATACTTTCATAAACACAAATTAAGGGAGACCCTTATTCAAACATGGGAAGAAATTAGGCAATGATTTTATGTGAAAGTACCAAATTGGCTTTCAATTAGGGAGGCCCTGACCACCTCAAATAAAAGGGATATTCTAAAATTCAGCACGTATAAAGACATATTAGATGATAACGGAATTCTTAAATCTCGGGAAACATTAAGAAACCAAGGCTTTAATTTAGACTGGTGGAGCTACCTACCGATAAGCTCAAGATATCAAAAAGATAGGGACCAATTTGGTATAGAGGCGAAGCACAACAATTTGAACAAAATTATGTTGGGGATTGAAAAAAAAAAATGTTAGTGAAACTCTACAATTTTCTACTAGGCGAGGACAGGGCAGAAGGAATAGCCAGAAATCAATTAAATATTTGGGAAAAAAATATTGGTTATAGGTTAAATTTCAATGACTGGGAGGAGGCCTGGAACAGAAACTACAATCTGACTAAATCAGCAACCTATAGGGAGAACCATTACAAAATTTTCCATAGATGGTATCTAGCGCCAGCTAGATTAGCAAAAATATTTTCCAGTGCTTCAGCAACATGTTGGAAGTGTGGAAAGGAGGTTGGCACCTTCTATCATATGTGGTGGTCCTGCCCCGAGACAAAAAAGTTTTGGACAAAAATACGAAATTGGTTACGAGAAATAGTGGAAGAAGAAACAGAATTATCCCCTGAAATCTTTTTATTAGGAATGATCGGAGATGGATTCTCTAAAGATAAGATACATCTTATAATACATGTTAGAACAGCGGCCAGGTTAATTTTTGCAAAGTACTGGAAGGACAAATTAACTCCTCCAGAGGTAATACTAATAAGCAAAATTTTAGAATGCGCAGAAATGGCAAAATTAACAAGTGATCTTAATAATGATGTGAACTCAAAATTCAATGCAGTATGGGAAAGGTGGTACAAATGGTGGAATAATAGAATGAGATTGTAAGGTTACGTTTATCTTCAATAATGGTAGATTCAAATATACTTGATATGTATATAATGTAAATATGTAAATACACGACACCTCAGATGTTAACAGAGATTTGATGTTTTTTAAAATTTTAAAATCAATAAAGTATATTATAAAAAAAAAGAATAGAATGGAATGGAATGGAATAGAATGCAATAGAATAGAATAGAATAGAATAGAATAGAATAGAATAGAATAGAATAGAATAGAATAGAATAGAATAGAATAGAATAGAATAGAATATGGAGTGGAGTGGAGTGGAGTGGAGTGGAGTGGAGTGGAATGGAATGGAATGGAATAGAGGAAGAGAAGAGAGGATAGAATGGAATGGAATGGAATGGAATGGAATGGAATGGAATGGAATGGAATGGAATGGAATGGAATTCTTTATTGGCCAAGTATGTTTGGACACACAAGGAATTTGTCTTTGGTGCGTATGCTCTCAGTGTACATAAAAAGACAAGATACATTCGTCAAGAATCATAAGGTACAACACTTAGTGATAGTCATAGGGTACAAATAAGCAATCAAGTTATATTAGGAAATAGTCAATATAAATCATAAGGATACCAGCAACAAGGTTACAGTATACAGTCATAAGTGGGAGGAGATGGGTGATAGGAACGATGGGAAGATTAATAGTAATAGTAATGCTGACTTAGTGAATAGTTTAGTAGTGTTGAGGGAATTATTTGTTTAGCAGAGTGATGGTGTTCGGGAAAAACCTGTTCTTGTGTCTAGTTGTTCTGGTGTGCAGTGCTCTATAGCGTCGTTTTGAGGGTAGGAGTTGAAACAGTTTATGTCCAGGATGCGAGAGGTCTATAATTATTTTCACAGCCCTCTTTTTGACTCATGCAGTATACAGGTCCTCAATGGAAGGCAGGTTGGTAGCCATTGTTTTTTCTGCGCTTCTAATTATCCTCTGAAGTCTGTGTCTGTCCTGTTGGGTTGCAGAACCAAAGCAGACAGTTATGGAGGTGCAGATAACAGACTCAATAATTCCTCTGTAGAACTGTATCAGCAGCTCCTTGGGCAGTTTGAGCTTTCTGAGTTGGCGCAGAAAGAATATTCTGTGTTGTGCTTTTTTGATGATGTTTTTGATGTTAGGTGTCCATTTTAAGTCTTGAGATATGGTAGAACCTAGAAATTTGAATCAGTGACTGAGGGAAGTTTTTGAATGGTTCAAAGCAGGTGTTGGACAACTGTCGTCCAAATATGCTTTAATTCGGCTACTAGCATTGAGCTGGAAGTTGATGTGATATATTTAATAGTGTCTTCCACCTCTGGAATTCGGTATACAAAAAGTATGAGTGCCTCCTAAAACACCAATAAAAAGCGATTGATCAGGATGACGCAGCTGAAAATGTAAAGCTCAATATTGTTCTGTAGCTCTGAACCATGTTGTAAAACTTTCTTTCCAGATTGTAGCTAAAGCAGTAAGATGATGAGAGCCATTACGTCCTTGTTTGTGATTTACTTTCATTCTCCTCACTCCTCCATGACCAAGAGGACCTCCTGTCTCTCAACACATTCCATCCATTCCTTCTTGGTTAAGGTGACCAGATTTTAACATTGGTAAAGAGGGACATTGTGGGCGTGGCTTATTTTGTGGGCGTGGCTAGCTGGCCATGTGACTGGGTGGGCATGGCTAGCTGGTCATGTGACTGGGTGGGTGTGGCTAGCTGGTCATGTGACCGGGTGGCCATGGCTATGCGTATAGGGTAAGGTGAACAGATTTTAACATTGGTAAGAAGGACACCATTGTGGGCGTGACTTATTGTGTGGGCGTGGCTTGGAGGCCATGTGACTGGGTGGGCGTGGCTAGCTGGTCATGTGACCGGGTGGCCATGGCTATGTGTATAAGGACTACTCAGAGGGCTGAAAAGTCATTTCTGACAGGTCCTCGCACTTTTGACTGGTCCTCACACTTATGACCATCCTCACATTTATGCCCGTGCAGCATTCTTAACAACCATGTCACTCATTTGACAACTGCTTCTCTTCACCATGATGACAAGATAGGGCAAAAATGTAAAATGTGAGGACAGTCATAAATTCGAGGACTGGTCAAAAGTGTGAGGACCAGTCAAAAATAACTTTTTCAGCCCTCTGAGTAGTCCATATGCATTAAAGGATACAGCAATAGAGAGGGATGAAGGAATGGAAATTAGAGTAGGAGTGAGGGTAAGAGAGGGAGGAAGAGAGGAGGAGAAGGAGAAAGGAAGAGGAAGTAGGGAGGAGAAAAAGAGGGTGGGGGGAAGAGAAAGTAAGAAGGAAAGAAAAGAGAGTGGTGGTAGGTTTGAGGAGAAAGATTGCTGTACAATAAAAAAGATGAAAGGGAAGAAAGCCAACCCCAAGCAAATATAAAGATATTAAGATTAAGAATGAATTGTTAAACTTTAAAGAATAAAAGAGAACAAATATGAATAAATAGCAATAATTAGAAACACACATACAAACATGCAATGTATTTTCTTTGAACAGAATATTTGGCTGGTTCACAAATTTAAACAGCGTTTAGTCATTTCAATTAAATTTACAATTTCTATATTTCCTTTTTGCCATATTTATTCATTTATTTTTTTAAAAAAACAATATTACCCTTCATCCTCATCTCTAATCTTAATCAAATTCAATTTTTCCCTTCTATTCTATATTATACCCCTTCCCATTGTCATCTATTTTTATATCCATCCTCACATTGGTTAATTATGTAATTATGTAATACAGTTGTTTAATACAAATTCAACATTTTAATATAAATCAATTAGTTATATAACTATCTTTTTTGTATATTAATCAATATGAACATGAATATTCCAATTATTTCCATGCAATCCAATTTCTTACAAATCAATTAATTATATTTACCAATAATAATAAACCAAATAATTTCCCCCATATATTCCTCCAAACCACAACTTAACCATTTCTGCTTTCAACACAATATACAATTATTAATAGTATCTCAATTATTACAATTCCCTAGTTAAATAGAGCTTTTTTTCTTTTGTGTTTTAAAATCTTGAACTGCTGTAGGTCGGCCCTTTGAAGCCCCGCGGCAAGAGTTTAAAGAGTTTTTTTTCCCTCTAGCCATCAGCGGGGATTCAGGAGGCAGAATAAAAATCGGGACTTTTTTAAAACGCCGCGGGACGCGGGACAAATTGCTCAAAAGCGGGACTGTCCCGCCAAAAGCGGGACGTCTGGTCACCTTATTCTTGGTGCCTCTTATGCCTCAAATGCAGTAGTGGGTTGTCCCCGGTTTGGACCGGTTCGCAAGAACCGGTAGTAAAACCGGCAGGAGGCTCCGCCCACTGACCCAAATGTCATCATAGGTGATTTGCACATGCGCAGAAGTGCGTGCTCCCTCGCACTCCCGATGCAAACGGGTAGAAAAGGTAAGTAGAACCCATTCCTGCTCAAATGTCTTTCACTTACATGATGTCTCCTTCCTTCCTTCCTTCCTGCCTGCCTGCCTGCTTGCCTGCCTGCCTTACTGCCTTCCTATCTGCTTTCCTGCCTTCCTGCCTGCCTGCCTTCCGATCCCACCTCAAAATCAACTTTCTCCATGGAGCTTTGATATAACGTTGCTGTACAATATTTCTACATCATCCACAGCTGAAGAGGGGAAAAAACATCAACAACTAAAGAGTAAATTGTTTCCATGCTCATTCTTCTTTTGCCCTTCTTTTGGTTTGACTCTGTCAAATTGGTCAAATTTGGATGATAACCTCAGTGGACAAGAAGCTCTTATTTTATATTCTGTAAAGTTTCATGCACACTGATGAAAAATGAGAGTGACAGCTACAGTAGCTACAATGCTGTGTTATTCTTGTTTTCAACAAAAATTGGAAAACTATCTTCCTTTAGCTCGCCAACTCAAATCAATATGCTTCCTTCCCTCCTTAAATATCTCCTTCCTTCCTTCCTTCCTTCCTTCCTTCCTTCCTTCCTTCCTTCCTTCCTTCCTTCCTTCCTTCCTTCCTTCCTTCCTTCCTTCCTTCTCCCGACAATGCTTTTGAATTCCCCAACACAATTGTTCAACTTCATAGATGTTTATGGTATGAGAACTGGACTTTAGGAATAAATTCTCCTTTTATGGAATGTCTACTGAAATTCATTGACTGTGAATTCCAAAGGAATTTGGCCACTAGATATGAAAACCTGGGTGTTAATCAGTGGTGAGATTCAAATAATTTAACAACTGGTTCTCTGCCCTAATGACTGGCTGGGTGGGCGTGGCCATGGTGGGTGTGGCCAGGGGGTGTAACAGGCAGGACTCAACCTTCTGTACCTCCCTGGGAGCAAAAGAGGACCGCGGAGGGGCGCTGCTTCCTCGGGCCCCATTTTGGGCCTAGTAGCCTCCCTTCAGCCTCCTGGGAGCAAAAACGGGCCAGGGCGGGCCTTGCTGCACTCCCCATGCCCCGTTTCAGGCCTAGTAGGTCTCCCTGCACTTACTTGGGAGCCAAAACAGGGCATGTGGGGACTCCTGGAAGGGGCGGGGGAGGGGTGAGGGAGGGGAGGGGCCAGACAGCAATTTAACAACCAGTTCTCCCGAACCGGCTGAATCCCACCATTGGTGTTAATTGACCTGTCTATGGAGATTCTCTATCAACCAGGCCATGGCTGTCCAAAGCTCCTTTTTCCAAAAGGCAACTGGACTTTTCTGGGGGTTTTCTTTTAATTTCTGAACTGAAGAAGGTTCTTGGTTGAAAAACAAAATGTTTGCAAAGAAAAAACCCAAGAAAATCTAGCTGCCTTGTGGAAAAAGCACCTTGGGTAACCTCCAATCCTCCAATGTGGATAGTCCTCAACTTATAACAATTCATTTACTGATCGTTCGAAGTTACAACGGAACTAAAAAAAATGACTTATGACCATTTTCTCACTTACGACCACTGCAGCAACTCCATGATCACATGATCAAAATTCAGACGCATGGCAGCTGTTCATATTTATGACAGTTGCAGTGTCCTGGGGTCATGTGATCCCCTTTTCCAACTTTCTGATAAGCAAAGTCATTGGGGAAGCCAGATTCACTTAACAACTGGGTTACTAACTTAACAAATGCAGTGATTCACTTAACAACTCTGTCAAGAAAGGTAAAATGGAGCAAAACTCACTTAACAAATGCTTAACAGATTAAGAGAGTTGGAAGGGATCTTGTAGGCCCTGCCCAAGCAGGAGACCCTACACCATTTCTGACAAATGATAGTCCAATCTCTTCTTGAAAACTTCCAGGGATGAAACTCCCACAACTTCTGAAGGCAACATCTGTTCCATTGGTTGATTGCTCTCACTGTCAGAAAATTTCTCCTTATTTCCAGGCTGAATCTCTCCTTGACCAGTTTCCATCCATTATTCCTTGTCTGGCCTTTAGGTGCTTTGGAAAATAGCTTGACCTCCTCTCTGTGGCAGCCTCACAAATATTGTCACACTGCTATCATGTCTCCCCTGGTCCTTCTCTTCACTAGACTAGCCATGCCCAGTTCCTGTAACTGATCTTCATATGTTTTAGCCTCCAGTCCCCTGATCATCTTTGTTGCTCTTCTCTCCACTTCTCCTAGAGTCTCAACATCTTTTTTATAGTGTGGTGACCAAAACTGGGTTCAGCATACTATGTGTGGTCTTACTAAGACTTTATAGAGTGGTATTAGTATCTCACTTGATCTTGATTGTATCCCTCTGTTAATGCAATTTAGGATTGCATTGCCTTTTTTGGGTGCTGTCGCACACGGCTGGCTCATATTTAGCTGGTTGTCCACTAAGATTCCAAGATCCCTCTCACAGTCACTGCTATTAAGCCTGGTTTCTTCCAGTCTATATGTGTAAGGTTTTTCTTGCCTAACTAAGACTTTTACTTTTCTCTACCTTGAATTTCATGTTTCACTTAGCAGCATAATTTTTGGGCTGAACTGTGGTCATAACTCAAGCACTACCTGTAAATAAATTTGTCCAGTCCTTTTTTAAAAAAAACTATCCAGTTTTGTTGCGATCACATTCAGCTATGAACTGAATGAATAAGAGCTTAACGCTGGTCCTGAATCTTCCCTGCATTTAGTTTCGGCGGCATGACCTTGAGTTCCATTCTAGCGTCTGCTTAGATCTCAAGCCTGTTCGTGAAGCCTCTCGCGTAAAGTGAGACTGCATCTGAAGCAGTTCGACAGGATGGCGAATGGGTCCCCAAACCTCTGCAAGGAAACTCTTTTGTGCGTCCCCCCCGTGCCCCCACACACACCCGCGCCCCCCCCCCCCCACGCACCCCGAATCCTCTCTCCTTCTTCCTTTTGCAGATATCTTAGCTGTAACTTTCATCGCTTTTGACGGAAATCTCAGCTGGATCCTTCCAACCTGATTGCTCCTTCGCTCCCTGCCATTCTATCTTAAGCTGATGATCCCGAGCTGGTTTTAGCTGACCTGACAGATGGAGACATAGGTATGTCATGTCCATTGCAGCTGCCCTTTCTCTCTGCGGACGGCTTGGCTGGATCTGTGAAACCCGGCCTTTGCTTTTCCTTCAGGCCATATTGACTGTGTGCAAATGATTTGCACGAAGGACACATGTACAGAGAGGATCTAAGTGCCTGAATTAGCCACTTCCTGGGGCAATTATCTCACCCTGGATCCTGGCAGCACACAATCGTCAATGACCTAGTGAGTTGGAGAGCTGCCGTTTTTTAATAAAATCCTCCCAGCTGTTGAAAAAAGAAGCTGGGAGCCTATCCTGTCCAGCTGACTTGCTCCCCCTCCCTTCTCTACCCAAACCAATTGAAATAACAATCCTGCAAACCAATCAAAATACAAGTCGTCCTCAATTGAAACCAGGCCACAATTGAAACCAGGATTTCAGTCACTAAGCGAGTCACTCTCAATTTTATGAGGGGTGTTTTTTTTTTGCCATAGTTGTTAAGCAAATCACTGAGCAGCATGGTGGCCAAGTGGGGAAGACACTTGCCTCCCACTTACAAGGTTTCTCTCCCAGGGCACAAAGAAAAAAAAAATTGCTGTGAATTTCAAATAGGCATCAGGAAGGGCATCCAGCCAGTAAATGCTCAGATCCATCCAGTCACCCTGACTCTATCCCGAATTAAGGAATTACAAGGTTGTAAAAAGGGAGTTAACCAAATCACTGCAGTTGAGTGGATCACACAGTCGTTAAGAGATTCTGGCTTCCTTTATTGACTTGTGGGAAGCAAACTGGGAAGGTTGCAAATGGTGTCACATGACCCCAGGATGATGCAACCATTGTAAATACATGCTGGTTGCTAACTGCCCAACTTTTGATCAGATGATCATGGGGATGCTATGACAATTTTAAGTGTGAGGAACGCACAGTGGTTAGAATGCAATATTGCAGGCAAACTCTGCTCCCAGTCTGGAGTTTGATCCTGACCGGCTCGAGATTTACTCAGCCTTCCCTTCTTCCGAGGTCAGTAAAATGAGGACCCATATTGTTGGAGGCAATGTACTGACATTGTAAACCACTTAGAAAGTGCTATAAAGCACTATGAAGCAGTATATAAGTCTAAGTGCTATTGTTATTGCTATAATTTTGGTTCATTTAAATTGTTTTGTTGGTTGGTGTGCTACAGTGATACTATGGGATTGAAACAGTCTGTTGGTTGCTTCCAGTTATGTTTTTGATGTATGGCAGGATTATCTTTTTTCGTAGCTTGTATTGGTTGTGCTGTAGTGGTTTGATTGATCAGCACTTTTTGATAAACTTGTGTGGACTGGATCAGTGCTGGGATTCAAATAATTTAGCAACCAGTTATCTGCCCTAATGACTGGCTGGGTGGGCGTGGCCATGGTTGGCATGGCCAGGGGGTTTGACAGGCAGCATTTGGCCTCCACCCCCCTGGGAGCAAAAACGGGCCATGGGGGGGCCACGCTACACCCCCCCCACATCAGTGGTGGATTCCTCCCGGTTCGGTCCGGTTCGGCCGAGCCGGTAGCGGTGATGATATGACGTCACCGAACCGGTTCTCCCCCTCCGCCCTCCCACCCCACCCCCCCACCCCCCACGTTATTCTTACCTTTTATTGGGTCCCACCCCCAATCTATTGCTGCCTCCTGAGTCCCAGCTGATGACTAGAGGGAAAAAAACTGTTTAAACTCTTGCACTCACCTGGGAGCCAAAATGGGGCATTTGGGGACTCCTGGAAGAGGCGGGGCCAGCCAGCAATTTAACAACTGTTTCACCTGAACTGGCCCCAACCGGCTGAATCCCACCATTGGACTGGGTACCCTTTTTGTTGGAAGATGTTATATAGCCACTCGGTCTCCTTTTTTCTTCATTTCCCTCAAACTTAGGGAGGACCAAGAACCTCATATTTCAATCCTGAGCTACAGGGTCAAGATGCCCCCTCCTTGCTTGTGGTCTTCTTTGTGCTTTGTCAAGAGACATATGGGTCATTTTGCATATATTACACCTGTTGCTCACCAACACAGCTGCCCCAAACCTCAAAAATGACAGTGATTTCCCATCAGCAATCAAGAATAAGAATTCTTTGCTCAGCTTCATGTTTCTTTTGCACATAGCAAACCTTCATGGAAAAAGAGGAATACAGGTCATCCTCGACTTACAACAGTTCATTTAGTGACCATTCAAAATTACCACAGTACTGAACAAAGTGACTTATGACCATTTCTCACAGTTACAACCTTTGCAGCATCCCATGGTCATGTGATCAAAATTGGGATGATTTAGCAACTGGCTCATAATATGACGGTTGCAGTGTCCTGGGGTCATGCGATCCCCTTTTGCGACCTTCGGACAAGCAAAGTCAATGGGGAAGCCAGATTCACTTAACAACCAAGTTACTAACCTAACAACTTCAGTGAATCAATTAACAATTGTGGCAAGAAGGGTCATAACATGGTGCAAAACTCACTTAACAAATGTCTCACTTAACGACATATATTTTGGGCTCAATTGTGGTCGTACATCGAGGACTACCTGTAGATATGAACAAAGTAACTACAGGTAGTCCTTGACTTACAACCGTTCATTTAGTGACAGATCAAAGTTAGCTCAAACAGCTCTGAAAAAAGTGACTCACGACTGTTTTTCACACTTATGACCGTTGCAGCATCCCCATGGTCACGTGATCAAAATTCAGCTGCTTGGCAACTGACTCATATTTGTGATGTTTGCACTGTCCCAGGGTCATGTAATCACCTTCTGAGACCTTCTAACAAGCAAAGTCAGTGGGGAAGCCAGATTCATTTAACGACCATGTTACTAACTTAACAACTGCACTGATTCACTTAACAACTGTGGCAAGAAAGGTCATAAAATGGGGCAAAATTTACTTGGTTAGTAATGGAAATTTGGGGCTCAATTGTGGTCGTAAGTCAAGGACTAACTACAACCCTCTCATTTCCTTCTTTCACATCTTCCTTATCTTAGGTGAATTCCTGCTTTTGAAGTTATTATTGCTGGCATCTTGTGTAATTTGCAATAGGTTTTCCTGAGACTGTAATTTAGGCTTGCTTAATGGCATCTCTGAACTGATTTAATATTTTTAAAATAAAAAGATATTAAATGGCTACGTGATCTCAATCCTCAAGATAGAACCAGCTTTTCTAACTCTACTAATATTATTTACAGGTAGAACTCGATTTACGACCACAATTGAGCCCAAAATTTCTGAGAGATTTGTTAAATGAGTTTTGCCCCATTTTACGACTTTTCTTGCCACAGTTGTTAAGTGAATCACTGCCACTGTTAAGTTGGTAACAGGGTTGTTAAGTGAATCTGGCTTCCCCATTGACTTTGCTCATTAGATGGTCGCAAAAGGAGATCACATGATCCCAGGACACTGCAACCGTCATAAATATGAGTCAGTTGCCAAGCATCTGAATTTTGATCACATGACCAAACGGAGATGCCGCAACGGTCATAAATGTGAAAAACAATCATAAGTCCCTTTTTTCAATTCCATTGTAACTTCAAACCATCACTAAATGAACTGTTGTAAGTCAAGGACTATCTGCATTTGTTTGATCCCCATGGTAGGAAAAACTGTGATGGAATGTAGTCTGGATTCCCAGGAGGGAGAGGCAGCATTCCAGAGGAGACAGTAAAGTTTAGATAGTTTGTGTCAAGTGAAAGCAACCAGCGTCACTCATGAAGAATCTCAACAGTAGTTTTATTGTTAGTCAGCTATGTTACAAGAATCTCAGCAGACTGTGTTGCTTATTGTACTGCAAAGACTCTAAACTCAGCCCCTCTTCACCCCTCCTTCCAGTCTAGCTGGAGATTCCACCACAGTTTGGTTGGGAGAAATTGGGACAACTTCTCCTCCCTAGAAGTTGGGTTTTTTCCCCCCATGTTTTATTTGTTTTATTTATATAACATTCAATTTCCATCAAACAGTGTGTGATCTGGGTACAGATATTTTTAAACAATCATAATCCACATGTTTGTTGTAGTATTCATCACCATAATATTAATAATATAATATAATAATGATAATACTTAACATCATCTTTTTTAACAACTCTCCACATTAACATTTCCTCTTTTTATATCTCCTCATTTCTAACTTCTGTTTCTATTGTCTAGCCATTGATAGAACATATCCCATATCAAAAAAACATTCAGTTTCTTCTTTATCCTTAATAGTGAGCGTTAATCTATCCATTTCTGCACATTCTAATATTTTCTTAATTACATTCCTCTCGGACGGAATCTCACCATTTTTCCATTGTTGTGCAAATACAATTCTAGTTGCAGTTAATATATGCAAGACCAGATATATAATCTTTTTATCATATTTTTCTGAAGTTGTTTTGATTGGGCAAGATTTCTGTCTTTAGATGAGGAACAATTAAGAAAACTAATTACAACTCTGCTCGTCTTTCTTAGATTGTGGAGCCTGACAAATGTACATCTTCTGTAGGAGAAGGAGTAGCAGAACCTGGGGATGGAATTAAAAGAGGAATAAGCCTAGAATCCCTATGTAGTCACAATGGAACTAAGTCCAACCTCCCTTGAATTCTGTTAATTCCAAGGAAGTGCTAACCGTTGGCTGAAAATATCCCTGCGCATAAGCACGAGTAGCAATAAATTGGTGTAATTGGTCCTTCAAATGTGGATCTGAGCATCCCTGCCTAAGACCTTCACTGTGATAGCTTCAGAAATACATTTAAGGCCCTTAAAATGGAGATATTGCAAACCCATCTGCAGCATTTCTCTGTGAGACAGATGAATAGTCAAAACAAGTCTCTTTATTTCAGTCATCAGCCAGCATAAAGCAATATTCAACAATAAAATGACAGCTGTCCCATTGTGATAGCAGTCTGACCTATATCTCCAAAGAAAAGACTAAAATTTAGATCACTAGCACAAACTATAAAATTGTTGATACCATTAAGACTGTAAGTATAAAATTTTAAAGATGAAAAGGAATAGAGATTTAGGTAATTTGGATAAATTACAAAACAGCAACTGAAGATAAAAGAACTAAATGAAATATAAGACCGTGGTATCACTAAGATTTACAAGTAGACTATGTTTAATATAGCATGGTGTATTATTTATGTTTAATATAGCATGGTAAAAAGCATGGTATAAATCAGAGGTAGGTTTCAAACCTACCTTTGCACATGCACCCACCCTTGAAAATGTGGCTAAATAGAATGACATAGCACCGGGGCTGGGGCATCCACAATCTCCGCTACCGGTTCACACGAACCGGTCTGAATCAGCTCAATACCCCCTTTGGTATAAATACAATTCTATATAAGGGACTGGCAAGTAATTAAAAAGTTAAAAATAACCAATTGCAAAAACTGGATACAAATTTAATAATGAATACGGGCACACCCTGGCCCACCACTCACATAAGTCAAACTGTAGTGAGCAGCAGCTTGGGGGTTGGGGACCCCTGGTCCAGAGATGGGTTTCAGCAGGTTCTGACCAGTTCTGGAGAACCGGTAGCGGAAATTTTGAGTAGTTTGGAGAACCGGTAGTAAAAATTTTGACTGGCCCGGCCTCCATCTATTCTCTGCCTCCCAAGTCCCAGCTGGTGAGGAGGAAATGGGGATTTTGCAGTTACCTTCCCCTGGACTGGGGAGGGAATGGAGATTTTACAGTATCCTTCCCCTGGAGTGGGGTGGGAATGGAGATTTACAGTATCCTTCCCCTGCCACACCCACCAAGCCACGCCCACCAAGTGATGCCACGCCCACCAAGCCACACCCACAGAACCGGTAGTAAAAAAATTTGAAACCCACCACTGCCCTGGCCTAAACCAGAGGTGTCCAACTTTGGCAATTTTAAGACTTCCCATGCTGGCTGGGGAATTCTGGGAGTTGAAGTCCACAAATCTTAAAAGTTGCCAAGGTTGGACAGGTGCCTGGTCTAAACTCCCCTGAAAATGAAATTCTGACCCATGAATTGTGCAACCGAGAAGCTGCAGACAAGCAAGGAGCCAACAGGACTGATGAATTGAAGCTGGTGAAGTAACATAACCCTGCTGAACTGAAAGCACAAACAAAAATAAATAGTTCCTTCTTCTCTTACTCTTTTGCAACCGCTTTGACACATTAGTGTAATTAGTACCATTAATCAAGACAAGACACTTGATACTTAATGTACTTTACACAGGTAATAAATAGCCGCTCCCTGACAAAACCAGTGTCTGTTGTCTGCCAAGGCCTGCTCAGTTGATCTTGTACCAGAGGGCGAAGAATAGCTCATAATTAGGGAAATGAGCACCTGCTAAAGGGATGCAGAGATACTAATACAGGTGAAGCCTGAATATTAAGATGCAATTCAATGGGATTCTTAATTCTGCACTCGTGGTTGCTGCCTGGATTGTTTCTTGTCTCTTCGGTCATTTGCTGATCATTTTCTTACACCAGCAGTTTGTCCTACATAGAATTCAGACCAACTGAGTCCCCTTCAATCATCATTCCTTTGGTCTAGTGGTTAAGGTGCTGGCCTAGAACCGGGACACTGGGAACGCTAGTTCTGCCTTAGGCCTGAAAGCCGGCTGGGTGACTGGGCCAATCACCAGGAGATTGTGAGTTCTAGTCCCGCCTTAAGCATGAAGGCTGGTTGGGTGACTGGGCCAATCACCAGGAGACTGAGTTCTAGTCCCGCCTTAGGCATGAAGGCTGGCTGGGTGACTGGGCCAATCATCAGGAGACTGTGAGTTCTAGTCCCGCCTTAGGCATGAAGGCTGACTGAGTGACTTTGGGCCAATCACCAGGAGAGTATGAGTTCTAGTCCCGCCTTAGGCATGAAGGCTGGCTGAGTGACTTTGGGCCAATCACTAGGAGAGTATGAGTTCTAGTCCCGCCTTAGGCATGAAGGCTGGCTGAGTGACTTTGGGCCAATCACCAGGAGACTGTGAGTTCTAGTCCTGCCTTAAGCATCAAAACTGGCTGAATGACTTTGGGTCAATCACAAGGAGACCATGAGTTCTAGTCCTGTCATAGGCATGACAGCTGTCTGGGTGACTTTTGGTCAGTTACTTTCTCTCAATTGGAAGAAGGAGTTTTAGGTATAAAGGCCACTCTTTTGAAGGCAGCAAAGTCCACATTTTGGACAGAGAGGGCCGCTGGTTTGAAAGGCCATCTATGTCAAAATTGAACAGTCCTCTCTTAACAGAGGGGGAGGGATATGACATCATCTATCTCCAGTCTACAACACAGTCCTTTCAGCAGTTACAAGAAGGCTCCACACCCATTTGCACCACTCAGATGACCCTGAAGACACAGATAGACCTCCAAGTTCTTCAAAAGGATGCAAATGACCAGCTGTCTGCAAGGAGTATCACTCCTTCCATTCCCCATCATCCAGCCAGAGCTGAAGAAGCTTCTTGGCTGAGAAGCAAAATGTCTTCAAAAGAAAAACCAGAAAGTCCAGTTGCCTCTTGAAAAAAGTACCTTAGGAACAACCATGACCCGGATGACTGAGAATCTCCATAGAGTTTTAGGTATGTTTCCTGCCTTGGGTTAATTGCAAATACTAATAAAGACAGGATAAAAATTAAATAAATAACTAAAGTTAATAAATATACTTCTGCTCAGAGTGAATTTGCGCTGCAGGGTATATTTAGAACTGAATGGGTTTGTATGTAACCCCTTCATTGGATGCTACAAAGTGCTAGCAGGACAAAATATTTTCGTCGGCATGTAAAACAAATGGGAATGACCACTCCAATTAAACATGTTCCCAATCAGAGGAGGTATGCAGTCGGTTCAGACTGGTTCCCCCGAACTGGTAGCAGAAATCGCAGTTGGGCCCACCCACCTGCCCCGGTTCCATGCCATCCTATTTAGGCATGTTTTTGAGGCTGGGCACATGCGTGGAAGGCACACGCATGAGCAAAGCTCATGCACGGAAGGCTGGGTGCATGTGTGGAAGGCAGGCGCGAGCACAAAATGAGCATGTACGCACATCTGAGGTGGGTTTCAGCAGGTTCTGACCAGTTCTGGAGAACCGGTAGCAGAAATTTTGAGTAGTTTGGAGAACCAGCAGTAAAAATTCTGACTGGCCCCGCCCCCATCCTCTGCCTCCCAAGTCCCAGCTGATCAGGAGGGAATGGAGATTTTACAGGGTCCTTCCCCTGCCACGCCTACCAAGCCACGCCCACCAAGCCATGCCGCGCCCACTAAGCCACACCCACAGAATCAGTAGTAAAACAAATTTGAAACCCACCACTGCCATGGTGGTGAACCAGTAGTAATAAAATGTGAAACCCACCGCTGGTCCCAATATACATTCTAGGGTTGAAAACTTTATTAGGTTTATTAGAATTCAGACGTTGGCAGGATTTCTCAATTTGTGAGTAACTTTTTATATTAAAAATTAAGTTCTCGATTTCAGATGGTGAAATCTTGTCATGAAAAGTGATGGAGATTGAATGTAGCACAGCATAGCATCCATGCTTTTATCCAACATGCGGTTTTTAAAGGCACTCTTTAAAGTTTGGGATGGGAGCATCTCTTTTGTTTAGAAGACAAAAGCAACAGCAAATCACAGCATCGCTGTGCTGAAGTAATGCATTTTTTGTAAAATAGGGCCATGGTGATCGCAGAGATAAGCGGGATAGTCTGTGCTTAAAATTAATGAAAGTAAAAAGAACATTCAAATGAAGCATCCTGCCTTATCAGCCTATAAATATTTGGGCCTTTACATCAAGGCCCGACTGCTGGCGATGATATGAAGTATCCCATGTGGTTTTCATGGCAAAATTTTGGAGTTGCCTTACTGTTGCTTTCATCCTGGGAAAAGATCAGGGGTGAAATGCTTGCGGTTTGGACCAGATCGCTCGATCTGGTAGTGATGGCGGCGGGTGGTTCAGAGAACCGGTAGCAAAAATCCCTACCCCCACAACACCCCATGCCCAGCTGAGCCACGTGATCATCAGAGGCTTTTTTTTGGTACTTTTTAAAAGTATAAAAAATACTTTAAAATACTTTTAAAGTATTTTTTCTACAACCTCTTAGGATGAAAAAATGCTCTTAAAAATGAAAAGAAAAAACCTCTGATGATCACGCGGCTCAGCTGGGATCATCAGAGGCTTCTAAAAGCATTTTTTTAACAAATGCTTTTAAAAGAAAAAAAAAGTTGGCCACGCCCACCCAGTCACATTACCCCACACACACACACACACACCAAGCCACGCCCACAGAACCGGTAATAACAAACTTTACATTTCACCACTGGAACAGATGACCCAAAGTCAGTGGAACAGCTTGCCTTTTGGACTTGTGGGTGTTCCTTTGCTGGAGGTTCTCAAGAAAAGATTGGACAACCATTTGTCTCTGGGATGGTATAAGGCCGTGATGGCGAACCTGTGGCACATGTGCCAGAGGTGGCACACAGAGCCCTCTCTGTGGGCACACGTGCCGTCGCCAGCTGCTCTTCGCGCGAGCTGGAGCACCGGAAACCCGAAGACCAGGTGAACAGTGTGCATACAGCTGATCTTTGGGGTTTTGGCACTCTGGTGCATGCAAAGACCAGCTGGCTGGTACGCATGTGCACGCATGTGCATGCCAGAAACATGAAGACCAGGTGGCTGGTGCACATGCAACTGGTCTTCGGGGTGCCAGCGCTCCTGTGCGCGTGAAGACTAGCTGGCTAGTCCGATGCGCGTGCCAGAAATCTGAACACTTCAGGGTTCCGGCATTCCAGTTTGGGCACTCGGTACCAAAAATGAACGCCACCATTGGTATAAGGATTCCTGCCATGGTCCAGAGGTTGGACTAGAAGTCCTCTGAGGCCCCTTTCAATCCTATAATTCTATGAAAGTCACCCATTGGCTTCAGTGGTGAAATGTAAAATTTGTTACTAACGGTTCTGTGGGCATGGCTTGGTGGGGGGGTAATGTGACTGGGTGGGCGTGGCCAACCTTTTTTTTTTTTTACTTTTAAAACCATTTTTTCTACAACCTCTTCAGCCGATTTTGAATTTCACCCCCGGTTTGCGAAGCCTGCAGAGTGCTCCTGGGGGCTGGAGAGGGCAAAAATGCGATACGTCGGGGGTTTGGTAGGCCAAAAACGGCAGCCCAAAAATGCAGAGAGTTCGGGAGGCCTGCAGAGTGCTCCTGGGGGCCAGGGAGGGCAAAAAACCAGATGTGTGGAGGCGAAAAACTAATTTTTTTTCTTATTTTCCTCTTCGAAATCTTATAGTCCAAAAAATGTAGTACATTTGCCCAAGAATAGCACGTTTTGAACCAGGCAATGTTGAGGGAGCTTTGGAAAAGAGACTGGGCAAAATGGAGGAGAGAGGGGGGCTGCAGGAGGTACTTGTTAGGAAGAAAAATGAAATTCTATAACTCAGGATTACACAACTTCAGATTGGAAGACCCAAACTCGTAATGATCCCCCAGAGACGCTCACCAATTTGTATTTCTCAGTATAATTGTACTTCTCAGCTTTCATAGAGGCAAGTGATTCCACGCATAATGGGTCAGTAAACGTATAAATTCCAGATAATTAATTGGAGTTGAGTTGAATTTAATTTAAATTTGCATAAAATAAACCATTTCTGATCCTGGTCACATTCCCTTTTTGGGAGTTCCATCCTCCATCTAGAAAATGACGCATAAAATATTTTATTTCAAGTGCCATTTGCAAAGTAGATAAGAATCGGAGCCAATATGTTCACTGGAAATAGAATACAAAATAGAATAGAGTAGAGTAGAGTAGAGTAGAGTAGAGTAGAATAGAATAGAATAGAATAGAATAGAATAGAATAGAATAGAATAGAATAGAATAGAATAGAATAGAATAGAATAGAATAGAATAGAATAGAATAAAATAGAATAGAATTCTTTATTGGCCAAGTGTGATTGGACACACAAGGAATTTGCCTTTGGTGCATATGCTCTCAGTGTACATAGAAGACAAGATACGTTCGTCAAGAATCATAAAGTACAACACTTAATGATGGTCATAGGTACAAATAAGCAATCAAATCATACTAGGAAACAATATCAATATAAATCGTAAGGATACCAGCAACAAAGTTACAGTCATGCAGTCATAAGTGGGAGGAGATGGGTGATAGGAACGATGAGAAGATTAAAAGTAATGCAGACTTAGTAACTAGTTTGACAGTGTTGAGGGAATTGTTTGTTTAGCAGAGTGATGGCATTCGGGGAAAAACTGTCCTTGTGTCTAGTTGTTCTGGTGTGCAGTGCTCTATAGCATCGTTTTGAGGGTAGGAGTTGAAACAGTTTATGTCCAGGATGTATTGTGACTCCGGCCCCGGAGGCTGATTTATCTTCGTATGCTGAGTCGGAGGATGATATGGAGGAAGCTGGCACGAGCTATGTGCCGGAGGGGCCGTCTTCACTGGTGAGTCAGCAAGAACTGACAGTTGCTGACGTGCCTCTGGACCCCAGTCAAATTGAGGAGGAAACAGAGGCTGATAACGAGGAGAGGGAGCCCCTATTGGATGCAAGAGAGAGACGTAGGAGATATCGTAGAGAACAGCTACAGCTACAAAGTATAAAAGGGGTGTGGTTGGGCCGGAAAGGCATGGTGAACAATTTTTGGCATTTTGGATGCAGTGGAGTTTAGAACTGCTAGTTTTAAGTTTTGAAAAGGAGTCTGCATTCCTGCATTAGCCTGCTGGCCGTCTGCCAAGACCTCTGGAACATTGCCTGGTAATTACTGAACTGATATACTTTTGAAAGAGAACTGTTTATTAAAGGGCCATCTTCAATCTCTCTAGCCTGTGTTTGTTACTGCCGGGCTATTTGAGCTTCTGCAAGGCCATTTGTGAGAGGGGACAGAACAGGATGTGAGGGGTTTGTACATATTTTCCCAGCCCTCTTTTTGACTCATGCAGTATACAGGTCCTCAATGGAAGGCAGGTTGGTAGCCATTGTTTTTTTCTGCAGTTCTAATTATCCTCTGAAGTCTGTGTCTGTCTTGTTGGGTTGCAGAACCAAACCAGACCATTATAGAGGTGCAGGTGACAGGTAGTCCTCGATTTATGAGCAAAATTGACCCCAAATTGCAAAGTGAGAGAGCTGTAAATGGAGAGCTTGGCTCCATTTAATGACCTTTCTTGCCACAGTTTCTAAGCGAATCACTGCAGTTGCTAAGTTAGTAACACATTTGTTAAGTGAATCCGGCTTCCCCATTGACTTTGCTTATGAGAAGGTCACAAAAGGAGCTCACACGACCCCCGGGATAGTGCAACCGTCATAAGTATGAGTCAGTTGCCATGCATTCAAATTTTGGTCAGGTGACCATGGGGATGCTGCAACAGTCATAAGTGTGAAAAATTCTCAAAGCTCACTTTTTCAGTGCCGTTGTAACTTCAAACAATCACTAAATGAACTGTTGTAAGTTAAGGACTAACTGTATCTTGTTTCTTCCTCTGTATCTGACAAGCAGAATTGTGACATCTTTAACTAGTGTTGAGATGATTTCTTTTGTGGCCTATTAATAGCATAGCATAGCGTAGCATAGCATAGCATAGCATAGAGGAAGAGGAGAGGAGAGGAGGGGAGAGAAGAGGAAAGAAAAGAGGAGAGGAGAGGAGAGGAGAGGAGAGGAGAGGAGAGGAGAGGAGAAGAGAAGAGAAGAGAAGAGAAGAGAAGAGAAGAGAAGAGAGAATGGGAAAATAGAATAGAATAGAATAGAATAGAATAGAATAGAATAGAATAGAATAGAATAGAATAGAATAACAGAGTTGGAAGAATAAGAATAAGAATAATTTTATTTCTATACCGCCCTTCTCCCGAAGGACTCAGGGCGGTGTACAGCCTATTAAAACACAAGACAACATCAGTTAAAATAGTTTAAAATTATTAAATGAATTCGACTCAAATTTAAAACCTCAGAAATTTAAAACCCAATTTAAAATTGTTATGTTGATAGACCAGCCTGGCGGAACAACAGGGTCTTGAGTGCACAACGAAACACCCGGAGGTCGGAGATCTTACGTATTTCTGGGGGCAGTTCATTCCACCAGGCTGGGGCTCCCACAGAGAAGACCCTCCCCCTGGGTGTCGCCAGCCGACATAACTTGGCCGATGGTACCCTGAGGAGACCCTCTCTGTGGGAGCGAACTGGCCGGTGGGAGGCTATTGGTGGCAGAAGTCGGTCTTGAAGGTACCCGGGTCCTATGCCATGGAGCGCTTTAAAGGTGGTGACCAACACCTTGAATTGCACCCGGAAAACCACTGGGAGCCAGTGCAGCTCGCGCAGGAGGAGTGTCACGTGGGCACAACAAGTTGCGCCCATAACCACCCGCGTGGCCGCATTCTGGACCAGCTGGAGCTTCCGAGTGCTCTTCAAAGGGAGCCCCATGTAGAGAGCATTACAATAGTCCAGCCGGGAGGTGACAAGGGCGTGAGTGACCGTGCGCAAGGGGTCCCGGGCCAGAAAGGGCTGCAACTGGCGAATCAGGCGAACCTGATAAAGGGCCCCCCTTGGAGGTACCTTGGAGGCAGTGGTGAAATCCGAACCAGTTTGCTACTGGTTTGCTGGCCGCGCACGCGCAGTACGCACCAAAAGTAGGCTTTTTAGGTTGTCTGTTAAGTTTGGTTGACTCTTGCTGGGTGATGATGTAATGAAAGGGCTTTGGGCAATTCCTACTATGGCTCTGCCGGAAGGAGGTAGATCTTTGTTATGTAAAATAGACTGGCCCAGGCCTTAATGGTCCATTAACAGAGGTGGGGGTTGAGTTTCTATTTCTCTTTTATGAGAAATATTCTGCCCTTTTAATATTTCGTAAAATATCTCATTTTCCTAGGAGAGGGGTGGGTGCTAACTTCCTACAGTGGGATGCTGCAAACTGTGGTAATTGTGGCCATGTTGTGTGGTCTCTTGACCGAGGGAAGGGGAAAAAATAGATCATAAGTCCTCTTTTTCATGTCCCTCTTGATTTTGGACAATCCCTAAGTGACTGGTTTTTAGTCAAAATCTCAAGAACTATCTGCAAAGTGATATTCAGATTAACGGAAAGTCAAATTAATTATATGTCAAGCCACTCCTCAAATTGTACCAAGGAGATAACCATATTAGTATAGCTGGTATTATTTTCAGGAGAAAAAAAAAATGTTCTCAGCTCTAACAAAGCAGGGATATCAGATAAATGAGAAAGTCAGAGATGGAGGTAGAGATGGGAAAGAATTTAATTTTACTTTAATTTCCATTATAACAGGAACAGTAGCTGAAGGCTTCAGGGAGCACAATTTAGTTTCGCTGCCAACCTCTGTCTCTGCAGTTTCTCACTGAAACTGAGGGGATAATTATTTATTTAATGACGGTCAGTTTCAGGGGTGAAATGCTACTGGTTCAGACCGGTTCAGGTGAACCAGTAGTAAAAAATGCTACCGGTTCAGGCGAACTGGTATTTCCCACGATCAACTGGGTGACAATCAGCTGTGAAGTGCAATTTATATTAGGTAGAATCGTCGTATTTCCTGCTTTCTAGCTAATCTAAATCGCGTGGCACAGTGGATCCCCCCTCGCTGTTCTACTTACCTTTGCAGACCTAGAAGGCTTCAAAATGTTCCTTTTTGAGCGCTGCACGGATGTGCCTCAGGCATGCATGCGTGCAAAGCACGCACTCGGTAGCTGATTCACAGAACTGGTAGCAGAGTATTTCACCGCTGGTCAATTTGTCCCAAGTTTGACAATTTTAAGATGTGTGGACTTCAGTTCCCAGAATTCCCCAGTCAGTTGCCAAGATGGAACTCTCAAAAGCCTGCATACTGATTAGGGAATTCTGGGAATTGAAGTCCTACATATCCTAAAGTTGCCAAAATGGAGAAACATTGCTCTAACTAGAGACTAGATGTAGCATTCAGAGAAGCTGATACTTGCGGATTTTCTTAGTTTGCACACTCCCTATCAGGATGCAATCAAAGCATAATTATATTTTGAGAATTATGCATTATGCAAATCCGGAAAATTTCTACAGAAATATCTATGTTAGAGAAAATAGGCCGAAAACTCATGCATATTAAAGTAAAGGCAACTCCTGATGACAAAAGGACACAAATCTATTGTTGGAAACAACATGGAAAGTGTTAATCCAGATTGTTTTCAATTAGAATTTCCTGGTGGTTTTCTAGTACCCAAGTACTAAAAAGATATAATTCTTCTTACTTTTCTTTTTTTGAAAGATCAGCTAGTTTCTGAAAGGTTCTGCATTCTCAGTTTTTAAGGCTTGTTGAGTGGAAATTATGAAGAATATTTTTACAATATCGTTCAGTCAGCCTAAAAGAAGATATGCATTTTCAAATGGATCTACAGCAATCCAGGAGTTTGAAAATCTATTGTAGGAACAATAATATTTTTTTTGTCCTGTGACGAGAGGAAATCAAGCAGAATTATACAGGCAATCCTCATCTTATGACCACATTTGAGCCCCAAATTTCTGTTGTTATTTGAGACCTTTGTTAAGTGAATTTTGCCTCATTTTACGGGAATGCTGCAAAAGTCATAACTGTGAAAAACGGCCATAAGTCGCCTTTTTCAGTGCTATTGCAACTTTGAATGGTCACTAAATGAACTTTTGCAGTGCCCTGGGATCAGATGATCACCTTTTGCGACCTTCTTACAAGCAAAGCAGTGGTGGGTTCCTCCCGGTTCCTCCCAGTTCCGCCGAGCCGGTAGCGGTGACAATATTTATTTATTTATTTATTTATTTATTTATTTATTTATTTATTTATTATATTTCTATACCGCCTTTCTCTCGTAGGACTCAAGGCGGTGTACAGTCAAGAAAAATATAGACACACAAACATCATAAAATTGCTAATTAAAATTATTACTTAGTTTGGTCAATTAAATAAAACCCAGAATTAGATAACATTTAAAAAATCATTCACATGTTCGTATGTTTAGCCCCGCCTGTTGGAACAAGATATGATGTCACCGAGCCGGTTCCCCCACCCACCCCTTGCGTTATTCTTACCTTTTATTTGGCCCCACCCCCAATCTATTGCTGCCTCTTGAGTCCCAGCTGATGGCTAGAGGGAAAAAAACTGTTTGAACTCTTGCCGCGGGACTTCAAAGGACCGCCCTACAGTTGATCAGTGTTAAACGAAAACAAATGAGTAGACCAGTGCCTGCAAAAATAAATGGGTAGACCAGTGCCTGCAAAAATACATGAGTAGATCAGTGCCTGAAAAAATACATGAGTAGATCAGTGCCTGCAAAAATAAATGGGTAACCAGTGTCTGCAAAAATACATAAGTAGATCAGTGCCTGCAAAAATACATGAGTAGACCAGTGTCTGCAAAAATACATGTGCAGACCAGTGTCTGCAAAAATACATGAGTAGTTCAGTGCCTGCAAAAATACATGAGTACATCAGTGCCTGCAAAAATAAATGAGTAGATCAGTACAGCTCTGCAAGCAGTTAAAAGTCTGGTAGACCAGTACCTCTGCTAAATCCTAAATAGTTGTCACATGACCATCAAGTCACTCCCACAAAATAAGCCACACCCACAGAACCGGTAGTAAAAAAAATTAGAACCCACCCCTGAAGCAAAATCAGTGGGGAAGCCAGATTCACTTAACAACCGTATTACTAAGATAACAACTACATTGATTCACTTAACAACTGTGGCAAGAAAGGTCATACAATGGGGCAACATTCACTTAACACTTAGCAACAGAAATTTTGGACTCAATTGTGATCAGTTGCCTCTTGAAAAAGCACCTTCCTGGATGACTGAAAATCTCCATAGATAGTCTGTCGTTGAAATGAATGTGCTTGTTACGATATTTTCAGGATCAGACTCAATAAGTAGATTAAGAATTAGATATTCAAATAAAGCATTGTTTATTTACAGAAGGCATTCTACATTCACTGAATATTCACAGATAGAAGCACAGAAGGAAAGCATACAGCTCCTTATATATACATGGGGTGGAGCTAGATGTAGGAGTGGTCAAATATGAATATATTAAATAGAGAAGAATAAGTTAACCCCTGATACCCTGGTCATATATTATTTACATAAAGGAGAATAAGGCATTTACTTGTGACAGTGCTTGTCACAAATACAGGCATCCCATGAACACTTATGGGGAGATGAGTCTAAGCAGTAACAAAAACTAAGGGAAACCATACCGTTGAGCTCTGTGCATCTGCCATTAAAATCTTTTTTAAAAACAATTTCTACTGGGCAAAAATAGAAATGGGAAAATATTTCATGTAGGCTCATTCCAAGGCGTACCTAACAGATATTTCAAATGGATTTGACAACTAGTTTTCAAATAAAAGCAACGGTAAAACATTAATGGATTACTACGGATGCATTTTAATCATTTTTTTTTTGTTCAAGCAGTTTTTATTAGCAGCTTCATCGCATTTAATTCATTCCTAATTAAAAGCTTGGCTTTCTGACGTCTGTGTAACGTTAGTTTTTATATTCACAAGGGAACTGCATATCGCAATGAAATCTGTGATTCTCACTGTCCCCCTGCAGCAAGTAAATAGCATATAACGTTTGTACGGGAAATACATTTTATCAGCAGCAAGTTTTCTATATGTTCCACATTTTTAGTGGTACAGGTAGTCCTCAACATACAACCACAATTGAGCCCAAAATTTCCATTACTAAGCAAGACAGTTAAGTGAGGTTTTTCCAGGGGTGAAATGTTACCGGTTCAGGCCAGTTCGCCCAAACCGGTAGTAAAAAAAAATGCTTTAAAAAGTACGACAATCGGCTGTGCCGTTGGAACTTTTTTTTTACTTTTTTTTTTAGCATTTTTTTTACTACCAATCAGCTGTGAGAAAATCAGCTGTGCCTGATTGTCTGTGAGGTTCCTGCTTGTTGCAGGGGCCATTTTGTGTGAAGTCCAGCTGCGTTTGCTGCTTTTGCATTGTGTGTGAGTCAGTTGTGCAGCCACGCCCACCCGGTCACATGACTACCAAACCACGCCCATCTGATTATATGGCCACCAAGCCACACCCACCTGGTCATATGACCTCCAAGCCATGCCCACCTGGTCACATGACCACCAAGCCATGACCACCAAGCCATGACCACAGAACTGGTAGGGAAAATTTTTGAATTTCACCACTGGGTTTTTCCCATTTTTAAGACCTTTCCTGCCACAATTGTTAAGTGAATCACTGCAGCTATTAAATTAATAACAGGGTTGATAAGTGAATCTGGCTTCTTCATTGACTTTCCTTGTTAAAAAGTGGCCAAAAGTAAGCCCGAGACATCGCAACCATTATCAACCAGAGTCACTTGCTAAGTGTCTGAATTTTGATCATGTGACCACAGGGATGCCGTAACAGTTGTAAGTGTGAAAAATGGTCATTAGTCAGTTTTTTCAGTGCCATTGTATAACTTCAAACCGTAGGTTAAAAAATGGTTGTAAATCAAGGACTATGCACTACTGTTTGTGTGCATAACAAAAGACTTTGACTCAATCAACTCCGATGTCCTAAAACAGCACACCAGCTTTCAAGTCCTTTAGATGGTTCATCCATCAAGACGGAGAAGAAAGGGAAAAAGGATGGAGAAAGAGTTTTAGGAACCTGTCTTTAAGACACAAAGCCTTAACTCCTGATGTGGAGTTGCATTCAGAATAGAATAGAGCTGGAAGGGACCTTGGAGGTCTTCTAGTCCAGCCCCCTGCTCAAAGCAGGAGAACCTATACAATCTCAGACAAGTGGCTGTCCAGTCTCTTCTTAAAAACCTCCAGTGATGGAGCACCCACGATTTCTGAAGGCAAGTTGTTCCATTAATTGTCCTCACTGTTAGGAAGTTTCTCCTGAATTCCAGGTTGCTTCTCTCTTTGTTTAGTTTTCAACCATTATTTCTTGTCCTGCCCTCTGGTGCTTTGGAGAATAATTTCACCCCTTCGTCTTTGTGGCAGCCTCTCAAATATTGGATATTCCAGTGGTGAAATCCAAATATTTTTAACTACCTGTTCTGTTGGTGTGGGGTGGTGGGCATGGTGTCACTTGGTGGGCGTGGCCACCAAGGGGAAGGATACTGCAAAATCTCACTTCCCATCCCACTCTGGGGCCAGCCAAAGGTGGTATTTGCCAGTTTTGAACTACTCAAAATTTCCGCTACCGGTTCCCCAAACTGCCCAAAATTTCCGCTACCGGTTCTCCAGAACCTGTCAGAACCTGCTGGATTTCACCCCTGCTGCTATCATGTCACCCCTAATCCTTCTTTTCTTTAGACCCAAAACCTGCAGCCATTCTTCGTATGGTTTAGTCTCCAGACCTTTGATCATCTTAATTGCTCTTCTCTGAACTTTTTCCAAAGTATCAACATCTCTTAAGTAGTATGGTGACCAAAATTGGTTGCAGTATTCCAGTTGTAGTCTTACTGGGGTTTTGTAAATCAGCACTAATACTTCACATGATCTTGATTCTATGCCTCTGTTTGTACAACCCAGGATTATATTAGCTTCTTTGGCTTTTACTCCCCACCCCTTTTCTATACCCCACCCATCCTTGAGCAGTTAGGAAACCACACAGTTGTAAGAACTGCTTTACTCATTGCCGATCCATCTACATCTCCCGTAGCTTGTCTTCCCGGTGACTTAGATCCAAAGTGATGGGTGACAAGATCTAAATAATCTTCACACCTTGAGGCTGTCCTTGCCCAGCGTCAAGAGAAGAGGGGAAATATTACTTTAATTCTGGTACAGCTCAGGATGATTTAAGGTTGTCTTTACCCAGGGCAGAAACAAACATGTTTGTACAGCACTTAAAGAGTATCTGTGGGTTGGGGGCCAAAATGCTGGCCACCACAACTTCATCACAGTGACACCCCCTTTTTAGCGGTCTCAGGTAGCTGTAAAAAAGGGGCAGGGCTGCCACGTTTTGGACCACCGTGAGGATGTTTTAACAGAATAGAATAACAGAGTTAGAAGGGACCTTGGAAGTCTTCTAGTCCAACCCCCTGCTCAGGCAGGAAACCCTAGACCTGTGATGGCGAACCTATGGCACGTGTGCCACAGGTGGCACGCGGAGGCATATCTGTGGGCACATGAGTGTTGCCCTAGCTCAGCTCCAGCACACATGTACATGCCAGGCAACTGGTTTTCAGGCCTACCAGGCCCACCGGAAGTCAGGAAACAGGCTGTTTCCGGCCTTCGGAGGGCCTCCAAGTGGGTGGAGAAGGCAGTTCTCATCTTCCCCAGACTCCTAGAAAGCCTCTGGAGCCTGGGGAGGGCACAAAATGGGCCTACCGAGCCCACCCTACTATCACGTGCCAAAGGTAAGGGGAGTGCAGGGGGTTGCATGCACATGCACGGGGCACATTGAATTATGGGTGTGGGCGCACACATGTGCAACCCCCCCACCCTCATCCCACTTTTGGCACACAACAGCAAAAAGGTTAGCCATCACTGCCCTACACCATTTCAGACAAGTGGCTGTCCAGTCTCTTCTTAAAAACCTCCAGTGATGTAGTACCTACAATTTTGGAAGGGAAGTCATTCCACTAGTTAATTGTTCTCACTATTAGGAACTTTCTCTTTAGTTCTAGATGGGTTCTCTGTTTGATTAGTTTCCATCCATTGTTTCTTGTCTTATATTTGGAAAATAGGTTGGCCCCTGCTTAGGCAGGAAATCCTAAATCATTTCAGACAAATGGCTGCCAATCTTTTCTTAAAAACTTCCAGTGTTAAGAGCAGCACCCACAACTTCTGGAGGCAAGCTGTTCCACCGATTAATTGTTCTGTCAGGAAATTTCTTCTTATTCCTAAATTGGTTCTCTCCTTGATTCGTTTCCATCCATTGTCTCGTTTTTCCCCTCAAAGATGTTTTGCTTCTTATCCAAAAGCTTCTTCAGTTCATAGAAGCTTCACAGAACTGAGGAAACTTTTTGGATGGGAAGCAAAACGTCTTCAAGAAAAAAGCAAAGTCCAGTTGCCTTTTGGGGGAAAAAAGCATCTTTGGGACAATCCTGATTTGGAAGACTGAGAATGTCCACAGACATTTCCATCCATTGCTTCTTGTCCTGCCTTCAGGTGCTTTGGAGAATAGCTTGACCCTGACATTTCTTTGTGTCAGCCCTTCAAATATTGGAGCACTGCTATCATGTCACCCAGTGGCGGGATTCAGCCGGTTCGGGCCAGTTTGCACGAACCGTTTGTTAAATTGCTGGCTGGCCCCACCCCTCCCTGCCTCTTCCAGGAGTCCCTACACGGCCCGGTTTGGCTACCAGGTAAGTGCAGGGAGGCCTACTAGGTCCAAAACATGGCTCAGAGGAAAGTGTGGTGCAGCCCCTCCGGGGCCCGTTTTTGCCCCCAGGAGGTTGCAGGGAGGCCTACTGGGCCCAAAATGGGGCGCGGTGTGAAGCTGAGTGCTGCCTGTCACACCCCCTGGCCACACCCACCATGGCCACGCTTACACAGCCGGTCATTAGGGCAGAGAATCGGTTATTAACTTATTTGAATCCCACCACTGATGTCACCCCAGTCCCTCTTTTCATTCAACTTGACATACCTGCACCCGTTCTTTATATGTTTACCCTCCAGTCCCCTAATCACCTTTGTTGCTCTTCTCTGCACTTTTTCTAAAGAGTCTTTTTTACATCGTGACAACCAGAACTGATGCAATATTCCAAGAGTGATCTTATCAAGGCATTATAAAATGATGCTAACACTTTGCCAGATAGAACCCAACCCAAGAAGTTATAATATATTTTAGTTCCGGTCAACATTTTATTGTTTTACTTGATTGTTAATCCTCTGCATTGCTTTCCTTTCCTTCGTTGCAGATCATTTTTGTACCCTACTCCTAGTCACATTTTTTGAACTGCCCAGTTCTAAACAAATGCATAAACTGCCTTGTTTTGTTTTATTTGCTGAAGAGGCAGGCAGACTTCCAAGTCCCAAAAGAAAGATTTGGACTGAAGCCATCAATGATTTTTACCTCTTAAGGAGCCTAGGTGGTTCTCCGAGGCAATTGTGGAATTGAAGACAAGGCTGGAAGCTGCTGCTTTGCTTTGGAACATGCCAGATTCTCACTGAACTTTCTTTTCTAATTAAAAGAACCAAGGGAGGAAAAGAGAAATAAATTTAAGTAGGGCAGAATGCCATGCTGGCATCAAGGAAGTAACACAGGGGAGGGGGGTTTGCCTTGCCATCAAGTGGAGATCCCAGCAGGAAGCATAGAACATAGAATAATAGAGTTGGAAGGGACCTCAGAGGTCCTCTAGTCCAATCCCTATACCAGTGATGCTTAAACATTTTGGGGCCGAGTGACCAAAGCGTGTGCAAGCACGTGAATGCACGCACGGGTGCCTGAACTCCCAAAATGCAACGTGAGTGCCCCGCCCACATGCAGTCCAACCCTCGCATGTGCACACATCCCCCATGCATGGGTGTGCATCCCTGTGCATGTGCTGCGACCCCCGCGCATGCACCCCGGCTCCCCCGTGCCCCATTTTGGCTTCCAGGTTGGTGCAGGACGCTTTCCAGGCGCAAAATGGGGCATGGGGGAGCCACGGGAGGCCCCTCCATGCCCTGTTTTGGGCCTGGAAAACCTCCTGCACCAACCTGCATCCCTCCACACATGCGACCCACCCCCTGCGCGCATGCGCACGTACTTCCCCCGCATATACCCCGCCCCCTGTGCATGCATGGCAGAGATCTGAAGACCAGCTGGCAGGCGGGAGGGGCGTGGACATGCGCAGTGGAGCTGGGCTGGGGCAACAGCTGGTGTGCCCGCAGAGAGGGCTCTGTGTGCCACCTGTTGCACGCGTGCCATTTATTTATTTATTTATTTATTATTTATATTTATTGGTTCGATTTATATGCCGCCCTTCTCCGGAGACTCAGGGTGGCTTACAATGCGTTAAGCAATAGCCTTCATACTTTTTGTATATATTATTATTATTATTATTATTTATTAAATTTTTATACCGCCCCCTCTCCCGAAGGACTCGGGGCGGTGAACAGCCAGAATTAAAAACACACAATACAAATATTAAAATACGTTAAAACAAAATTAAATTATCTTAGGCTTCTCCAATTTAAAACCCCGTTACCCATAAAATTCACCCAATTAAAAATTTTTAACCCAGCCCGGCTTGCTGAAATAAAAAAGTCTTCAGGGCCCGGCGGAAGGTCCGGAGGTCCGGGATTAGTCGTATCCCTGGGGGTAGCTCATTCCAGAGGGCGGGTGCCCCCGCAGAGAAGGCTCTTCCCCGGGGGGTCGCCAGCCGACATTGCCTGACAGACGGCACCCTGAGGAGACCCTCTCTGTGGGAGCATGTTGGCCGGTGGGAGGTTATCGGAGGCAGAAGGTGGTCTCGTAAATAACTGGGTCCTAAGCCATGGAGCGCTTTGAAGATGAGAACCAACACCTTGAAGCGCACTCGGAAGACCACTGGAAGCCAATGCAGCTCGCGCAGGAGAGATGTCACGTGGGAGCGCCATGTCGCCCCCATAAGTACCCGCGCGGCCGCATTCTGCACCAGTTGGAGCCTCCGAGTGCTCCTCAAGGGGAGCCCCATGTAGAGAGCATTGCAGTAGTCGAGGCGGGAAGTAACGAGGGCATGAGTGACCGTGCATAGGGAGTCCCGATCCAGAAAGGGGTGCAACTGGCGTATCAGGCGAACCTGATAGAAAGCCCCCCTGGCCACGGCCGTCATATGCTCTTCTAAAGACAGCCGTGCGTCCAGGAGGACACCCAAGTTACGCGCCCTCTCCGTGGGGGCCAATGTCTCGCTCCCGATAGTCAGCGATGGCACCAGCTGACTATATCGGGACGCCGGCAGCCACAGCCACTCAGTCTTGGAGGGATTGAGTCGGAGCCTGTTCCTCCCCATCCAGACCCGCACCGCCTCCAGGCACCGGGACATCACTTCAAGGGCATCGTTGGGGTGGTCTGGGGTGGAGATGTACAGCTGGGTGTCATCAGCATACAGATGGCACTGCACCCCAAAACCACTGATGATCTCACCCAGCGGCTTCACATAAATGTTGAACAGGAGAGGCGAGAGGACCGACCCTTGTGGCACCCCACAAACCAAGTGCCTTGAGGTCGACCTCTGCCCTCCAGCCAACACAGACTGCGACCGGTCGGAGAGATAGGAGGAGAACCACCGTAAAACAGTGGCTCCCACTCCCAACCCCTCCAACCGGCGCAGCATGATACCATGGTCGATGGTATCAAAAGCCGCTGAGAGGTCTAATAGGACCAGAACAGAAGAGCAACCTCTGTCCCGAGCCCTCCAGAGATCATCAACCAACGCGACCAATGCCGTTTCCGTGCTGTACCCGGGCCTGAAGCCAGACTGGAACGGATCTAGATAGACTGTTTCATCCAGGTACTGCGGGAGCTGTCGCGCAACCACACTCTCAACAACCTTCGCCAAGAAGCGAAGGTTGGAAACTGGACGATAGTTTGCTAAAACAGCTGGGTCCAGAGAGGGCTTGATATACCTGCTTAGTAGGGTTTTCGGGGCCCCAAAGCGGTGTTCTTTTTTTATACAAAGTTAGCTTATTGCCCCCACAATCCGGGTCCTCATTTTACCTACCTCGGAAGGATGGAAGGCTGAATCAACCTTGAGCCTGGTGAGATTTGAACTCGCAGTAATTGCAGGGAGCTGGCAGCTAAGTGCTATTTAACAGCGCTTTAGTCCGCTGCTCCACCAAAGCTCCTTAGCGTGATGGCGCCATAGGTTTGCCATCATGGGCCTATACCATTTTAGAGAAATGTTTGTCCAGTCTCCTCTTAAAAACTTCCAGTGTTGGAGCATCCACAATGTCTGGAGGCAAGTTGTTTCACTGATTAATTGTTCTAACTATCAGGAAGTTTCTCCTTAGTTCTAGGTTGTTTCTCTCCTTGGTTAGTTTCCACCCATTGCTTCTTGCCCTGCCCTCAGGTGCTTTGGAGAATAGCTTAAGTCCCTCTTCTTTGTAGGAGCCACTCAAATACTGGAAGACTGCTATCATCTCGCCCCTAGTCCTTCTTTTCACTAGACTAGACATACCCAATTCCTGCAACCGTCCTTCATATGTTTTAGCCTCCAATCCCCTAATCATCTTAGTTGCTCTTCTCTGCACTCTTTCCAAAGTCTCAACTTGTTGGCAATAAGTACATCTTGCCTTATGGTTGCACCCTGGATGGATTAAGTACAAGGCACTTAAAATAGCCGGTTAAAGATTTGGCAGTCTATTGGCAGGGAGCTCAAAGTTTTCACTTTTTAATTTGTATTTTTTGTTTTGTTTTGTTTTAATGGCTGGACTGGCAGGTGGCTTGGTCTAGTTCATTGGGTTAATACAGAGTTCATTCAGGTAGTCCTCGATGTTCGACCACAATAGAGCCCAACATTTCTGTTGCTAAGCGAGACAGTTGTTAAGTGAGTTTTGCCGCATTTTACAATCTTTCTTGCCACAGTTGTTAAGTGGAATGTGTCCGTTGTTAAGTTAGCACAGCATGGTTGTTAGGTGAATCTGGCTTCCCCATTGACTTTGCTTATACTCATACTTCGGATCTGAATTTTAGGTATCCCCTGGTTTGTCTGTTGGAACTTTGAACGGTGGCTAAATGACGGATCATAAATCAAGGAGTACCTGCATTTTTGAATTCTGTAGCACATGTTGCCATTTCATACCATGTTTCCCCAAAAATAAGACCCTGTCTTATATTTTTTTGGGACCCCAAAATAAGTGGCCTTATTTTTGGGGATGTCTTATTATTTTGGGGCACGTGGAGCAAGATGGGGGCTCCTCTTGCTGTCTTACCTGATTTCTAGATCTGTCTCCCTAACCAGAGGAAATGGTGGGGACCGCTGTCGCTTGCAGTTAAATATTTTCAGGGAGGTTTAATTTTCGGAGAGGGCTTATTTTCAGGAGGAGGCTTATTTTAGTGCATGCGCTCAAAAGCCTGATTGGGCTTATTATCAGGGGATGTCTTATTTTAGGGGAAACACAGTAACTGAGAACCTGGGCCTGAAAGAAAAAAAAAAACAGTGGGGGAAGAGAGGGAGAGAAACCCCATGGACTGGAATTAATGTAACTCGCACAGCAGGCTAGACTTAAATATATCTATTTTGCCACCGAAATTAATTTAGCATTCCAAATTCATCGGCGTTGGAAAATAAAGACATAAAACGGGCCTGCCAAGTTACGCTTAGCTCAGGTTTTTCTCATTCTTTCGGTGGAAAGAAGACAAGGAAAGCAAGGGGAGGGGGGAATAACGGAAGGAAGAAAAATAACAGAAAGGGCAAGAGATAATTTTCTAGGTGTGCAGACAATCCATCCGACAGAGATACAGCTCTGGCGCCATTTTTACCTGGAGCGGAAGATAAAAAGGTGAAATTAATACCGAATGTGTGGAAATACGGAGAAGCTTTGTAAATGTATGCAGATGGGAAATAAGAGCCTTTCCAGCTGTCTTCAGGGCTCTTAGTTTCTCTAGAGATGGTTGGGCTTGGCCACATTTGAAAGGACTAGGGGTGTGTGTGACATTTAACAGATTTAACAGATTAACAGAGTTGGAAGGGACCTTGTGGGTCATCTAGTCCAACCCCCCTTCCTGCTCAAGCAAAAGACCCTACACCATTTCTGACAAATGGCAGTCCAATCTTTTCTTGAAAGTCTCCAGTGATGAAGCTCCCACAACTTCCGAAGGCAACTTCAGTTCCATCGGTTGATTATTCTCACTGTCAGAAAGTTCCTCCTCATTTCTAGGTTGAATCTCTCTTTGATCAGTTTCCATCCATTATTCCTTGTCTGGCCTTCAGGTGCTTTGGAAAATAGCTTGACCCCTATTCTCTCTGTGGCAGCCCCTCAAATATTTGAAGATGGCTATCATGTCTCCCTTGGTCCTTCTCTTCACTAGACTAGCCATGCCCCAGTTCATGTAACTGTTCTTCATATGTTTTATTCTCCAGTCCCCTAATCATCCTTGTTGTTCTTCTCTGCACTTTTTCTAGAGTCTCAACATCTTTTTGATAGCGGGGTGACCAAAACTGGATGCAATACTCTAGGTGTGGCCTTACTAGGGCTTTATAGAGTGGTATTAGTACTTCACTTGATCTTGATTGTATTCCTCTGTTAATGCAATTTAGGATTGCATTGGCTTTTTTGGCTGCTGCTGCACACTGCTGACAGCAGTATTCCAGTATTTGAGGGGCTGCCATTTTGGTTGTTTTCCAAAGCACCTGAAGGCAAGACAAGGAATGGAAACTAATCAAGGAGAAAAGCAACCTGGAACCAAGGAGAAAGGAAGGAATGGAGGGAAGAAAAGGGGTAGGGGAAGGGGAAGGGGAAGGGGAAGGGGAAGGGGAAGGGAAGGGAAGGGAAGGGAAGGGAAGGGAAGGGAAGGGAAGGGAAGGGAAGGGAAGGGAAGGGAAGGGAAGAAATGATATAAACCCATAACTTCAGGACCAGGTGATAAGCAGGTCTATCATAACTTTGAACAGCCATTAAGTGACTAGTCATTAAGAAGGACAACCTGTATATATTATTAAATTTCATAATATAAAATGCCAATTAAAATAAAGATAGTAGGGGTGTGGGAATAAAGAAAAAAAGAAGGAAAAACATTAACTTCCTTTTTCCAGTGCAGTAGAATAAAAACAATGTTAGAGCCTCGGTGTTTTACTTTTACATACTTAGTAGATTAGCCATTTCTATATCCACAGATTTAGCTCATCAGCAAATCCCAAAATCAAACTTCTCCTTTTTTTTCATAGCCTCGAACACAAAGTCTAGAAGAAACAGAAGTAGAAGTAGAAACAAAACAGTATGTATTATTTTCTTTGTTTAAAACAGTTTGGCCATCTGTGCAGGCTCCATCAGTTTTTTTCATCCATTCCTCCATTGTGGTGATTAATATATAATTCCACTGTCTTGATAGTAGGGAAGTGAGAATTGTGTAGGTCAGGAGAAACGGGAATAGAGATGTTTTCAAAAGGTCTGTGGTAAACCTGGAAGAAGGATTACAGTAGTGGCCAAAATCGTGGAAACCTTTTGGGAAAATGTATTTTCTAAAACTAGCTAATAACACCACTTTTTTTTTTTTGGAGTAGTACCATGAAATTATATATCAATGGAAAGATAATTTAATCAAGAATGTAATGCAATAACTTTTATGAAGGATTTGCTATTACTGTAGAATAGCAGTTATAAAGAAGAAAAGTGAAACATAGAAAAAACGAGATATACAAAAATTATCACCGTAGAAAAAACGAGATATACAAAAATTATCACCGTAGAAAAAATGAGATATACAAAAATTATCACCATGTCAGTTAATACTTAGTTGGGTAACCTTTAACATGAATTATGGCCTTACAACATCTTCCCATGGAGGGAACCAAGTCTTTTAGTTCTGCAGCTGTTATAATGTGAAACCAAGATTGAATGATGGCTTCTATTAACTGGATTTTATTGCTGAGTTGCTTCTGACTAACAAGTTTCTTTAGTCGGCTCCATAGATTTTCAATTGGGTTAAGGTCTGGGCTATTCCCAGGCCATTCCAGCAGTGGAATATGATTATCTTGAAAGTCCCCCAAAAAGTGGTATTATTAGCCATCAAACCTCAAAAATAAACTTTTCCAAAAAGGTTTCCACAATTTTGCCCAGTATTGTAAAAATGAAGAGGTCCTTGTTGCTCTCTGAGCTTGGTGGTTTTCTGGCAAACCTTTCATTATCAAACTAGATGATGTCATCAATGCACAAGGACGCCCAGTTCAAATATTCTCTTCTACGAAGGGCTGCTGCAGGGATTTGGACTGAACACAAAATGGAGTGACAGGTAAGAAAAATTATGCAGAGGTGGCTTGGACATATCAAGGGAATGAATGAGAACTGAAGGATCAAGTCGAATATAAGGAGGACGGAATGGAAAAAAGAAGGAGAAGATGTAGGAAGAAGAAGATCGGGAGGAATGCAGTTGATGAGATCTGGCAAAGAGGGAGGCAAGCCGCCCAGCGTCACCTTATTGGTGGAATGGGTGGCATATAAATTTAATCAATAAAGAAAAGATGTTGAAAGTTCCAAAGGCAGCATATCAAAAGTATGAAAACAAGAATGGTTTGTAAAGGTAGAAAGATCTGGAGAGGGAAAGTTAAGGGACTTTGTTAAGGATATTGTTGTTGTGTTACCAACCAGCAGAGTGTAGAGCACAGAGAAACGTTGCAGAGAGCAATGAATAAGAGATGTGCAAACTGGTTTATCAAAAGTTTACTTTATGGTGAAAAAACAATCTCATAGTCTTTAAATCAATCCAAGTCTTTGCCAGTTAAATCAGCATACGTCAACAGCAGCAAACATAGAAAAGCGACAGCTCCGACCTCGCAACACACCCACAGCTTCTAAACTAGATAAGAGCCTGAAGATGACAGGGTTGTGAGCCTGTCGAAACGTTGCTATAAAAAAAACTTTTAAGGTACTGATAGAATTTTAGCTAAGGTTTTAAAGGACCTTGCAGAGTGCTCTGTAGGGATTTTTAGAAGATTTTAAGCTAGGATTTTAATCAGAATTTTAAACATTTTAACTAACTTATTTAACATGACGCGGGAAAACACCCGAGATTTTAATTTTTTGCATATATATATATATATATATATATATATATATATATATATATATATATATTTCATTTACATTTAAATGTGTCTTTAAAAAATCTCACACACACCTAGAGAATGTTCTAATCTTTGGTTTTATTCTTTTGATTATTATTATTTTTTAATTTGATTTATATGCTGCCCTTCTCCGGAGACTCAGGGCGGCTTACAATGCGTTAAGCAATAGCCTTCATACTTTTGTATATTTATACAAAGTCAGCTTATTGCCCCCACAAACTGGGTCCTCAGTTTACCTACCTTAGAAAGGATGGAAGGCTGAGTCAACCTTGAGCCTGGTGAGATTCGAGCTTACAGTAATTGCAGATAGCTGGTGTTAATCACAATGCTTTTAGTCTGCTGAGCCACCATTTCTTCCCTCCTATTCTTATTGGTTTGCTCAAGTTTTTGTCGCCTTTACTTTTCTGCTTACAGGGGAATAATGTAAATTATCTTACATCATATAAACTGCCAGCTGCCAAAAGTCGAATTGATTGTGGCAGGATAGCAATGTAATAAATAAACAAACAAATCAATCAGTTAATTAATTAAAATAATGAGGTTCTTCTTTTGTTCTTAAATAGGAAATCTACTTTGGATTTCCCCTTTTGATCATGAAATATGCCATTAGCATCATCTTTTTGGGAGGCACAAATATTAACAGAAAATTTGGATATACAGGACAAAATGCCCCTATTTGTCTCTATAAATCAAGTTGGTTGATTTAAATGTCTGGGCACTTGTGCAGTCACCAAGGAACAGTGCCTGACTCTTATTTTCTCCTTTCCAAAATGAGATGTTAGAAAAAATTGTCCTGCCAGCTCAAGAACTGGACATTGCAAGCAACTTTAGCCAGTTCTTCACTGATTGGGAAGCAAAGTTGTTTCTTATTTTGACTGAGGAGTCTCTAAAATAGGGGTGTCAAACTCGATTTCATTGAGGGGCACATCAGGGTTGTGTTTGACCTTGGGGGGCTGGGGTGAGCGTGGCCAGGGTGGGTGTGGCCAGCTCGACGTCACTCGTGTCAGGGGCACCTGTGTTGCCAGTAAAAACAGGCTCCTGAGCTCCGTTTTCGGCTGTGCCGGCCTCCTGCAACCGGGGTGAAATCTACTTACCTTCCCAACCAGTTTGGAACTGCACACGCCACGCATCATATGCACGAGTGGACCCTCTGCGCATGTGCAAAGCCTTCTGTGCATGTGCAGAGGGTAAAAACCAGGCTATTTCCTGGATAAAACTAGGAAGTAACGACGACCGGACGGGTGGGTGGAGCCTCGCACCGCCATCGCTACCGATTCTCTGAACCACCGGCCACCTTTGCTACCAGTTTGGCCAAAATGGTCCGAACCAGGAGCATTTCACCCCTTCCTGCAACCCTTTGCCTCCGGCCCTCCTGTGTTCCGTTTTTGCTGACAGCGGCACTGCCTGTTGCTCCTTCGCTGTTTCCAGGGCAGCCCCATGGGCCAGATCTAAGCACCCCCGTGGGCCGGATCCAGCCCCTGGGCCTTGTGTTTGACACCTCTGCTCTAGAAGTCTGTAGAGATTCTCAGTCATCCAGGTCATGGTTGTCCCAAAGGTGCTTTTTCAGGGGGCAACAAGAAAAACAAGGAAGTCTGGTTGCCTCCTGAAAAAGCACCTTTGGAACAAGAGTCTCTAGAAATACACAATCTATCTATTGCGTATTATCAGAGGTGTTCACAGCATGTAGTAAAAAACAAAAAACAAGATGGCTCCACAATGGGTGGAGCTTCAATCACACTGCCATCTTGACTATTTTTTAAATCATATTGTTGTGGCCTGTCAGCGGCCTGTGCAGATTGTAGCTGATTCCAGAGGCAGGGATTCAGCCAGGGCCTTCAGAACCTCCCTTAAGTGAAGAGGACGAAAAGGAGGAGCCTCTTCTCAATGCACGGGTGCGCAGAGCTGCCAAAAGGCAGGAGTGGCTCCTCAAAAGGAGGTCTCCTCGAGAGTAAGGCTTGGGGCTAATTGGCCACTCACTTAGCCTATTTAAGAAGGAACACAGCTTGCAACAAGCTGTGGAGAACAACTTTAGTTCACTCTCCTTTGTGTCTGCAAAATTGCTTCTGGGCTTTCTGCCAACTAGTAAGACTGTGATTACCTTATCTTAGAATTCTGGTAGGCTGTTAAGATAGTTCATTAACAGCCTTTGAATGATAAAAACTAAGTTATTTGGGTAAAATAAGCTTTGTATAGAGTTTGTGTGTGCTGCGTTCTTTGGGGTCCGTAGCTGGGGCAAAACACATATCCTGCTGACATCTCTATGTGTTAAGTACAAGTAGTCCTCGACTTACAGCCATAATGGAGGCTGCCCTTCACGGTCATGAATCCTGACACACATAAAAGGGGTTGATCATGTGACTTACCCAATTTTACAACCGTTCTTACAACGCACATTAAGTGAATGCAGCAGTCACTAAGTGAAACAATGGTTTGTTATAGGTGCAGCCAAAAAAAGCCAGTGGAATCCTAAATTGCATTAACAGAGGAATACGATCAAGATCAAGTGAGGTACTAATACCACTCTATAAAGCCCTAGTAAGACCACACCTCAGGGGTGAAATGCTCCCGGTTCGGACTGGCTCAGGCGAGTAGGTAGCGATGGCGGTGGGCAGTTCGGAGAACCGGTAGCAAAAATCCCTGCCTCCGCCCCCCATGCCCAGCTGAGCCCCGCAATCATCAGAGCCTTTTTTTCCTTTTAAATGGCTCTGACCAGCCAAGCTCTGACATCCCAGCTGAGTTGCCTGCTAATCAGGCAACTCAGCTTGGATTGCCAGGGCCATGTAAAAGAAAAAAAGTTTCTTTTTTTCTCTCCCCCCCCCGCCTCCAGCTTGCTTACCTTAGCGGCTGATCACATGACGATCGCAATCCATGCATCAGCAAGCAACTGAATCTCCCTGCCTGCAATCAAGCTCATCGGTGAGCAGCTCTGCCTGCCTGCCTGCCTTCCTGCCTAGACTTGTGGACTTCAACTCCCAGCAAAGCTGGCTGAGGAATTCTGGGAGTTGAAGTCCACAAGTCTTAAAGTTGCCAAGGTTGGAGACCCCTGTTCTATTGGGTAAGTTTTTTTCCCCTTTGGGAGCTTTAAAAAAAATAATTGTGCTCTGAGCCGTACTTCACCTGCAGTTCTTCAAGTGAGCTTTATGAATTGATCAAAGCAATTTAACTACTGCCCCAGACTAGAGCCTTCCAGACTCTAAGTGTGATTCTAAGTGTGACTTACATTTGAATGGCAATCAAATAAAATTATGTCTGAAAACCCTGAGAGAATAGAATAGAATAGAATAGAATAGAATAGAATAGAATAGAATAGAATAGAATAGAATAGAATAGCAGAGTTGGAAGGGACCTTGGAGGTCTTCTAGTCCAACCCCCTGCTTAGGCAGGAAACCCTATACCATTTCAGATAAATGGTTATCCAACATCTTCTTAAACACTTCCATTGTTAGAGCATTCACAACTTCTGGAAGCAAGTTGTTCCACTGATTAATTGTTCTCACTGTCAGGAAATTTCTCCTTAGTTCTAAGTTGCTTCTCTCCTTGATTAGTTTCCATCCATTGCTTCTTGTTCTACCCTCAGGTGCTTTGGAGAATAGCTTGACTCCCTCTTCTTTGTGGCAGCCCCTGAGATATTGGAGACTGCTATCATGTCTCCCCTGTTTCTTCTTTTCATCAGACTAGACATACCCAGTTCCAGCAACCGTTCTTCATATGTTTCAGCCTCCAGTCTCCTAATAATATCAATTAATAGAAAAAATATTTTCTTTTGCTCATCATATCTGATTCTGCAGTTTTCTTGGCAAGGTTTTTCAGGAGTTATTTTTGCCATTATTTCCTCCCTAGAGCTGACAGAAAGTGACTGGTCAGTTATCCAGATGCCCAAGGCAGAACTAGAATTCCCAGTCTCCCAGTTTCTAGCCTGATGCTTTAACCACTATACCAAACCAGATAGCCCTTGATTGATGACCGTAATGGAGCCATTCTATTATTTCTAAAATAACCCACCCTAATATATCAGCAAAAAATACAAATAAAAAATGGTATGGGCCTTCCTGACTTAAATCTCTGCCAAAAAAAAATATGATGATGCACTTGGAAGTTTTCTTACTTTTAAAAAATAATATCGAAAACCCCTTTCTGGCAAGTCAGTTTTTTATGAGCAACTTAACCTTGAAAGGACTGCACCAAGCGATTTGCTACTTCTGGGTATCTCAATTGTACATATTTATTAGATCACCCTAACGTTCCACCATTGTGACTGTGCCAATCAATAACACAGATCAGCCTGGATTAAATATTTCCCTCCTCCTTATTTAACTATTTTTTTAAACAAAAGTCTTCTCATCCACTCACAATTGCCCCCAGGTATGATTGTTGAATGAAAATAAAGCCTTAGTAAGACCACACTTGGAATACTGCATCCAGTTTTGGTCACCACATTATAAAAAAGATGTAGAGACTTTGGAGAGGGTGCAGAGAAGAGCAACAAAGATGATTAGAGGACAGGAGGCTAAAACATACAAAGAACGGTTGCAGAAGTTGGATATGTCTAGCCTTGAGCTGGGGTTGGCCTAGAAGACCACCTAGTTTCCTTCCAACTTTTTTTTTTTTCATTTATATGCCACCCTTCTCTGGAGACTCAGGGCTGCTTACAATGCGTTAAGCAATAGCCTTCATACTTTTGTATATTTATATAAAGTCAGCTTATTGCCCCCACAAACTGGGTCTTCAATTTACCTACCTTAGAAAGGATGGAAGGCTGAGTCAACCTTGAGCCTGGGGAGATTCGAACTTGCAGTAATTGCAGACAGCTGAATGTTAATAACAGGCTGTTAGCCAGCTGCGCCACCAGGCCCCTTTGTTGCAGGATTTGGGTTTGGCTAGTCTAGAGAAAAGAAGGACTAGGAGTAACAAGATAGCAGTGTTCCCATATTTGAGGGGCTGCCACAAAGAACAGGGGGTCAACACCAGAAGGCAAGAGAAGAAGCAATGGATAGAAATTAATCAAGAAGAGAACCAACCTAGAAATAAGGAGAAATTTCCTAACAGTGAGAACAATTAACCAGTGGAATTGTTTGCCTTCAGAAGTTGTGGGCCCTCCATCACTGGAAGCTTTCAAGAAGAGATTGGACAGCTGTTTGTCTGGAATGGTATAGGGCCGTGAGGGCGAACCTATGGCACGTGTGCCACAGGTGGCACACGTAGCCATATTGGTGGGCATGCGAGCTCAGCTCCGGTGCGCAGGAGGTCCCACCGGAAGTTGGCAAACAGGCCATTTCCAGCCTCCGGGAGGGTGGGGAAGGCCGTTTTTGCCCTCCCCAGACTCCTAGAAAGGCTCTGGAGGCTGGGGAGAGCAAAAAATGGGCCTACCATGCCACTGTATGCCAGGAGCGGGGGGAGTGGGGGGGCTATGCACATGCGTGGGGGCAGGGCGCATAGAATTATGGGTGTGGGCATGCGCACAACCCCCCCACTTCTGACACGCGATGGCAAAAAGGTTAGCCATCACTGGTATAGGGTTCCTGCTTGAGCAGATGGTTGAACTAGAAGACCTTCAAGATCCCTTCCAACACTATTATTCTGTTATTCTGAAAAGAACGAAATGAATCAACATTATAATCCTCATAATTCACAAAAGAACCTTTCTGGTTCTTCACAGAGAAATGATAAATTGTTTAGGGCCAGACCATTTATTAATTCTTTTTTTGGCTGAAATCATTCCTGCCAATGGGAAGGTAAAAACAAAACCTGAAAATGAATTTTTTCCCTTTCTGTGCCAGGCCAAGTTTTCCCATGGGCTCAGTCCCCAGCTCCCATTTTTATCTTCTTTTTATCTCCAATGCAGTAAATTCCTTTCAACATGGAAACCAGCTTTCCAAATAAGCAATGCGAAAAGAGCAGCTGGACAGCTGGAACAGTGAAGGCGAACTGCCCGTCATTCAGCGAGGTAGCCCTTTGCTGCACTCTTGCTGCAGGACAGAGACACGAGCTGGCCCTGCATTGCCGTAAACTGAACCTTGATGAAATAGCATGATGTCCCATCTGACGGGGGCCCTGGGAGACCTGGGACGTACCGAAATGGTCAGCAGAGAGATCTGTTTATAGATTGGCTGATAATCCTTCAGCCCAGCAACCAGGCCTGAGTATTACTTTCCAGTTCTAGTTAACAGGATTTTTGCTTGGGATTTTTCTCCCCACAGAAAGAAAAAAGCATAAGATAGATAGATAGATAGATAGATAGATAGATAGATAGATAGATAGGCAGGCAGGCAGGCAGGCAGACAGACAGACAGACGATGATGGATGGATGGTGGATGAATGGATGGATGGATGGTGGATGGATGGACGGACAAACAGACAGATGATAGATAGAAGATAGATAGATAGATAGATAGATAGATAGATAGATAGATAGATGATAGATAGATGAGAGAGAGAGTAAGTGAGATGATGATGAAGATAGAGAGAGATAGAGAGATGATGATAGATAGATGATAGAGATGATAGATAGATAGATAGATAGATAGATAGATAGATAGATAGATAGATAGATGATAGACAGACAGACAGACATGGCAAATATAGTAGATATGGCAGATAAAGATAGAAATAGAGATGATACAGAGATAGAGAGATCATAGATGATATAGAGAGAGAGAATGTGTGTATATGTGAGAGAGAAAGGGAGACATGAGGGCTAGAGATGATAGAATAGAGAGAGAAATGACACAGAGAGATGATAAAGATAAAAAGAAAAAGTGAATGTGTGTGTGTGAGTGAGTGAGTGAGAGAGATAAGAGATATGACAGAGTTGATAGAAAGAGAGAGATGGAGAGTTGATAGAAAAATAGATAGGTAGTGTGTGTGAGAGAGAGGCGGGGAGAGGGAGGGAGAGAGAGAAATTCTTACCCAAAGACAATTAAAATAATCAGCAGGCTCTAATTACATCCAGTCAAATGTATATGAGACTGCAGCCTTACTTTCATGATATAAATAAATAAATAAAAAATCAGACAGTGAGTGCCAAATCATCCAGGTATAAAAATGAACCTTAGACAGCGAGTCTATACTCTGACTATATCTGCTAGCAAAATATTGACTGCTGTATGAGCTTCCAGGAGATTAGCTTCTATCTTTCCCCCACTTTCTTTATTGTTTACACTGTGTAGAATTTTGGAAGCAAAATGCATGACTATATTCTAGAATATATTTCAGAATTCTAGAATTGCAGAAGGCCACTTAAGCCCTCAAGCATATCAATCCGAATTAAAGCACCCAATTAATGCAACAGGACAGAATCTATAATGTTGGAGTCCAAAACTAGAAGGCAAAAGGAAAACACTGACCATATTTGAGAATTAGATACAAGTTCCTTGCAATTTATTTTTTGTATCTGTTCTGCACATCAGCTCTGGACAGTGAAAGGACAGTCAGGTGCAGCTTCAAGCAGAGAAGTAGCTACTTCAGCTGCAAATGCTGGGAGGGGCCAGTGGTGCTGTGCCAGATGCTAGAGGAGAGGTGTGTATCACATCCAGCTTGCATTCTGTCTTCACGATTAAAACTAACAAAATGTAAAAAGGGAAGACTAGGAAGGGAATAACAGAATAACCGAGTTGGAAGGGACCTTGGTCCTTGGAGGTCTTCTAGTCCTCAAGCAGGAAACTCTATATCAGTGATGGCGAACCTTTTCGGCACCTAGAACCATGCTTTGGAACCGCATACTGGTACCGCGCTCTAGAAAAGCTGAACTTCCAGGTTCTAGCATGCATGCATCCCCTACGATCAGCTGGCCAGCAGGCATGTGCAGGGCGCTTTTCGGCACTGCCAGGCACACGAAGGGACTGTGCTCCGGAAAAGCCGAACTTCCAGGTTCTAGCGTGCATGCACACCCAACGATCAGCTGGCTGGTGTGCATGTGCAGGCTGATTTTCGGCACTGCCGCGCATGAAGGGATCGCACTCCAGAAAAGCCAAACTTCTGGGTTCTGGCGTGCATGCGCAGCTGACAATCGGCTGGCCAGCAGGCATGTGCACACCGGTTTGCGGCACTGCTGCACACCGGTGAAGAACAGCTGATCGTCGCAGACACATGTGTGCCAGAAACCGGGAAGACAAACAGGCAAGGCCGTACATGCCGGGCGACATGGCTTCGCGTGCCACTTTGGGCACACGTGCCATAGGTTCACCATCATGGCTCTATATCATTTCAGACAGGTAGTTGTCTTCTTAAAAACCTCCAGTGTTGGAGCATCCACAACTCCTGGAGACAAGTCGTTCCACTGATTAAAGTCAGTTGGGAAAATACTACACGTCTAACGATAACAGATTGAGAAAGAGTTCCCTCCCCCCCCCGCCCCTCAGCCCTTTCCAACCTAAAGAAACCCGGGAGTTCACTCTGCATCATTGGGTACAGGTAGTCCTCAACTTACGGCCACAATTGAGCCCAAACTTTTCATTGGTAAGCAAGGCGGTTGTTGAGTTTGGCCCTCATTTTACGATCTTTCTTGTCACAGCTGTTAACAGAATCACCGCCGTTGCTAAGTTAGTAACACCAGGGGTGAAATCCTCCCAGTTCGGATTGTTATTGTTATTATTGTTATTGTTTTTATTTATTTATTTATTTATTGTATTTCTATACCGCCTTTCTCCTGTAGGACTCAAGGCGGTGTACAGTCAAGAAAAATATAGATACACAAACATCATAAAATTGCTAATTAAAATTATTATTATAACATAGTTTGGCCCAATTAAATAGAACCTAAAATTAGATAACATTTTAAAAACATTCACCTGTTCATATGTTTAGCCCCGCTTGTTGGAACATCAGGATCTTGAGGGCACGGCGGAAAGCACGGAGATCAGGGATATTCCGTATCTCCGGGGGCAGTTCATTCCAAAGGGTTGGAGCCCTCACAGAGAAGGCCCTCCCGCTGGGAGGCGCCAGTTGGCATAATATGACTGACGGTACCCTGAGTAATCCCTCCCTGTGAGAACGAACTGATCGGTGGGAGGCTATTGGTGGCAAAAGACGGTCTCGTAGCTACCCAGGTATATATTTATATACTGCCCTTCTCCCGAAGGACTCGGGGCGGTGAACAGCCAACATATAAAACACAGAAATACAAAATTTAAAACAATATTAAAATCCAATTAAATTAATTTGGCCCACAATTAAAAAACACCCCTGTATTAAAACCCATAATTAAACAGTTTAAAAATTAAAACAATTTAAAAGATTGGGCGATCCGGTAGTGATTGTGGCAGGTGATTCCGAGAATGGGTAGCGATGGTGGTGCGAGGCTCCACCTACCCGCTCGGGTGTTGTTACTTCCTGGTTTTAACCAGGAAGTAATGTGTTTTTTACCCTCTGCGCATGCGCAGAAGGTTTTGCTCATGCGCATGGGATCTGCACGCGCATGTGATGCGCAGCACGTGCACTTCCAAACCAGTAAGGAAAGTAAGTAGATTTCACCCCTGAGTAACAAGGTTATTAAGTGAATCTGGCATCCCTATTGACTTAGCTTGTCAGAAGGGTGCAAAAGTTGATCACATGACCCTAGGATGCTGCAACCATAATAAATGCATCAGTGCTAAGCATCTGAATTTTGATCACATGACCACAGGGATTCTGTAACGGTCGTAATCATGAATGATTAATGTCTGTGGAGATTCTCAATCATCCAGGTCACCGTTGTCCCAAAGGTGCTTTTCAAAAGGCCATTGGACTTCCTTGGGGACGGTTTTCCCCTATTTATTTATTTATTTATTTATTTATTTATTTATTTATTAATTAAATTTTTATACCGCCCCCTCTCCCGAAGGACTCGGGCGGTGAACAGCCAAAATAAAAAAAACATACAATATAAACATTAAAATATTATAAAAATAAAATTAAATTTATATTGGCTTCCCCCAATTTAAAACCCGTTACCCATAAAATTCAACAATTAAAAGATTTTTAACCCAGCCCGGCTTGCTTGAAGACCTTTTGCTTCTCATCCAAGAAACTTCATTCAGAACTGAAGAAGCTTCTTAGATGAGAAGCGAAACATCTTCAAGGGGGAAAAAAATAACAAGAAAGTCCAGTGGCCTTTTGAAAAGCAACTTTGGGACGAGCCTGATTAATATTGAATGATCTTCTTTTATGGCAGGGGTGCTTAACCTTGGTAACTTTGTGACATGTATGGACTTCGACTCCCAGAATTCCCTTAGCTGACTGGGGAATTCTGGGAGTTGAAGTCCTCGGCTCTTAAAGTTACCAAGGTTGGATACCCTTGATTTTTGACTCCATAAGCAGGGGTGAAATCCAGCAGGTTCTGATAGGTTCTGGAGAACTGGTAGCGGAAATTTTGAGTAGTTCGGAGAACCGGCAGCTGAAATTTTGAGTAGTTTGGAGAACCGGCAAATACCACCTCTGGCTGGCCCCAGAGTGGGGTGGGAATGGAGATTTTGCAATTTCCTTCCCCCAGGAGTGGGGAGGGAATGGAGATTTTACAGTATCCTTCCCCTGCCATGCCCACCAAGCCACACCCAGCAAGCCACACAACGCCCACAAGCCACGCCAACAGAACCGGTAGTAAAAAAAAATTGGATTTCACCACTGTCCGTAAGTATATAATAGACTGCAGAAATCACTTGCTCTGGGGCCACCAGTCCATCAACAATTTCCATTAAGTCAAAGCACAATGCCTCTTCTTGACAGGCATATGTTCACCAATATTATGCTACGAATGAGTCCAAGTATCTGAACTGAGCATCATTCAAGATGCCAGATTCTCTTACAAAGATATAGAGAAATAGGGAGAATTTGATTCTTTTTGACAGCTGAAGTTCAGGCCTGGAACTCATTTCTTCACCCAGAGATCAGCTGGATTCTTTCAGACACGATGGAAGAAGTTCTCCTATGGATCAGCTAAACGTTATCCATGAGGGATTAGTTCTCTCAGGAAGGTTGCTGGACTCATTTTCTGGCTCAGGACATGTTCCAGCCAGTTCCTTTCCTATCCTGGGTAGATGATGTCAAAAGCCGCAGGCCCTACAAGAAGAATTTATTCCCCCTTGCAGTTTTTTTTTTTTCCTTTTTCACACAGGATCATCTCACCAACCATTTCCCAACTAGCCCCAGCTGTCTGAAATGATTAGATTTGTCTCCTTCCATAAACCTCTTCCCCTTACTCAGTTTCCTGCTTTCCTTTGGCTGGATAAAATAGAATTAGCTATTATTTCGAGGGAAATTACAGAAATGAGGCCGCCCCTGAATCACACACACACACACACACACACACAAGCTGCACGAAGGCAGCTGGCATGACTTTGAGCGGTGCACAAAGGCCGTTTCTTGAACATAACCGGTAACCTTGGGACCTGCACAAGCTGTTCACCGCAATATAGGGATTGAGTTTGTGCACTGAAAATGTGGAACGAACCTGATTTTTTGGCAGACGGCGCTTTTGGGTCTGACTTGGCACTTCTGTCAAAGAGGAGATTTATAGAGGGGATCCTTGCTGCCAGCCTGGATTGAGAGGTGCTGAACTTTTAACATGATCCCACAATATTAGGAGCAAATATGTGGGGTATTTGCAGGATCACCTCCTACCGGCCTCCCACCACCCAGTGCGCTCACATAGGGCTGCCCTTCTCCAGGTCCCCTCAGCTAGACAGTGTCGGCTGACGATCCCCAGGATGAGGGCGTTCTCTATGGCCGCACCAACCCTGTGGAATGGGTTGCCCACCGAGCTCCGGACGGCCCCCAACCTCCGCACCTTTCGCACCGACCTAAAGACATGGCTGTTCCACCAACTTCCCTGATCTGCCGTGGATTTTAATTTGGGTATTTGGGTATTTTTAATTTGGTTTTAATACTATTTAATTTTTACTTATTGTCGGGTTTTCTATTGTTGTGAACCGCCCCAAATCCTATGGGAGAAGGGCGGCATATAAATCTGACTGACTGACTGACTGACTGACTGACTGACTGACTGACTGACTGACTGACTAAATAAATAAATAAATAAATAAATAAATAAATAAATAATAACAACAACCCACAAGGAGTGCTTCATTCTGGCTGGAAGTGGCCTTGCCAATGAACACGTTCTCTCGATCACTCTTAAATGTGGTGAAGGAAATGGGAATTTCATGGAAAACGACAGCGGGGAGATTGCCTGGTGTTTTTCCCATCGTGTGATGCTTGTCAGGGTTCCAAGTAATACACCCAGAGCAAACAGAACTCCGAGGCAGGTAGGTTCCTCAAAGAATAGTTTTATTGGATATATCATATTGGCACAGGCTGGTGAAAACCAACTCTAAGGACCGGGGTATCTACGAGACCGCCTTCTGCCACCAGTAGCCTCTCACCGATCAGTACGCTCCCATAGAGAGGGGCTCCTCCGGGTGCCGTCGGCCAAACAATGTCGACTGGCGGCCCCCAGGGGGAGAGCCTTCTCTGTGGGGGCACCCGCCATCTGGAACGAGCTCCCCCCGGAGATATGGAGGATCCCGGACCTGCGCGCCACAGAGAGGAAGGGGTCAAGCTATTTTCCAAGGCACCCGAAGGCCAAACAAGGAATAATGGATGGAAACTGAACAAGGAGAGATTCAGCCTAGAAATAAGGAGAAATTTTCTGACAGTGAGAGCAATCAGTCAATGGAACAGAAGTTGCCTTCAGAAGTTACGGATGGTCCATCACTGGAGGCTTTCGAGAAGAGATTGGACTGCCATTTGTCAGAAATGGTGTAGGGTCTCCTGCTTGGACGGGGGGTTGGACTAGATGACCTACAAGACCCCTTCTGACTCTGTTAATCTGTAAATATAAAATAAATTTGATCTACTCAACTCAAGTGGAATCTTCTATTGCTGTAGGTGCAGGGAAACAGAAACTATCCAAATTCCGTTTTCCACCCTGTGGGTAGTTTCCATACTATTACTCCACTTTGGAGATGGCTGACTTCCCTGACACTGTGAAATAGCATCAGAACATCTTGGTGCAATATGTAAAACATTCCTGCTGCAGAGATAAAGATAAGTAGTCCTATAGGGAAGAGAGCAGGGCTCTGGTTCACATACTGTGCTAAGCCATAATTTAACAATATCAGCTCCGTTTGTATAATATGATACGCCAAGACCAAGCATGGCACACTCTGGTTAGAGTAGATATATAATATATATATTATAAAAGGGTAAAGGTTCCCCTTGCACATATGTGCTAGTCGTTCCCGACTCTAGGGAGCGGTGCTCATCTCCGTTTCAAAGCCGAAGAGCCAGCACTGTCCAAAGACGTCTCCATGGTCATGTGGCCGGCATGACTCAATGCCAAAGGTGCACGGAACACTGTTCCCTTCCCACCAAAGGTGGCCCCTATTTTTCTACTTGCATTTTTTTAACGTGCTTTCGAACTGCTAGGTTGGCAGAAGCTGGGACAAGTCATGGGAGTTTACCCCGTTACGCGGCACTAGGGATTCAAACCGCTGAACTGCCAACCTTTCGATCAACAAGCTCAGCGGCTTAGCCACTGAGCCACTGTATGTGTGTGTGTGTGTGTGTGTGTGTGTGTGTGTGTGTGTGTATTGTTATTAATTACATTTCTTAGTGCTTAATGAACATTGTGTTGTCTGGGTATTTAATTTGCTTAACAATACAGATTCCATTCTTACTCTCCACCCCTTTTTTCCAACCACCAGTAAAATAAGTTCCATGTTTGATAATATTCCAGGTCTTCTTTCTATTTGATTTTTGATGTAAATCTATCCATTTCTGCACAGTCTAGTATCTTCTTAATTATTTCTTCATCTTGCAGTGTTTCTTCATTTTTCCAACGTTGTGCGAAGACGCTGCTCTTAAGACACGTAATACTAAATACATCCTTTTCTTAGCAAATTTTTTATCCCTAATAAAAAAAACAGTTCAGGCTTAAAATCTACATGTTTCCCTATTATCTTTTCTAGCCATCTGTGTATTTTTTGCCTCCCCACCCCTCAAAAAAAGACAGCATTATAGGCCCCGGTCAAAGCAGTGTACTAGGGCCCCTAGGACAACTACTCACAGGAATAAAAATATAAATGGTCGATAAAATTAAACATATATTTATTTTATTGGCACTTCCAATGTTGGCTCGTCTCATCATCTACAGAAAAAAAATCAGTGTTAATTTCTATTAATGCATGTTAGTATCATTTTTTTTTAAAATGCAGTAAAATGTAATAAATACGTTGTTGTATATAATATAATAACAGAGTTGGAAGGGACCTTGCAGGTCTTCTAGTCCAACCCCCTGTTTAGGCAGGAAACCCTACACCACTTCAGACAAATGGTTATCCAATCTTTTCTTAAAAGCTTCCAGTGTTGGAGCATTCACAACTTCTGGAGGCAAGTTGTCCCACTGATCAATTGCTCTCACTGTCAGGAAATTTCTCCTTAGTTCTAGGTTGCTTCTCTCCTAGATTAGTTTCCACCCATTGCTTCTTGTCCTGCCCTCAGGTGCTTTGGAGAATAGCTTGACTCCCTCTTCTTTGTTGGCAGCCCCAGAGATATTGGAACATATTTATAATACTTATTTATAAATATTTATATGATACAAGGTGCATTGAAGGGTTAACATATACAGAATGATATGGGGCCCCTATGCTCGTGGGGCCCCTGGGCAAGTGCCCATCAGGCCCATGTGTTAAGACAGCCCTGAGTTTCTAATTCATAACTTATTTTGGGCTTCATAATTGACCCCATCTTGAAGGTGGGAACTCAGACAGTTTCTAATTCAAAACTATTTTGGGCTTCATAATTGTCCTCCTCTTGAAGATGGTTCAGTTAACTAGTAGGCAGCAAGCACAATTGGCAGAGAGGATGAGATATCGTCTCCCGACCGTTATCCTTGAAAACCCACCCTGTAAGTAGGAGTGGAGCCACAGTAACCCAATGCATCCTGCCACAATTAACCTTCAAAAGCAATGTTGGTTGAGGAAGAGAGGCTGAATATGGGTATCAAAAGCTGCTGATAAATCAAGAAGAAATAAAAGGCCTCATTCTCCTAGCAGTCTGTTGGTGAAAGTCATCCGTTAGAACAGAGGTCTTCAAACATGGCAGCTTTAAGACTTGTGGACTTCAACTCCCAGAATTCTCCAACCAGCATAGCTGGCTGGAGAATTCTGGGAGTTGAAGTCCACAAGTCTTAAAGCGGACAAGTTTGGGGACCCCTGCGTTAGAACAACCAAGATCAGTTCTATCTGAAATTCTTGTATGAACCCGGACTGGAAGTGTCCCTCAATGTTCTCCAGCCCCAAATAGTTATGATGTCAACTTGCAAAGCTTTCAAGTTGCCATGAGCAGGAGGGAGGGAGAACTGAAGTGAATTCCATACATTCTTTCTGACCACAATCAGAAGGAGGGTGTTAGGTTTCACAGCCAGCCAAAGTGGTTAATTGGAGAATGTGATTTATGACATGGCCAGAGAGGAGGGGAGAGACAGGGTCATAGGGGAATGTAAATCTACGTGGGATCAGTCCTAACTGCATCCAAGTATTGCCGGAATGTTGCTCCTAATAAATGACTATATCTCCTTTGAAGTTTGGATCATGGCTCATGAATTAATTAGGGCATCTTTCGGAAACTTGACATATGAATTAGAAACTGCCTGACTTCCCACAATACTCTAACCAGAATGTGCCTTGCTTGGGTCTTGGTGTATCATATTATACAAAATGGAGCCAATATTGTTAAATTAGCACAGTATGGGAATCAGAGCCCTGCTGTTGTGGCCTGTCGGCTGCTGGCCCCTCCAGCAGCCGAATCAGAGGAGGAGGAGGCGTGGGAGTCAGGGCCAGCATCAAGGTAACCTGAGAGCTCCGAGGGGGAAGAGGGAATGGAACTGTCAGAGAGAGAGACAGAGGCAGAGCCTGGGCCGTCCGTCAGCCCTCAGATAGAGAGTCAACCCCCAGGTCTGGAGGTGACTGATGAGGAAGAGGAGGAAGAGCTGGGTCCAGTGCCTGATGCATGGATGTGCAGAAGGCAGAGGAGAGGAGAGCAGTGGAAATCTGTGGGCCGATCCTTGGAATGGAAGAGCCACTGCTGCTAGTGAAACCCCACCCTAACTAATATGATCTGCTTAATGACCGGCTGAGTGGGCTTGGCTAGATGGACATGTGACTGGATGGGCATGGCCAACTTGATATCACTCACATTGAGGGACACCTCTACTCACCCCTCCCCTCCCAGCCACTCCTTGCCTGCCTGCCCAGGCTCCTTAGGGCTCCAACAGGAAGCAGTTGTTGGAGCTAAGCAGCCACCACAAGAATCAGGCGAACCAGGTAAAATTTCCGCTACCGGTTCTCCCGAACCAGTCTGAACCAGTCGAATACCACCTCTAGAACAGTTTGCCTTCAGAGGTTATGGGTCTTCATCACTGGAGGTTTTTAAGAAGAGACTTGTCTGAGATGGTATAGGGCAGTATTTCTCAACCTTAGTAGCTTGAAGATGGGTAGACTTCAACTCCCAGAATCCCCCAGCCAGCGCTGCTGGCTAGGGGATTCTGGGAGTTGAAGTCCACCCATCTTCAAGCTACCAAGGTTGAGAAACACTGGTATAAGGTCTCCCTGCTCATGCAGGAAAAGCTCAGTGGCTAAGACGCTGAGCTTGTCGATCAGAAAGGTTGGTGGTTCGGTGGTTCAAATCCCTAGTAAAGATCTCCTGCGTGAACAGGGGGTTGGACTAGATGACCTCAGAAGTCCCTTTCAGCTCTATTCTATTCTAAAATTTAGTGTAATCATGACACCGTGATTATACTTCTTTACTCCATTCAAGCTATTTGATAGCTCTTATAGTTTCTGCACGAGGTTGATCTTTGGTTGTTTTGGGGGGTTTTTTCCCCTTCTCCTTCCTCCCCTTGTATTTGCGAACTTTTCTTTTTTTATAGTAATCCGGGAGAAATACTGCAGTGACCAGAATAATAAGCAAACAGCCTGAGGTGGGAGAAACTGCTCAGCGGTCTTAACTCAGTTAAGGCTAGCTAAGGTTTCATCCCTTGGAAGAGAGGATGGCTCCGAGCAGAGGGATTGCTGTTGGGTTGACGGCAGGGATGCTCTTCGCTGGGAGTTGGCCAAGTGCTATCCCCCTCGATGCTCTCGAAACCTCCCCTGCATGTCGTCAATGCTGCACTGTCAGTGAGATTCAAGGCTGCAGAGAAATCCAGCCGTATCAGCAATCTGCCTTCTGGCTTCTCTGTCCAAGAACAATCTACATCTCAGAAGGAAGGCAGAAGGTTGGCCAAAAGGGAAGGGAGCCACCACCTTCCCCCGATGACCTTCTTGCTCGGTGTGTGGGACAGAGGACAAGACGATGCTTTCGTGATGGAATTGGGGCAAGGTTTTCTTTTTTAAAAAAATGAAAAGGGAAGGAACGTTGGCCAGGAAGAAGACTTAGAGAAGAGGGAGAAATAAAGTCATTTGGTGGAATGACAATAGAATAGAATAGAATAGAATAGAATAGAATAGAATAGAATAGAATAGAATAGAGTAGAGTAGAGTAGAGTAGAGTAGAGTAGAGTAGAGTAGAGTAGAGTAGAACAGAAGTAGAATAGAGCAGAACAGAACAGAAATAGAATAGAGTAGAACAGAACAGAAGTAGAGTAAAGTAGAGTAGAGTAGATTAGAGTAGAGTAGAGTAGAACAGAATTAGAATAGAACAGAGTAGAGTAGAACAGAACAGAACAGAACAGAACAGAACAGAAATAGAATAGAGTAGAGTAGTACAGAACAGAATAGAACAGAAGTAGAGTAGAGTAGAGTAGAGCAGAGCAGAGCAGAGCAGAGTAGAGTAGAGTAGAGTAGAGCAGAGCAGAGCAGAGTAGAGTAGAGTAGAGTAGAGTAGAGTAGAACATAATTAGAATAGAATAGAATAGAATAGAATAGAATAGAATAGAATAGAATAGAATAGAATAGAATAGAATAGAACAGAACAGAACAGAACAGAACAGAACAGGAGTAGAGGAGAATAGAGGAGAGAAGAGGAGAGGGGAGGAGAGGAAAAGAAAGGAGAGGAGAGGAGAGGAGAGGAGAGGAGAGGAGAGGAGAGGAGAAGAGAAGAGAAGAGAAGAGAAGAGAAGAGAAGAGAAGAGAAGAGAAGAGAAGAGAAGAGAAGAGAAGAGAAGAGAAGAGAAGAGAAGAGAAGAGAAGAGAAGAGAAACTGGAAGGGACTTTGCAGATCTTCTAGTCCAACTCCCTGCTCAAGCAGAACACATATCAGTTCAGACAAGTGACTGTCTAATCCAGTGATGGCTAACCTTTTTGCCATCACATGCCAAAAGCGGGGGGAGCATGGGGAGGGTCGCACATGCACGTGCCCACACCCATAATTCAATGCGCCCCGTGCATTTGTGCGCAACCCCCCCCTGTGCTCCCCCTTTTGGCATGTGATGGCCCAGTGAGCCTGGTAGGCCTATTTTTCTCCCTCCCCAGGCTCCAGAGGCTTTCTAGGAGCCTGGGGAGGGAGAAAACAGCCTTCCCTACCCACCTCCTGGAGGCCCTCCAGAGGCCGGAAACAGCCTGTTTCCTGACTTCCAGTGGGCCCAGAAGGCCTGTTTTTCACCCTCCCCAGGCTCCTAGAAAGCCTCTGAAACCTCGGGAGGGTGGAAAAATGGGCCTTCCCGGCCCACTGGAAGTTGGGAAACAGGCCGTTTCCAGCCTCCGGAGGCCCTCCAGAGGCCGGAAACAGCCCATTTCCCGACTTCCAGTGGGCCCAGAAAACCCAAAAATCAGCTGGTCAGCACACGCATGCACACTGGAGCTGAGCTAGGGCAATGCTCACGTGCCCACAGATATGGCTCCGCGTGCCACCTGTGGCACGCGTGCCATAGGTTCGCCATCACGAGTCTAGTCTCTTCTTAAAAAACCTCCAGTGATGGAGTGCCCACAATTTCACAATTTCTGAAGGTTTCCCTCCTGGAGTTGTGGATGCTACATTGTTTTCAAGAAAAGATTAGACAAACATTTGTCCGGGTTCAGTGGTGGGTTCCTCCCGGTTCGGCCCAGTTCTCCCGAGCTGGTAGCGGTGATGATATTACGTCACCGAACCGGTTCTGCCCCCCCCCGCCCTCACCCCCCCACCCTCCCGCATTATTCTTACCTTTTATTTGGTCCCACCCCCAATCTATTGCTGCCTCCTGAGTCCCAGCTGATGGCTAGAGGGAAAAAAACCGTTTAAACTCTCGGCTTCAAAGGGCCGCCCTACAGCTGATCAGAGTTAAAAGAAAACAAATGACTAGACCAGTGCCTGCAAAAATACATGAGTAGATCAGTGCCTGCAAAAAATAAATGGGTAGATCGGTACAGCTCTGCAAGCAGTTAAAAGCCTGGTAGACCAGTACCTCTGCTAAATCCTAAAGAATTGTCACATGGCCATCAAGCCACGCCCACAAAATAAGCCACGCCCACAGAACCGGTCGTAAAAAAATTTAAAACACACCCCTGTCCGGGTTGATATAAAAACTTCTTTGGTCAGGGGGCTGGACTGGAAGACCTGCAAGGACTCTCCAAAGTCTCTTCCATCCCTATAATTTTATGATGCTTGGAAGTAAAAGTTCAGATATGCTCTGGGGTGTAGAACAAGAGATCGGTCATGTTAATAAATAGCACTTAGACTTACATACTTCTTCATAGTGCTTTACAAGCCACTTCTGAGCAGCCTATTGCCCCCAACAATCTGGGTCTTCATTTTACCGACTTTGGAAAGATGGAAAGCTGAGTCAACCCTAAGCCAGTCAGGATTGAACTCTTGGCAGTGGGTAGAGTTAGCCTGCACTATTGCATTGCGCCACTGTGGCTCAGATTGCTCCAAATTAGGAAGTTTCAGAGTTTCCTGGGAAAGGGGGAAAGAAGTGAAGTGAAAGAATTGAGAGGAATGACACTTTTTCTTCCTAAATCCTTAAGAGGTTCCCCCAGTCCAGCAGTCCCTATTTTAAACGGGTGATATTTGGAATTCTCCAGCACAGCCTAATTAGCACAAGTTGATTGGATCGGCCTCCCGACTCTCAGCTGTTTTGCCTGGGCCTCTGCTGCTTGCTGCAAGGAGGTAAATTGCTGGAGCAGATTTTTTTTTTTCTTGTTAATCAAGCTATGCTGAAAATGAAAATGAAAGTAAAGCAGGCTGTTTGCTGTTTGCTGCAACGAGGCAAAATTGCTGGGAGGCAGAGGCAGATTTCTTTTTCTTGTTTTCCTCACCAAAAAAGGTAGGTGCGTTTTATAATCCGGTGCATTTTATACTCCGAAAAATACGGTAATATGAACCAGGTGAGTTTCTGCAAATAGCTGGTGGCCAGCACTCTATCTACTGCATTGTTGAGTAGATCTTTCTGCAGAGGCAGTGTCAGTGGTGGGCTGCTGCCGGTTCGGACCGGTTAAAGGCGAACCGGTAGTTCCGATGATCAGCTGGCTCCACCCCCCCCGCCCCCGCCCTATCCTGCCTATATTTCCTTCTTTCTGGCTCAACTAATTCATGCGGCACAGCTGATTTCTGCGCCTCCACTGTTCTACTTACCGGGGCTGCCTTAGAAGGTAAGCAGCTGAGCTTCAAATTGCTGTATTTTGAACGCTGCAACCAAGCGTGTTAGGCACGTGTGGTCAGCTGCCCCCAGTTCGGACCCGTTTGTAAGAAATCTGTGCGTGCGAAGAAGCAAGGCACACGTGCGATCCCATTGCGAACCGGTAGTAAAGGTAAGTAGAACCCACCCCTGGTGTGCGTGTGAAGTGTGCGATCGCGCGTGAAGCGCATGCACAAAGAGAACCGGTAGTAAAGTGGGTTAGAACCCACCACTGCATTGGAGGCTTTCAAGAAGAGAGTGGATATATAGGGTCTTTTGCAGGGAGTTGGACTAGAAGACCTCCAAGGTCCCTTCAACTCTATTATTCTGTATGATTTAAGATTCAAAGGTCATATTAAAACATCCATTGATAAGGAGCCCACTGTTTCTCAGAGTCATTGGTTCCATGGGGGAAACTAAGTTTCCTATAATGTTCTTTTCTTTTTCTTTTTCTTTTTCTTTTTTTTTCTTTTTTTTTCTTTTTCTTTTTCTTTTTTCTTTTCTTTTCTTTCTTTTTCCTTTCCTTTCCTTTCCTTTCTTTACTGTTCTTTTCCTTTCCTTCCCTTCCCTTTCTTTTCTTTACTGTTCTTTTCCTTCCCTTCCCTTTCCTTCCCTTCCCTTCCCTTCCCTTCCCTTCCCCTCTCCTCCTCTCTCCTCTCCTCTCCTCTCCTCTCCTCTGCTCTCCTCTCTTTCTTCTCTTCTCTTCTCTTCTCTTCTCTTCTCTTCTTTTCTCTTCTCTTTCTTCTCTTTTCTTTTCAATTGGGATGAGCCTTAGATTTTGCATGGAAGGCTACTCTGAGAGACCCACAAATCTGCCCAGGATACAAGAATCATTTGTTTCTACTCCTCTTCTGCAGTTGAATACATAAGAAAAGGAAGCTGAATTTGGGAATAAAATCTCCCTTTGCATAGCTTGTTCAAGGATGAGATAAAAGATTTATCTGGTGTACCTTCGCTGTTTGTTCATCAGAACGCAGTGAACCCAAGAAGTGTTTGAAGACTAGGAAGAAGTAAATATTTCCATTCCAGAAAATCACACTTTTACTTTTTAAAAATGATTCTAGACCAGGGGTATTAAATTTGCAGCCCACGGGACGGATGTGTCACGCACTGGCCACACCCACCTCTGGCTTCGCGAAGGGGAAAAAGTTGCAATACGTCACATGATGACAACATGTCGTCACGAGTTTGACACCCCTGTTCTCAACCATTTTTCTAGAGTTTGGAGGACAGGGTCGATGGTTTAATGAGTGATGTTCCTGTTGTCACTGCCCTTTTATTTTTCACAAATGAGGGGAAAAAACCACCCTCTTGCTGAAAATGAGTGCTTTGCCATCCATTTTCAACAGCATGGTTTTCGGGAGGCTTTGGGAATTTCAGAGAAGGAGTTAGGAAGCTTATGCAGTGCCTATATCATTGGCTTGGACTACCCAGATGTAATAAACTCTATTTTCTCAGTGATCATACCAGGATGCTATAACTCCATGCACAACAGAAGAGAATAACAGAGTTGGAAGGGACCTTGGAGGTCTTCTAGTCCAACCCCCTGCTCAGGCAGGAAACCCTATAGCAGGGATCTGCAACCTTCAACACTCAAAGAGCCACTTGGACCCGTTTCCCACAGAAAAGAAAACACCGGTAGCCACAAAACCCTTCCCATGCCTGACTATTTCTTGAGCGGCCACAAAGCTAGCATATGTAGTTGAATTAAATGTTCTGTTTTCTTTTCTGAAACTTTTCTTTTCTTGGATTTATCCATGGTTGGCCTACCGGGGATTGAAAAGCTCAATAAATCACGTGCCGGCAGGTGTCGCACATTGGCTGTTGTGACACATATTTTGAGTGACAGGGAGCTGCATCAGAGGGGTGAAAGAGCCACATGCGGCTCCAGAGCCACAGGTTGCTGATCCCTGCCCTATACTATTTCAGACTAATGGTTGTCCAATCTCTTCTTTAAAACTTCCAATGTTAGAGCATTCACAACTTCTGGAGGCAAGTTGTTCCACTGATCAATTGCTCTCACTGTCAGGAAATTTCTCCTTAGTTCTAGGTTGCTTCTCTCCTTGATTAGTTTCCATCCGCTGCTTCTTGTCCTGCCTTCAGGTGCTTTGGAGAATAGCTTGACTCCCTCTTCTTTGTGGCAGCCCCTCAGATATTGGAAGACTGATATCATGTCACCCCTAATCCTTCTTTTCTTTGAAATAGACGTACCCAGGTACTGCAACCGTTCTTCATAATCTTACTAATCCCACCTAGGTTCTGTAAGGGTGCCTGACACTTATTTCTAAAATATAGGAAAATGTTTCTTTGCACCTAAGCAATAAAACAGGATGTTAAAACACCCCCATTCCTTTCTGGTGGCTACTACTCAGTGATCCAGCCCAGGACTTTGAAACTTCCCTTGTAGTTTGTCAGGCTGATGCAGTTTCAAAAGTTTGGGGGTGTGGTGTTAATACATCTAAAGGTTTCAAGGGGATTCCTGACACCCAGCGGCTCTGATCTCATTTATTTAGTGCTGGGCTCTCTGCGCCAGAATAAAAGAATTGTAGCAAAATTGCAGAGAAGAAGAAGAAGAAGAAGAAGAAGAAGAAGAAGAAGAAGAAGAAGAAGAAGAAGAAGAAGAAGAAGAAGAAGAAGAAGAAGAAGAGGAGGAGGAGGAGGAGGAGGAGGAGGAGGAGGAGGAGGAGGAGGAGGAGGAGGAGGAGGAGGAGGAGGAGGAGGAGGAGGAGGAGGAATAATGCAGAAAAAACAGCTAATCTTTTCTTAGAAAACTGGACCCACTCTGCAGTGCCCACATGTCCTTCACTTTATGAAAACTTAACACTGCATTGCAGTAGTTCAAAAATGCTACTGCATTCAACCTCAGAGGATGGGTTGGAACTGCACCTACAAGGTAGAATAATCCAGCCTACAACCTGGGAAATAATAGACAATTACAAAGAATATTGTTTCCTAGCTGCCTCCAGAATGAACCCCGAGACTCTGCAACTGCCTTTCTTGTTTTGGTAGCGTCCACTGCCAAATGCAATCCTCTAATGCATCCTTACCTCTGTCCTCACCAAGGCCAGTCAGGTGGAACGTCGTGAATCTGAAAAATCCATGTTTCCCACAGAAAGGCTGCCTTCCACTTAATGTGGGAGGTGTTTTAGGGGAATATCACTAGTGAGGAAAAGGACCATTGTCCCATCCTGCCTTCCTGTTGTCCTTTAGATCAGGCAGATATGTGGAGTTCAACCCCCAGAATTCCCCAGCCAGCAATACAGGCTGGGGAATTCTAGGAGTTGAAGTCCACGTAGCTTAGCTACTAAGCTGTGGCAGCCCCTGAGATATTGGAAGACTGCTATCATGTCACCGCTAGTCCTTCTTTTCATCAGGCTAGACATACCCAGTTCCTGCAACCGTTTTTCATATGTTTTAGCCTCCAGTCCCCTAATCATCTTGATTGTTCTTCTCTGCACTCTTTCTAGAGTCTCAACATCTTTTTTATAGTGTGGTGACCAAAACTGGATGCAGTATTCTAGGCGTGGTCTTACTAAGGTTTTATAGAGTGATACTTAGAGCCGAGGGCACAGTGGCATAAGGAAACAATAATTAATGACTCAATAGCCAGCCATCAACAACCTAATTAACAAGTAAAAGCTACACATACAACACCACGTAGGACGTTCAGTGCACATATGAGTGAGAGAGAGAGAGAAGTTCCCTGAGGGTGGGATCCAGAAAGCGCTGGAAAACTTGAAAGAATAAATTTTTGGTTCAGGTGATCGACTCAGATTGGATCCTCCAACTTCCTGGTTGCACCATTTTCCCCCTTCCTTTCCCTGAACCAGCTGTGACTGTGGCAGTTGGAGAAGGCAGAAGGATCACTTGTATTTTGACAGCTGTTCGCGGGGAGGAAGGACCAACCCCTCCTCCTTTCCCATCACAGGTGTAGAAGGCATTGCATAATCTCCAGGGGTGACCCATCACTGGCCGAGGTCCATAACAAAGATAATCATAATCATAAGTTTATTTGTCAAGCATATATAAGATAACAGGTAAAAGTATAAACATAATTTGAACACATGAAAAGAGTAAGTAAAAAGGAATATTAGGACAGGGACGTAGGCACGCTGGTGCACTGATGCACGCCCCTTACAGACCTCTTAGGAATGGGGTGAGGTCAACAGTAGACAGTTTAAGGTTAAAGTTTTGGGGCTTTGGGGAAGAAACCACAGAGTCAGGTAATGCATTCCAGGCATTGACCATTCTGTTGCTGAAGTCGTATTTTCTGCAATCGAGTTTGGAGCAGTTTACCTTGAGTTTGTATCTATTGTGTGCTCGTGTATTGTTGTGGTTGAAGATGAAGTAGTATTGACAGGAAGGACATTGTGGGAGATGATTTTATGTACTATGCTTAGGTCAGACTGAAGTCGGCGTAGTTCTAAGTTGTCTAAGCCCAAAATTTGGAATCTGGTGGCACAAGGTATTTTATTGCGGTTAGAGGAATGGAGGACTCTTCTCGTAAAATATCTCTGGACTCTCTCAATTGAAGCTGAGAGCCACCCAGTGGATGGCATGGTGCCATCGGCGTAGGTGTGGCTTTGGAGAGAGGACCTCCAGTTGTATTAACGATAGAGACCCTCTTTAGGGTTTTACAGAACTTTTTAATGCATTTCCTACTTCAGAGAAATGGTGCTGTCCATTTTCAGCTGTCACGCTCAAAGAGGGCTTCGGATGCAATAAAATGAGGGTAGGGGCGGGTGGGTTTATGGGGCATATCTGATTCAAGAGCTGTAGGTTGACAACCTTGATATAACCAAAGCTGAGTGATGCCCAGTGATACAGTTTAGGGGGTCTCTGGTCCAAGGGTTCCAGAGAGAAGGGGTTCCTGGGGTCTCCATCTCCCTCTCCTCTGTCCCCATCTCCCTTTCTTCTCCTTCTCCATCTCCTTCTCCATTTCTTCCTCCTATTCTCCTTCTCTTTCTCCCTCTCTGCCTCCCTCTCCCTTTCTTCTCCTTCCCCTCTCCTTCTCTTTCTCCTTTTCCTTCTCCATCACTATCCCCATCTCCCTTTCTCCTTCTCCTTTTCCTTCTCCTCCTCCTCCTGTTTCTCCTCCTCCCCTTCCCCTTTTCCCTCTCCCTCTCCTTCTTTTTCTTCCTCTCTGTCCCCATCTCCTTCTCCTGTTTCTTGTTCTACTCCTTCACTTGACCCATCTCCCCTCCTCCTCCTTCTTCCTCTCTTCCTCCTTCTCCTTCTCCCTCTCTGACCCCTTCTTCCTTTCTTCTCCTTCCCCTCTCCCTCCCTCTCCTTTTCCTTCTCCATCACTATCCCCCTCCCTTTCTCCTCCTTTTCCTTCCCCTCCTTTCTCCCCTCCCCCTCCCTCTTCTCCCTCTTCCTCTCCTTCTCCTTCTTTTTCTCTCTCTCTGTCCCCATCTCCTTCTCCTTCTTCTGTTTCTTGTTCTACTCCTTCACTTGTCCCATCTCCCCTCCTCCCGCTCCTCCTTCTTCTTCCTCTTCTTCTCCTTCCCTTTCTCCTTTTCCTTCTCCATCACTATCTCCATCTCCCTTTCTCCTCCTCCTCCTCTTTCTCCTCCTCCTCCTCCCCCTTCCCCTCCTCCTTCTTCCTCTCCTTCTCCTTCTTTTTCTCCGTCTGTCCTCTCCTCCAGTTTCTTGTTCTACTCTATCACTTGCCCTATTTCCCCTCCTCCTCCTTCTTTCTCTTCTTCTCCTTCCCTTTCTCCCTCTCTAATCCCTTCTCCCTTTGCAGATGATGGAGAGTAATTGTTGCAGACTTTTCCCCCTTGCCCAAGCAGTAAATGGAGATTTGAAAGAGAGAATGGAGCTTTTGCAGTTAGGGGAGAGTGTAGGCAGGGTCTAGTCATTTTTAATCTGACATGTGGAGAATTCAGCAGCATTGACAGTTCGCTTTCTTTGTGACTTGTATTTCTTAACCTAAAAGTTCATTTGCAGCAACCAATACAGGCTTTGCCTCCCAGTTCAGTTTTACATTTGAGATTTGTCCAATGAAAATGCACATGAGATTAATATTTTTGTCAGTATGAACTGGGGACAAAACATCTCCCAAAAATAATTTTCTGGAGACATTTTAAGATTCTTAATTTTCCGAGACTCGCCAGTTCATTAATGACTCCCCGTGCTCCCTATTAAAATATTCTGCAAAATTGTTTCCTGTTTGGGTAGCCTACCGATAGGGTGGGGGGGCAGGGGTGAAATCTGCTTACCTTCCTTACCGGTTCGGAAGTGCACACGCACACATCACAGGCACACGCAGACTCTCTGCACATGCACAAAACCTTCTGAGCATGTGCAGAGAGTAAAAAACACATTGCTTCCTGGTTAAAACCAGGAAGTAACAACACCGGGCGAGTGGGCAGACCCTCGCGCCATCATCGCTACCGGTTCTCTGAACCACCTGCCACAATCGCTATCGGATTGCCTGATTTGGTCCGAACCGGGAGCATTTCACCCCTGGTGGGGGAGGGAAGGAGAATCTGGGGACAGTTTTCTATGCTCATTTTCTCCCATTTCTTGAAGGACACTTCCATAATCTGCTCCTCTGAATCTTTAGGGAAAACATGCTTCCTGCCACAGTTGAGGAGAATGGCTAAGAATCAATATGGTTGAAAAAAATCTATTGACTCCTATCCAAGGAGATCATTCATTCATTCATCTTCCTTTTTTTTTTTTTCCTACATAAAATCAAAAGTTGGAACAGAATTGGGCTTTCCTACTTGTGCTAATGTATACTCCCAGAAGGATCTGTTGAGTAAGAATTTTTGCTAAATTAGTCTTTCAGCTTATTTTAATGTAAATGGATTCAGCGACATGATAAAAATTATATCCTCGCTTTCTCTTATGGACAGGTAATATAGAGAACAGTTGACCTATTAAAGGTAGTGTTGCAGGAAAAATCAGGTCCGGTTCCAAGTTGGGAGAAAGACGCTGGAAATAAAATGGAGGCAGGCTTCAGGAAAGAGTATCTCCGTTTATTTGGTAGCCAAAAACCTCAGGGACAGCAGCATGGTTTCTGGGGTGGCTGACTGTTATGTCCTTATAAGGACATCCACCCTGATTGGCTGCTAGCTATCGGGGCGGGAGATTTGAATCCCTGGCAAGGGGCGGTGCGTCTGCCGGGAGCGAATATAAGGAGAGCTCCGGCAGCACACGGGCAGTCTTGCTACTGTTTCTGTTCTTAATAAAAGTTACTTATGTAACGAGCTGGTCACGTCTTCCATTCCTGCGCCGATCTAACACTGGCGACGAAGGACTAGAGAGAAGAAACGAACCTCACGGCACCAAGCCAACAAGACCAAGACTCCGGCACCTGAAACTACAGTAGGCATTTCCAAAGGCATGGCATCCACTGAAGTCACTTTGCCAGCCCTTGCTCCTTTCCGCCCAGGGAAGGACAAGTGGAAATCCTACGTAGTGAAATTCCGGCAATACCTGAGAGGCAACAACATCAGGGATGCCGATGATGACCGGAAAAAGGGCATTTTCCTGGCCAACTGCGGCTCCGAGGTCCTCGATATGGCAATCGATCTCGTAGCACCACGAGACATCGAAGAAGTGCCATGGGCAGACCTGCTGCAAATCCTGGAAGACCACTATGCCCCAACAGGAACACCGGTGGCGAACCGTTTCACCTTCCATCAGAGGGACCAGATGGAAGGTGAGACTATCAAGGAATTCGTGGCCGCCCTACGCCAGATCGCAGCCAGCTGTGAGTTCGACCATGTGGACAATGCCATCGCTGACCGCGTGGTTTTCGGCATGAGGGACAGAGGCCTGCAGAAGAAATTCCTGAGCAGGAAGAAACTCATGTTCAAGGATGTGGTGGAGGAAGCCACCGCATCTGAAATCTCGGAGAAAGCAGCTGCCGCAGTAAGCAGAGCAAAGGGAATCCACAAGATTCGCTCCACAGCGCAATCATCAACAGAGGATTCCACAGCTGGATCCGAGTCGGAGGGGGAGTCCACCGTACACAAAGTATCCAGACCCCCAAGGCAGGAAACCGCCCAATGGAGCCACAAGGGGGAGCGCTGCGCCAGCTGCAGAGGGGACCATGCCAGGGCGACCTGCAAGTGGAGAGATGCGACCTGCCGACGCTGCAACAGAAGGGGTCACATCGCCGAAGCTTGCAGAGCCGAGGAACCAGCCCCAGAGCCCTCCAGCCACCGTCCCCGCGAGAATCAGAAGGAGTACCAGAGATCATCCAAATGGTCCTCTGGCCCTTCCAGACGCAGAGACGACGAGTTTCCCCGGAGTGGAGCGGTCCACCAGACGACCATCGCACACACGACTTCAGACAACGCCACCAAGTTCCACGTGACCATCCACGTGGAAGGAGCACCCTGCAACATGGAGGTAGACTCTGGCTCAGTCTACTCCATCATGGATTGGCAGCAGCTGAAGCGCCTGCATCCCAGCATCACCAAGCGAGAGCTGAAGCCACTACACTCCAAGCTCGTCGACTTTGGGGGAAACCCCATCGGAGTGTTAGGAAGAGCCTACATCTGAGTCACCTACAAAGAGTTCGAAGGGAAGCTCCCCATCACCGTCGTGAAGGACAGCCGACCGAACCTGCTAGGAGTGGAGTGGTTCAAGCCGCTGGGGCTTTCAATCAAAGGCATCAACCAAATTCGCAGGGATGAACTCGACAACCTCATCGAAGAATTCAAGGAAGTCTTCGATGGTAAGCTGGGGAAATTTGTGGGGAGGCCAATCTCTTTCAATCTGGACAAGGGAATCACCCCAATTAGGCTCAAGCCCCGCCGAGTTCCGTTTGCCCTGCGGCCCAAAGTAGACGAGCAGCTGGATAAGCTGATCGCCCAGGGCGTCCTGGAACCGATCGATCATGCTTCATGGGAGACCCCCATTGTGACCCCACTGAAGCATGATGGGTCTGTGCGCATCTGCGCCGACTACCGTTGTACCATCAACAAGGCGTTGGCACAGAGCGCATACCCAGTCCCAGTGGTGCAACACCTGCTGCATTCCCTGGGATCTGGATCAATTTTCGCGAAACTGGACCTGGCCCAGGCTTACCAGCAACTGCCAGTAGACGAAAAAATGGCGGAGGCTCAAACAATTGTCACGCACAGGGGGGCATTCAAATGTAACCGCCTCCAATTTGGAGTCAGCGCTGCCCCCGGCATCTTCCAATCCATGATGGAACGCCTTCTCCAAAGCGTTCCAGGGGTGGTGCCTTACTTCGACGATGTGCTCATCTCCGGTGACTCAAGAACTCAACTCCTTGAAAGGCTCAGGCTTGTCCTGCAGCAATTCAAGGCCAAGGGCTTGAGGGTCAGGCGGGACAAGTGCATCATAGGAGTACAGGAAGTCGAGTTCCTGGGCTACCTCATTGATAGCACAGGCATCCACCCCACCAAATCAAAAGTGGAAGCAATCCATGAAGCTCCAAGCCCAAAAAACAAAACGGAGCTTCAGGCTTTCCTTGGGTTGCTCAACTTCTACGCCATTTTCTTAAAACAGAAAGCCACAGTTGCTGAGCCGCTCCACCGCCTGCTGGGGAAATCGGTCTCCTGGAAGTGGGGCCAGGAAGAGGAAGCAGCGTTCCGGGCCATCAAAGGACTATTGACGTCCAAAAGCGTCCTCATCCAATACAGCGAGACGCTGGCCATAAAGCTGACTTGTGATGCGTCTCCATACGGGGTGCGGGCAGTCCTCAGCCATGAACTGCCCAACGGCACGGAAGCCCCAATTGCCTACTTCTCTAAGACGATGTCCGGCGCAGAGCGCAACTACAGCCAGCTGGACAAAGAAGCCCTGGCAATCATGGCTGGAGTGAAGCGCTTCCACAAATACCTCTACGGAAGATGCTTCACCGTAGTCACCGACCACAAGCCACTCCTGGGACTCCTCGCAGGCGACCAACCCACCCCGACCTTCATGTCCCCACGGATGACGAGATGGGCCATCTTCCTAGCTGGCTACGCCTATAGGCTCGTGCACCAGCCAGGCACAGCCATAGGAAACGCCGACGCGCTCAGCAGATGCCCGTCAAAGAATCCAGTCGAAGACCCAGCCCCCATGCTCCATCTACTCCATATAGATGACGACGCCAGCTGTCCTGTGTCATCCGCAGATGTGGCTGTCCACACCCAAAAGGACCCCACACTCCGCCAAGTGAAGTCCTGGATCCTCAGAGGGTGGCCATCGGAAAAGCCAGAGGAGAAATTCAGCCCGTTCGCCAGGAAACAGAAGGAGCTGTCCACCATAAAGGGCTGTCTGCTATGGGGAGACAGGGTGCTGATCCCAAGCACTCTGCAACGGTGGACGCTAGAAACGCTGCACAAAGGGCATCCGGGCATCGTCCGCATGAAGGCCCTGGCACGGAGTTACGTCTGGTGGCCCTCCATGGACAAAGACATTGAGCAATGGGTCTCCAGATGCGACCCGTGCCAAAAAGTTCGCCCAGCGCCGCCGCAATCCGAAGTCGCGAAGTGGGAGACCCCCAGCAACCCCTGGTCGAGGATACACATCGACTTCGCGGGCCCGATGAAAGGACGACACCTCCTCATCGTGGTAGATGCCTTCTCCAAGTGGCTCGAGGTGGTGCCCATGGCATCTACCACAACGGAAGCGACGATCCGAGCCCTGCGCCGTCTGTTCGCCACACATGGACTACCGGACGTGCTGGTCTCGGACAACGGCCCCCAGTTCACATCCCTGACCATGGAGTCCTTCCTGGCAGGACTGGGCATCCGCCACGCCCTGTCCGCCCCCTACAGGCCGGCCGGAAACGGACAAGCAGAACGCATGGTCAGACTGACCAAAGAAGCCCTCACCAAGATGGGCCCGGGAGACTGGCAAGAACGCATAGACAACTTCCTCCTCACCCAGCACATCACGCCACATGCCACCACCCACAAGAGCCCGGCCGAACTGCTGATGGGCAGAAGGTTGAGGTCACCCTTGGACCGGCTGCACCCCCAATACAGCCCGGAAGTGACCGCAACCGCCAGCCGCCCGCTTCGCGCCTTCAGCAACGGAGATTCAGTTTTCGCGCTGAATTTCAACGGCTCTCCCAAGTGGCTGAAGGGGAAGATTGCCAGCACAACCGGCCCCAAATCCTACACCGTCGAGTTGGAAGATGGACAGGTCTATAGACGGCACATCGACCAACTCCGAAAAAGGTGGGGGGGGCACACGAAAACCAGCCTGACGAGGGAGGCCTACAACACCCCGACGAGGTAGGCCTCCAACACCCCGGCGAGGTAGGCCCACCACACCCAGAGGAGGTAGGCCTACAACACCCCGGCGAGGTAGGCCTACGACACCCCAACGAGGTAGGCCTACCACACCCCTGCGAGGCAGAACAGCGCCATCCCGACGAGGTCGGCCCAGCCCACTACCAGGTACTGTCACGTCGGCAGTCCAGCGAGGTAGACCGGGGCCAACCGCATGGGGGATGGCAACACCAACCCAGCCAGGTGGGCACCCGGCACAACAGGGCCAGGGAACACCAACCCAGCCCGCAAGTAGACCGGGACCTGCCCAGAGGAGGAGCAGCGCACCCAACCAGTGACGGCAGCCATCACCAGCCCAGCCCGGGAGACCGCAGTTCCAGGCGAGTAGACCGGGACCCAGCCAAGACGGGCACCCCCACTACCCATGGGCGAGGGTGGCACACGACTCCCCGGCGAGAGGGACCCCCGCCCATCGCAAAAGACAACCTGGAAACAACAACCCAACCAGGGGGACCCCAGGCACCACCTGACGGTAGACCAGGGTCTAGGGGGAAGGGAAAGCCGACAACAACCCGGTGAGGCAGACCTACACCACCCCGGCAGGGGAGACCGCGACCGAACCACAGCGCCCGGGGAACCAGGGAAGAGCAAGCAATGGACTTACCGAGGCTCAGACGCTCTTCCCGGGTCGGAACCGAGTGACCGAGACGAGGCAATAGACCCACAGGCCAGGAGGAAGACCATCAGAACCAGCCATCCAAGGTCTGCGGTCTGGCCGGAGGCGCTGGGGGTGACCCCGCTCACTCGACAGCCGAACCAAGCCCGGTTCCGGAGGAGGAACCAGGAGACGAAAGAGCCCCGTCCGTCCAGGCCGGAGACAGAGAAGAAGTGGGACTGCGCAGGTCAGCTAGGGTGCCGAGGCGTCCTACGTACCTGCGCGATTACGTGACTTTTGTGAACGAGATTGACAGTTCGGACTAAGGGGGGAGGAGTGTTATGTCCTTATAAGGACATCCGCCCTGATTGGCTGCTAGCCATCAGGCGGGAGATTTGAATCCCTGGCAAGGGGCGGTGCGTCTGCCGGGGAGCGAATATAAGGAGAGCTCCAGCAGCACACCGGCAGTCTTGCTACTGTTTCTGTTCTTAATAAAAGTTACTTATGTAACGAGCTGGTCACGTCTTCCATTCCTGCGCCGATCTAACACTGACCAAATGGGGTTGAAAGTACGTGGGCTTTTATACATTCTTTGGGGTTTTGTGATTGAGATCCGGAAGAGGAGGAAGGAGAGGAGGTTGAAGGAGGAGGAGAAAGAGAAGGAGGAGGAAGGGAGGAGGAAGTGGAGAAGGTTGAAAGAGAGGAAGAGAAAGGGAAGGGGGTTGGAGGAGAAGGAGAAGGAAGGCGGAGGAGAAGGAAGGCGGAGGA